>CM052337.1:10085584-10594679 GCA_028455595.1 Lasioglossum vierecki
TCTCTCTCTCTCTCTCTCTCTCTCTCTCTCTCTCTCTCTCTCTATCTCTCTTTCTCTGTCTATCTCACACTCTCTCACTCTGTCTGTGTTGCACTCTGTGTTAGTGTTTTTGTCGGAGCGTATTCGGCGCGGTCGCGTCGCGGAGATTCGACATCTCGTTTTCGGCTCTGCATTTTTCCGTCTCTGTCTCAAACCCCCGGCCGTGTCCGATATACCACCCCCGCCCCGGCCCAACCCCCGAAACCAACGTCTCTCCGTCTCTTTTTTTCGGAAAAGAGAAAACCCAATATACGCGGGGAGACAGCACGCGAAATTGCACCTTTCCTCGTATATATATTTATATATATAAATATATATAAATGTTTGTACATATGTACAAGATGTCCCACTAACACCGTTACAAGACGATGTCGATGCTATTCTTTTTGCTACGCGAAATGTCAAACTAGCATTAATATTCGGACACTTTTAAACAGGCGACAATTTTTTTGAGAAGTTAGAACAATTAGTTTACTACGTGATGTAGGATCAAATTTTTTAGAAATCAAGATTGAACGGAATTACAGAGGAAATGCTGAAAGTTGTAGGAAGCAAGTTTTAGTAATTTCTCTGTAATTACGATCGAATTGCAATTTTTTCAAAATTATCTTCCAAGTCCGTTATCATCTTTTTAAGAGTGCCCGAATATTAGCACCAGTGGCAAGTCGTCCTTTTGACGTATCGCGTGGCATGAGAAATAGCGGAGATATTTTGTTGTAACAGAGTTTGCGGGACACCGTGTATATAGATAGTGTAGCGCACTCTCTTCACACCTTGTGGAAATACGAACGGAACGGGCCGCAGAGACCGCAGGTCACACACCGATATTCGTATTTTCACCGCGCATAATACACCGTTCTTGATCGACTGATATAAACCATTGAAGAATAATCGTTGATCCTTTTTTCCCCGATAGCGGAATCGACAAATGGAGGTGCCAGTAAGTTCAACCACATACTAAGAGTGTTGTAGCAATGTATACTGATCTTTCGTTACTAGCCTCTCTCCGTTTTGTACTTAGATTTACCGTTTGTCTCACCTGTTCTTTTGTTATATTTTAATTTCTCGTCGTAGAACATATGGTATATTTTCATTTGATATCACTTGGTAGGAGCACGCGCACCCGCACACACGATAACGCGTGCTGTGGGATCATCCTCCGAGGAACATTTAGAATCTAGAGAACAGCGAAAGGATTTATCTGACTTTGATCATGTTCCTTGAAATTATGGGATCTCTCTGGTTTCAGGATACAATTACAAGACAATGTATGGTTATTTTTGCAAAGAAAAGTATCGAGTATTGTAACTCCAAACCTACCGCGCTCATTATCCCTCGTAACGCGATACTGAATCCCTTCGGATCCCAGTATAAAGCGTTGAAATATGAGGCGCACGAAAACGCGAACGAATTACTTGAAAATGAAAAATTAATGGTCTCGATAGAACTGCATAAATTTTGGAAAATTGAAAAATTCTCGAAATTTCGGCTCGCCTGGTTTTCTACAGCACGGTTCCCAATTTCCGTGAGCAATATCAATGTTTTGGAAACACGTTTTTAGGATTGATTGAAAGAAAGTACGAAGGAATGGGTGGGCAAAAATGCGGGTCAATTCGAAGATCGTTAAAGGGTCCTTTGGAAGGGAGTATCCTGCGGCACGGTTCACGATACGAGTCTCTACTCTCACACTCACTCACGCACACGTATGTGTTCGTAGCTAATCGACTGCAATGCGATATACACACCAGTACTTTGGTCTTCCACTTTCACTAAATTACACCGTAGCCGCGAGACACCACCGGACATCGTAGAGACAAATGCGATTTAGTTTTCCGTTCTCCTTCTTCGTACCTGGGACGCGTGTTTTTGGTTCTTATGGTGTTCTTTCCTGGGGGTTTACTGTTCTGTCCCGTGACTAACTAGAGTGGCTTGCCCTGTCCGAGCACGTTCCCGCAAATATCCGACGGTATTTCTTCGTTCTAGCACCCGGTACTGCGCCAAGGAAGGTCCAGGTCCGACCATTAAGCTCCACCACGATGCTTATACAATGGGACGAGCCAGAGACACCCAACGGTCAAGTCACGGTCAGTTCTTATCGCATAAACGCTCAAATATTTATTACTTTACCGCTCTGAGATCCTCAGTGTCTTTCAATTCACTCACAATTATTAAGTCGTTTCGTTTTCCCAAGGGAAAATGAAAGCCAGACGTTTAAGTATTGTACGAGGTATTTTATCAATTTTATATTTGCACAAACAAAATTAATATAGAATGGAATTATTCTAGGTCTGAATATATGTTGAATTTCCGAATTAAACGAACGACCCAATAGATAATGTATTTTTTGTTTTAATCGTTGTAACATGTCGAAAACTCATTTTTCGTCGTAAGTGCAACAAACCCTCTGGGCTAGTTACCACGTGGTTTTTTAATCGACCATCGCGGTCTGATGGCTACAGGGTTACAAGGTGTACTACACAACGGACTCGGAGCAACAAATGGCGTCCTGGTCGTACCAGATGGTCGACAGTAATCAGCTGACCACCGTTGCCGATTTGAAGCCGCACATAATCTACACGTTCCGCGTGCAGGCGTTGACCAGCGTCGGACCTGGCCCGCTCAGTTCGCCCGTGCAAATAAAAACGCAGCAAGGGGTGCCCAGTCAACCGGAAATGTTGACAGCGGTAGATATCGGGGAAGACAAGATCACGCTCAAATGGAGTAAACCGGTTCATTGTGCGGAGAATATCCTCAACTATGAACTGTACTGGAACGATACCTACGCGAAGGTGAGTTCCCGCCCCCCGTCGCAAATCACCTGATCTCACCCCTCGTGTTTCTTCCACTTGGGTTTCTACCCCTTCTTCTGCTCCCCCATTTTGTTATATTTTACCAGTACTACACCGTTCCTTCTTTTACCCCCAATTTTTGTATTTTCCACTCAGTTTTCTAGCATCTCTCTTTTCCATCCCCCGATATGCGTTGTTTATTCGTCCGTCCCAATTTTTATTCATTTTACTCGGTTTTATACTCTCTCTTTTTCTCCCCCGTACACCTTCTCCTTCTTTCCCATTCCTCGCGATTCTCCTTTTCTCCCATTCAACGCTAATCTCGATGGAGTCCCCTATGTTATTATATGAATGGTTGCAGTCCCCTATATTACTATGGAAATGGAAATCGTCACAGTACTCCATATTACTGTCCATTTCATTGTTACTCCACTCCCTCGACTTATTTTTAATCTGCCACCCCTGTTTCCACGACCTCTTCTCCAGCTCTCTCTAACACGGTCATTTTTACACCCCTTTAGCCTGCTCATTCAGACAATGACTTGTGGCAGGGAGTTTGGCAACAGGTGGGAGAGCGTTTTAATCATTGAAAAACGAAGCTGAAATTTACTTTTTAAATGTTTCCATTTGATAACGTTGACAGTGCTCATTAACGATCATTGATAGGGGAAAAGAGGAACGGTTTCAATTTATTTTATACCATATCCATCAGTTCTCATCGTTTCGGTATTCGGACGCATTAAACAATTTTTCGGAATGTCGAACAAATGATTCTTATCGATTCTAATTCATTGCACAAATATTATAGAAATTCGTCTGTGAATAATTCGTTATCAAAGCTGTCACGTAAAATAATGACAACCGAAGGTTTTTTCACCTGTGGCCAAGTACCCTGCCGAAAATAGTAACACTGTTGACGCAGCAGCGAATCCGGTGCCGTCAAATACTCGAATTGTTGCGTTTTGATAACCGGTGCGTTCGTTGGGTTCAGGAGAAGCATCATCGACGAATAGGGGTGATGGAGAACTACACGCTGACGGGTCTGTATCCGAACACGCTGTACTACGTGTGGCTAGCTGCGAGGAGCCAAACCGGCGAAGGGGCGACGACGGTTCCGTATCCGGTTCGCACGAAACCGTACGGTAAGCAGAAAACAGCAAAGAGCCAGCAGAAAAAGTGAAAAGAGACGGGAGTGAGTTCACGCAGCGAGGAGTGCCGAACAGAGGTCGGTTCGCGGCCGGCCGACGGTGACGAATCCGCCTTGGATCCTTCCCCGATCGAACGAAGATCGAGCGAAACTCGAGGTGTGTTCGTCTCGTCGGCCGGATTCGCGAATCCACCTGGCACAGCAGGTAGGAGATGCTGTAGCGCTAGACGCTCCCGCAAAAGTAGCGTAAGCTATGATACCGCCGCGAACACCTTCAGAAGAACCAGATTGTTCAGAGTCTCTTCTCGATCGAGGTTTATCACCTGAACCGTCTCATTGAATCCGCAGGGTATTGTGGGTTTGAAATTACGCGATTCGGGGATAACTCCAGAAGAGAAAGACGGAAGATAGAGAGTATCGTTGACAGAAAAAACCGTGAAGTGTGGGAGAGTGAGAATGATTGCATGCGTTGCAAATAAGAAAGCCGTTTTGGATGCCACTTTATATATATATCTATATATATATACGTACATATCATACATATAAATTGCACTAAGCACTGCATCGATATATGTGTGCATTTTGGGCACCTCTTTTCATTCTGGATAACGTATGGTTTACACGTCCGTTCTACGATTATTTATTCTTTTTTTTTATTTTTTTCAAACAATTACATTGTTCCGTTTCCATATATATATATATTATACGAAGCGACGGCAACGGCCAGTTGGCTCGCGTCGAACGCACGCGAGTCAATCGGTCTCGCCTCTTTCTCTCTGTTATGGACGGATATGTATGTTTCATTTCTCTAATCACGTGATTTTTCGACTGTTCAAGGATCGACTCGTTAAACGGTTCTTCCTTGATTGATCTTTATACCTTCTCTCTGGAACCTTGACCAATCGCCACCACGTAACGTTTTCTGTTCGATCCCCATGCGTCAGTCGCCGCTCGAACGTGGCCCGGCCACGAAGCTCACCCGGGCCTCTCGAATCGAACCTCGTTGGTCATGTTGAAATTCATACTGATTTCACCGACTTCAAGGCCCATCTTTTTTGTAAAAACCGGGATGAGGAACAAGTTCAATGTATCATCTAGAAAATTGCTTCTAGTAATCATTAGACTGCGGATCTTTTTAATGGGTTGTAAATATGTACCGGCAACATTAAATTCATTTGATAAAATAAGATCTATGGAATAGATAAATGTTGTGGCGAATTTTGAGGATGAAATTCGCGGGGTCCAGGGGCCTCTGGCACGAGCACTGATCGCTCGGCGACCGACGTTCGATTCCCCCGCCCTTGTTTTCGTTTTTGTTTCTCCCACCCCCTATAACTGAGTGTTATACAGTCCCCGGGGCTCCGCCTCGCAATGTAAGCGGACAAGCGAACAGCCCGACCTCCATATTGGTAACATGGGAACCCCCGCCTGCCGATCAATCGAACGGGAGGATCGCGTACTACAAGCTGCAAGTCATCGAGAGCGGACGCTCCGACTCGGAGGCGAGGGTTATCAAACTGAATAACACGCGATTCGAGTTGGACGAACTGAAAAAATGGACCGAGTACCGGATTTGGGTATTGGCCGGGACCAGCGTAGGTGACGGACCCCCGAGTTATCCTATCTTGGTCAAAACTCACGAGGACGGTATGTATCACTGACGTTCATTTCACGATCCTTCTACGTTTACGTCCGACTGTCGAAGAGTGGTGCGGGATCCCTCGAGCAAATATATCTAGATCGTCAAATATATATATGTATGTATATATTTTCCTCGATTCTTTATCAATTTTGATAAAGTTTTTCAAGTAAGATTAACGTAGATAGAAAGCCTCGACTTCAAGCGCCACGCTTTGTATACAGAGACAACTCTTGCGAAGGCGACGTTAATCGCGAAAGTTCGTCGCGCAAGAGCCAAAAATATAAAAGCCCGCCAAAAATCAGTCCGAAGATGATCGCGTGATTTTCCAGCGTGGGTTGCGAACACCGCGCCCGTTACATTGTTCATTCTCGCGGCCCGGCTGCCAACCTAACTCTCGATCGGCCGTCTGCTACGAAATTCCTACGTACACCCACCGTGTATTAAATGTCTTTTCGATTTCAGATTCCGCTAACGTCTCTCTATCTCTACGATAAATACCCCCTGTCTCTTCCCTCAACTGACACTCAATACTCTCTGATCCCAAAACAACTCTTTTACGAGTTTTACGTTTTTCCTGTTTTGTTTTCCACTGGTTTTTCGTTTCACTGTATTTCATCGATAATAATTATGTTTTTCTGTTGTTCTATCTATCTCTCTCTATCTATCTATCTATCTCATTCTCTCTCTTTCTCTCTGTCTCTCCTGTGTTTCCGTTTACATTGCATTGTTATCGCTGTACTCTGTATTTAAACGATTTCTTTCATTTTCACTCGTAATTATGTATTTGTATCGTATTGTACAAAAAAATATATTATTATAAATAGCGTTCTCCCTCTCAGGCCACTGTAACTTTTTCAGTTGAACGCTTTCGAGAAACGAACTATCGAGTCTGACACCCTCCGTTGCGCGACAACCGGAGTAAAAAAAGAAAAGAAAAAAAAAGACAAATGATGATTGAGAAAACGTAGCCGAGAGGTAATGTGATTCGCGAGCCTTTTTTTCGATCGCCACACCGCGGTGGATATTGATTTTTGCCGCGCGAACGCAACTTTTGAACGCGCGCAACTATTTTTCCGTGTCTCTCCTTCAACGCTCTCTTTGGTCCACCATCAAGCTCTCCTTTATCAGCTTCTCTGGCAACCCCGACGACGAATCCCGATGATTTTTGATACGGGACACGCGGACACCCCTCGCGGACGAGACGCGCGGAACCATGTGTTGGCCGTACATTTTTTGGCTGGCGAGATTTTATATTTTTGGAATTTTTGCTACAACGAATCTCCACGCATTTCTCTATGCGCCCAGATGACGACCCGGACTACTTTCCCCACGCCCCCAAAAATTAGTGTCCCCCAACCCCCACCACCCAGAAGTATTTTTTCCAGGTGCACGCAGCCACGGATTTTTACAGAAGCTGATAACCAATTTTTGAACTCAGCTGGTTTAATTATAACATTTGCCCCCTCTCGAGCATAACAATAGAAAAATGACCGGAAAAAAGATAGATCCGTAAAGAGATCGTTTTCTAACTAATTTTTACAGGGCCTAATCGCAACACTCTCCCCCAAAGTCCGTTGCCGTTGGTTTTTTGACATCCCCCCACCCCCCGGACTTATAAAAATATCATCCCCCAACTATATATTCGAACTTTTAACACGCTTTAACTAATACTCTAATATTATACTCACTCACGTGTTTTTGTCTTTCCTTAAAGCATTTGCAGGAGGATGATCCAGGTTTTGAACAACTAGTTTTTAAGATTTATTCGCACTAACGTATTATATCGACTGTCTAATGATATGTACTCATTCACACTCAATGTTCTTTCTGGTGGTTACCGTGGTTACGTCTGTAAAGATGTTTCGTTTCTCTCTTTTAGTTCGTTGACTCACTCTTGCCACGTGTAATGAAGATAGAGAAATACCAAGCTGACCGTCCCGCCCTGCATTTCGCATCATTATTACCGCCGCGCGTTGCCGATTTCCTCTGGAAAATAACAAAAAAAATCGAACGAATACTGCGCTGAATAAGAGATCGCAACTTTAATCCGGTTGCAAAAAAAAAATAATGAATAAACACAAAAGCAGAACAACGTTTATCGGTCGGAAATAATGACTGCGAAACGAGGACGGCAGCTTGCCAATAAAACGCTTACGTATATATATAAAAACTATAGCGTATGTATCACACACAAAGAATATATATAAAACGCACTTTTTCACTATAAACATATAAACATATATATATGTGTATATATATATGTACATATACCATATGCACCATGTACACGTCACCATGTACTTGGTGTGTATATATATTTATACATATATATCTCTACATATCTCTGATATATAAGGCTCTTCTGTCTTTAGTTAAGATTTAGTTCTACCTATTGTTTGCACATGTTTAGAGCATGCCTTCGTTTGTTTAATCGATTCCTCGATCTCACCAAAAGAACTCAATCCCGATTAATTAATCATCATCATATCTCGAGAAAGCCCCGACACCCATTTCACTACTCCCAGCCTCCGATACCGTTGACACACCTGTCTCCCAGAAAAAAAAGAAAAAGAAAACTATCAAAAGAAAAGATCACAAAGAAACGTCGAGCTACGTCGAGTCTGCCTAACCGGCTCCCGAAACTATTCTACAATGACAAGTATACATATAACAAATGTCCAGGGTTACCCGATGAATGGCATGCCGATGCATGAAGGAAAATTTTGCTTTTCGTTTCGATTCCCGATCCTAGAATCCTGTTCCCAGATGTATTCGGTACCGATTACCCTGCATGGTGTCACAGTTTTTTCAAAAACATCCCCCTCGCCTCTGCAACCCACCGTGCACCAAAAGCGGCCACTCAACCCTAATCGGTTTAACAAGGGGCGTACACGTTGAAACACAGAGCGAATCACCTTACCCGAGAGAAAAAGTTCTCGCAACGATACGGAATCGAACGGGAATAAGCGAACATCGACGTTTTGTTACTCTCCGTTTTTTTTTCGTCTCTGTTCGCGTGTGTTTCGCTGTTCCGTCTCTCTATCTCTTTCTCTATTTCTCTCTCCCTATTTCTTTCACTCTTTCTCTCTCTCTTGTTCTCTTTCGGTGGTCCGTAGACGCGTCGCGTCGTACAACGAGCACGGGCGCGCGTGTTTCTGGTGTGCGACGTCGTCGTCGTCGTTTTAGTGGGACGCGCGTGGGTGGAGAAAACGAGTAGAGTCTAGAAGAGGAGACAGCGCGGGCGAAAACGGCAGCTCTTTTGTCTTGGGGGAAAAATAATCGAAGACCTTGGTCGGACGCGGAATCGGAATCATTTGTTGCGAAAGGAGCATTGTGGAGGCGTCATTGTCGCGGAAAAAGTCGTACGAACGCGTCTCTAACGACGTTCCCCTCGAACCTTTTGCACTCGGCACCACTGCACCGGTACGCCCAGGGATCCTCTTTCGTTTCACCGATCGACCAGTACCACCCTTCTTCTACCGATTCGTCGACAACACTCCCCTAACCCCCGCATCCACATCGAACTACCCCCAACAGTTTTCCTCCCGCGCATTGTCCCGTTTACGGACCGACCGATCCACAGCCGTCCACCCTCTAAGAGCAGACTCGGCAAAGCGAGGCGGAACGATAAAAAGCACTGCTGAAAGCACCCTGCCGTGTAAGCTCGCACATTGTCAAGCACAAAAGTTCACCGTCGTGTCTCTATATACGTATATACTCGTTCGTTAATGTTATTGTCGCCGCTAGTACACCACCACTATTATACATTATAATACGATCGTTTTTCTTGAACGTATACTTATCGATCTCTATATTCTCTATCTACTATCTCTCTCACTCACTCTCTCTCTCTCTTTCTATCTCTCTCTACATATGTTATATATATTATATTTATATTTGCACACGTGATCGTTCTCATCAGTCTCGGTATAAATGTGTGCACGGGTCACCGGTGACAAAAGGTATAGATATAATATACGTCGCTGTATCACTGTCGTTTTTTTTTCTTTCTACTAACGTTTTTTTGTTCTCGTCTTTTTTTCTTCTCTCTCTCTCTCTCTTTCTCTCTCTTGTTCAGTTCTTGACTAAAACTATCACTCTATTATACGGGTACCGTTGTTTTCAATTCGCACCCACCAACGCACGCATGGTAAAGTCTCTCGCACACACGCGTGTCGCGCACGATCAAAGAGTAGGAGTAGGAGGTGGAGGAGGACGAGGACGAGTACTTACGCACCTACGCACCTGTGTCACTTACACACACTCAGGCAGACGCACGCCTTTCGCTGTATGTGCACCGAGTCGCTTGATTGATCAAACACCCCACAAAACGGAATAACTTTTTCAAAATTGGTCCGGACGAATTGGAACTTTCCGAGGAGCTGAAAGAACTAATTCAAGAACGATTAATTGCATTTACTCGAAATCGCAATGAAGATATTAGAAGGTACCTTTGTGCAGCTTCTGTATCTGAGTATCCTGTAATGGAAAATTTATGAAATAGTCACAAATGTCATCAAAATCGTTTAACATACAGAAAAATATTTCTTAAATTTCCTGTACAGGCCCGGATAAAAGAGCCGCGCAAAGCTGCTTGCACTTTCTTCTTCGCAATTTCATCGAAATGCAATTTTTCACATCTCCTAGTGAAGTATTTCTTCCAAGTGCTCGAGGAATCCCAGATAATCTGGTCCACTGTCAAAAGAGTTGCTCTGATTCCGAGGATGGTTAATCGATTAAGGGAATTGGCGTACATATTCATATACGTCCCCCCTCTCTCTATCTCGTAGAACGTATTCCATCACCATCACTGTTGAACCGAACGCACCACTTGAAAAGCACCCTTCGCTTCGAATAAACAGCCGGCAGCCTAACAGCACACGCGTGCACGCATGCACGTAGGTCGTGTGCGTGGGTGAGAATGTTTGTGTGCGAGCGCGCGTATTTACGAACCCGAGCCCCGTGCCAAGCGTGCGTACGCACGCCTCGATATTTACTCGCTCGGAGTACCGAATCTATACTGGGTGTCCCATCCACTGTCAATGTTATTCGATACCCTTCTCGTTTTCAAACTGACGCGCGAAAACATCAGGGGAAAGTGGAATTTCATTCGGGGATGCAATTATTATGGAGAGCGAGCGATTTCTTCGGGGTTGCACCTTTCGACCCTTCGAGGTTGTCGATAGTCTTTTAATTCAGCAAGATCAGGATTAGTATAATTGCCTGCCTTTTGTAAATTCGGGGTAATTTTGATGAAACATATATTTTTAATTGACTGTCCTTTACATTGAAGGTGTGCAAACAGTCTTCAAAGAAATTAGAGGGGTTAGGACAGTAATATTTATTATAACAGCCTGTGTAATCGACTAGCTTGAAGAGTCCAACCTGCAAGAAGAAATCTACTAGGTCAGTGCAAAAGTTCGTACCCGATTTCGTATGAAAATGGAGCAAGGAATCAGGCACGACCTTTCGCCCTGACCTAACAGCTTACCGCGATATTTACCCCCTCGAATCAAATCGCAATTTGCTCCCAGTTTTCTCGCATCGTTAACGCCGAGGGCAAGAGGCACTGAAGACAGATGGAGCACCCGGTGTATGAAGGAACCAATTCCGGGTACACGCGACTAATTATCAATTGTCGTGCGAGACGCGGTCTGCACGTATATCGTGCGGATCCACCAGCGCTGAAAACCACCCCCGAGAACCACCCCCGATCCGAGTGTCGATCGTTGTGGAACCTGATTCGCACCTTCTCGAGGTGATCTCGAGAAAGAGCGAGCCGAGATGACGAGCATTCGGAACTCGACGCTTCGAGATCACGTCGAATTGATGCGTGGGTGAATGCGAGAGCGAGTGCGTAAAGGTGAACGGTTTGAGAGCGAACAACGACGCGTCGCGGGAACGCGGAACACGCGGAAATAGGAGGCGGATTCGAATTCGGGTTCTTGACGACTTCGGGACGGCTTTCAGAGCACGCAAAATTTTTTTTCACCCCTCCCCTCTTATCCTCAAACTCTGAACCTCCCTAACTGTGACTCTCACAAATTTTGCGACTGTAAAAACCGCGAGCCGTCCCGGTGGTGTTAAGCGTCGCGATGATCGTCTGATCGCGACCGCGAGGGCTGGGTAAGGGATTGGGCACCGCGTACTATCGCGGTGTACTTGGAAACATTTGAATACCAATATCCATACGATTTTCTTCATTGTCTTCATCCATGTACTCGACGGCCACGAGTTCCTCGTGCCGGAGAACAGGTGTTTCGACGAAGCGCAGAATCGTCGGTCGGTGCGTTTCGCTTATATATATATATGGACAATCGAAGAAGCCTTTTTACGTCTCTCTGATACGTTCCGGCTGAGAAGAGAGGCTCTCTTTGTCCCATGTGAGCGAAACCATCGATACCGGAAAACGTTCTCCGCTCGGATCCGAGCACCGACAGAATCATTAATGCGGTATTTTCGTCAACATTCTCTGGTTTATTTTTTTGATTTTACTTTGACACTCACCAAGCTCGTTGGAATGATACCACCATATATACCAGCCCTTCTTCTCTATATTGTCTATATACGTGCACCTTCTTCGTTCTCTGCATGCAAGACACCGACCTATTTACTCCAATCTTCTGCCTCTGTAAGTTACAACGTACCATTGATATTATTGAATTACTATTTTAATCGATATGTATGATATAATACGTTTTTTTTACATATATATACGTTATACATGCCACGTATTATATTACATACTATATTATATACGTATTACCTCTTTTGTTTCGTTTGTTGATACTTTTATATATATATATATCTATATTATTATATCTCTATATATTATATATATTATTATTCTCCTAGGTATCTAGAAAGAGTATATTACACTTGTATGTGTATGTATTTTATTTTACGTTTGTACTGGAATCTTTAACGACCTGCGGTGAAACTCGTAACTCGTTTTTACGTAGCTTGTAACGTCAGAATATCGACGATTGCGATCATTAATGAACCTCTGAGCTCTACCAGCCCCCCACACCCTGTTTCTTTTCTATCGATCACGTTGAATCGCCGTTTCCGATTTCCTCGCGAACGCATGCAACCACTCCCCCTCCTCGCAACCCTCTACAACCCTCTGAAAGCTTCCTCCTCCTCCACCCACGCTTCTGGATTCCTTTGGCTCGACCCCGGCAACCGCATCGACGGAGAACCAACAAATGAAAAACCAATCCAGGAATCCGATTGTTTCGCGTACCGAGCCGCGCCGCGCGTCGGCCACTTTCTCTCTCTCTCTCTTTTTCTCTCTCTCTCTCTCCCTCTCGCGATACTACATAGATCCCGGCCACCGATTTAAACGACACGCTTTATTCCGCGGCTGCATCAACGTGCGTTATTTTGCGAAGAATTTTGTGATTTTTGCGTGGGTGAATGCACGGGTGGATGCTGCTGGCGAGAAACAAAAGGGAGCAGAAAGAGCGACGGAAATATTTTTTGCCACGGCCCGAAAAATCCGGCTCTCTACCCATCTCACTCTATCTATCTCACTATCTATCTTTCTCCCCCTCTTTCTATCTCTGCCACTCTATGAACTTCTCTATCGACAAATCTCTACCGATACATATTTTTGCATCGAGCTAACGTTTTTTTGCGGGTGACTTTTTGGAGCTGCGAGAAAACCATGAAAAAGAAAAGAAAAGAAGAAGAGAGAACAATTTTTCCCCCGACGACTACATACTTCCACCTTTTACCGACTTACATCCCCCCATCTTCTATTCGTGAATTTTTTACGTGCAAGTACGAGGCGCATCCGCGTATTTTTTTCTTTCACTGCTGACCATCCGTACAAAAAAAAAAGAAGAGAACGACACACGTAGCCAACAGAAGAAGATCCTCTCGGTTGATACGTCCCGAAACCCACCCCCTCGTGTCCGAAGCTCTTCCCCTCTTCTTACGACTTATGGTTTCTCCTTCCCAGCTTTCTTTTCAGTAGACATTTTATCATAGGTCTTCCCTCTCGTCGCCCCGTGCCGCGAGGGAAAGGGCGAGCGTGCAAACGCGTGCAAAAGTTAGCCTGTCTATCTTTTCTCGAAGTGTGTATTCCTCGCGAGGGGGAAGCGAAAAATACTGGAAAAACGAGGACGTCTTTTCTCTCGACGGCAGGGGGCGCGTGGACATGAGCCTTTAGTTATTTCATATTTGGAGTAGTGATTGCGCATGCCAAAGATTAAAAGAAAAGAAAAAAGATATTCTCACATCTCCCGCCTCTCTGCGACCAACTGCAACCGAGGACCAAGCGATATTTTTCTATTTAACGATCGATTCGAAAGTGAATTTTGCCCGCCGACTATTTTCTCGGCAGAGCGATAAAAAAATATTACGGAAACAGTGCTGAAAAGGGACACGATTGGGAATCGAGCGCGTGGGAGGGAGGAAAAGGACGAACGAGCGAGTGCGCGTGTGACTGTATTTTTCACGAGCCGAGAGAGCAGCAGCACTGTACAGAGATTTTCATGTATATTGTATGTATATATATATTTTTTTTGTCTGACGAACAAGTCTCGAAGTACATAAAAAGATCTACCATAAAGAAAACGAAAAAGAAACGAGATAAAAAAATGATCGAATAATGATATCTATATAAAAAAAGAGGATAGGCCCACACACGTTTTTTCTCGTTGATAAATAAGCAGTAGTATGCTACCCACTGATATGCCTAAACATAACTAAATATTTTATATAATTCTACTCAACTATTACGTGAGAATTTGACACGAATTTTTACGAGTTTTTTTTCCCACTTTTTTGGCGACTTTTGGGGCGCTGCAGAAAAAAGTGAGTATCCCTTAGCTCGTCTCGAGTTGTGACATGAATTTTACTTCCTGTTTAATCGTTTTCTCTATATATATTTAATACATATATATTACATATATATATATAGTTTTTCACCTTTTTTCCGTCTCTTTCGCATATGATCGTTTTTTACGTTTTTTGCCAACTGTTTTCTAAGAGACAATTTTGAGAGTGATCTGTGTCGGCGTACATTTTTGTCATCCGTCACTTTTTGTTGCTACGGTCGGCTAGCAGAAACGATCGGAACAAGAACCACGTTTTCCTTTTTGCGGCCGCGGTCGCGCCGAAATTTTGTTTTTTGCGCTGCGTAGCGAGAACCTGTGGGCGTTATGTAGAAATTGAGCTGTATTCAAATCGATTGCCTTGATCATTGCTCTCCCGACCAAGAAAAAAAAAACATTTAACAATATATCTCAGTATCCATCTATATATTATATTGTCTATCTATTGTATCTTCACCGCGAATATAAGAAAAAAAAATGATCGATCGTTTGGCTTTTCTTTGTCGTATCTTCCTGTTGCTACGCAATCTTCCGTTTGCCCGACAAAGTAGAGAATTGCAGTTTTATTGTGTCTCGTACGAAGCTAGGTAACATAGACGACGCTAAAGTTTTTCCATTCTTTCTTTTTGTTTTTTTTTTGTACTCTCTCCTGCCAACTGGTTTTCGTTCCTCTTTTTCTGTGTGATGCCGACAACATTTCCGGCGCCGGATACTGGACCGTCCATGAGAACACGCGCCATTTATCGCCAATCAGAATCTGCGTGAAACGCGTGTCGCTTTGACAACACCCGGCAAACAACGAGAGAATGAAAACACACGAAAAAAAAATACATATGCGGCGGGAAGAAAGATTAAAAAAATCACCGCAGCACGCCGGGGCTTCGAAAACTCGTTGAAGAGAATGAAAAAAAACAAAACCGAGCAAAAAAAAACATAGAGAAAATAAAGGCAACGGGAGTCGATGGGACGGTGTTCCCGACAAATTATCCGAAGCGGCTTGTCGATGTGGGTAACTGTAAATACACGAAGGATACGTTTTGTTACCCTTGCACGTTTATCGAAAAAACACGAATGCACGATTCTGTTGGCACAGTTTTCATTCCGCACCCAGCACCAATGATCGTAGATCGCTGATATATATATATACAATCTATATATTACATTTATATATACGTGTAGATGTATATATCTATCCACCTATCTATATATATATATATATTTCTACATGTGTATAAAATTGCTTCGTTTCGACATGGACTCTCCAATATTGCCGTAGCATTATCGTCCAACGTAACCGCGCGCTTTGCATCTCGATGACGTATTTATACGGGCGTTCATACATTCGCGGTTCTCAAACCGAATGCAGAATAAAAACATGCATTATTGGTATTCAAATGGAGGATTATCGTGCCGTAGGGACGTAGAGCATGAGGTACTACGTACCTCGTAATATTGTTTGTACGTCGTTTTGTCCGCGTGTGACTGGAAGCATGTACATATTCACCGTTACTTTTTCTTTATTTATTTCCGTTTCCATGCCCCGCCGTTTACGTATCAACCTATTTGTTCACCATGCCCCGTTCTCGCAACGACATTCTGTTCGTTTCAACGTCCATGACTCCCCATTACGTTTCTTCTTGCGTATGATTTTTAATTGATCCCCCGGTAACACAGCTTTATTTTTTCGTTCGTCCCGAACAAACGAACGAACGAAAGACCGAACGACGAGACCGTTCATCGACGACGAATTACACCTCTTTTCACTTGTCCAAACTATGTTTTCTTTCTGTTTCTCGAACCCGTTACCGTTCTTACTTTTCAGACAGACCGAATGGACAACCTGCCTATGTGTATATTATCAGTTTCTTGTGTTCCGCGCTCCGTTTCATCGTTTTATTTTTCCAGGTTTTATTCCCCGAGACCACCCCCGCC
Source organism: Lasioglossum vierecki (assembly GCA_028455595.1). Classification (NCBI taxonomy): domain Eukaryota; kingdom Metazoa; phylum Arthropoda; class Insecta; order Hymenoptera; family Halictidae; genus Lasioglossum; species Lasioglossum vierecki. The sequence continues at coordinate 10,101,977 of CM052337.1, forward strand.
CCCATTTTGTTCGTTCCCCCCGTTCGTTCACGTATGAATGCGACAACCTATATGTGTACGTGAGCGTGTGACTGCGAGCGTGTAAGAGTAGTTAGGCCGCGAAGGGCCCCCGGTTAATTGCGCGTTGCGTTACAGTGCCGGGAAATCCTCAAGACGTGAAAGTCACGCCGATCAACTCGACCGCGATACACGTCTCATGGCAACCGCCGAAATCGAAAGAACAGAACGGAGTGATAAGGGGTTATCATATACACGTTCAGGAAGTGAGAGAAGAGGTCAGTCCGCAACGCTATTCAATCGGTCCCACCGGAAAGTACTGTTGGCTATATGGGGGTTGATGGGGGAAGCAGGAGTTTGAAGGGCTCACCCTTTCTTTTTTAAGGGAGTGGTCAGAAAAAAATACTTTTCCGTACATAGTACGGGACTCTAGCCGTTGATGGTCGTCGGCCCAATACCCGTTAAAAAAAGTATTCCACTCCTGGGACGTCTAATAAGCCGCCCCACTACTTATCCAACTTGATCGAGGTAGGGAGCCAGGGACGTACTGTGCGTACTACACCCGACTCCCTGTCTCGATCCCAAGTCTACACATGTTTGTGTCAGTCGTGAAGGGCCCACCCCTGATCTAGAGCTACTCAGGGCAAAATTACGAAACGATATAACAAACAGAACTTTCCGGTGGACCTGAAATAACTCGAGAGAGCGTTCGTTGATCTAATCCTGGTTACATGTTCGCAGGGGAAGGATCTCCTGAACGAGCCTATACGATGCGACGCGCGAGAAATGGTGCTCGAAGTAAATATCACCGGTTTGCAACCGGACACAAGGTACTCCGTTCAAGTGGCTGCTCTGACAAGAAAAGGGGATGGCGATCGTTCAGCGCCGGTCCACGTCCGAACACCTGGTGGTGTGCCGAACAGGCCCCAGGTCAACGTAAAGTACGTCACGGATTGTTAATATTATTCGCGGTAAACTACATGTGGCAATTTGTGTTCTCGCAGAGTTCTGAACAGAAGTCCAGTCGTGGTCGAGCTTGAATGGGCAGAGCCTACAGAGACCTATGGCAACCTGTTGGGGTACAGGATAAGGTACGGGGTGAAGAACCAGACGCTGAAGACGGAGCTCATCGACGGCACTGTGAATCGCACCTACAAAATCAACGATCTCGGTAATGTGGAACACGGAGTTTCCTAGGGTTGTTAGATCAATTAATTAACTGTGTCGAACGTTGTTATTATTAATAATATTTTGATCGATTGGCTGAGCCTAATTTTAATCGGCAGAAGAGCAAGGAGTGGATTACGAGTTCCGAGTTGCTGGGCAAAACGAAATCGGTTTCGGCCAGGAGACCGTGCGGTACTGGTTCAGCCCGGAAGGAGAGCCTAAGGGTGCGCCGACGAATCTGTCATACTTTTTCCAAACCCCGGACACGGTGTGCGTAACGTGGGACATGCCGTTACGAGAGGACAGAAACGGTCAGATAATAGGGTACGACGTGCAGTTTAACAAGAAGAACGACCATTCGACGGCGGTGAACAGGACGACGAGCAAGACGCGGGCGGTGTTCACGAACCTGGAGGAGAACACGGAATACGTGTTTCACGTGAGGGCGCGTACGTCAAAGGGCAGTGGTCCGTACTCAGAGAAGATAACTATCATCACAGAGAAGGACGTGAGCAGAGCGCCGATGTCCGTGAAAGCGGTGGCGATGACCGAGACGAGCGTGGAGGTTTGGTGGGACCCGGTGCCGAACCGGAGCAAGATCATAGGCTACCAGATTTTCTACACGACGACAGCAGTGGAGGACCTGGACGAGTGGAAGCACTATATCGTGGGCCTGACAGAGTCCGCGCAGCTGGACAACCTGGAGAGGTTGACTCAGTACGCGATCACGGTGGCGGCCAGGTACAAAAACCATCTGGGTCGGCTCAGCGAGAAGGTGACGGTTATGGTGAAGCCGGAGGACGTGCCGCTGAAACTCATGGCCACAGATTCCTCTACCCACTCCATGACTCTGTCCTGGACACCCCCCATAAGACTGAACCCGATGAACTACAAGGTATCCTTCGACGCCGTGAAGGACTTTGTCGATTCGCAAGGCATCACGCAGACGCAAATCGTACCCCGCAAAGAGATCCTACTAGACCCAAGCGTTACCACCACCACCATCAACGAGCTGCAACCTTTCACTAGTTATAATGTTAATGTCACCGCTATCCCTCGTGATGGACAGTACAGGCCGCCCGCTAAGATCAAAGTGACCACGCAGATGGCTGCGCCGAAACCCATGGTCAAGCCCGATTTCTATGGCGTGGAACACGGCGAGGAGATACACGTAATCCTGCCACAAGCCTCCGAAGAGTACGGACCTATCTCCCACTATTACCTGATCGTCGTTCCCGAGGACAAGTCGACCGACAATAAACAGCCCGACGAGCTCACGGAGGATATGATCACTGGCAAGGGCGCCAAACAAGAAAAAGAGAACGCACCTTACATCGCGGCCAAGTTTCCGAACAGGGACATCCCGTACACATTCCACTTAGGTAGAGGAGACAGCTACAACGGTTACGAGAATCGGAAGCTCGAGAAGAACAAACGGTACCGAATCTTCGTCAGGGCCGTCGTCGACACACCTAGGAAGGTGAGCTTGGAACTACGACGAATTTTTGTCTGGTTATTAATGTGATTATTGTTGCATTTATTTGGAAATTGACGTGGTAATTTACCTTGCAGCACCTGTACACCTCATCGCCATTTTCGGGTTACTTGTCACTCGACATGAGAGAAGTGCCCCCAGGAGAGCCACCTCGACGACCTAATCCAAACACCCCTGTCGATGGAAACCCTGAAGTGTCGGTGAAGACGAGCGGCCAGGAGCCTGGAATGGTGTGGGTGGTTGGTCCCATAATCGCGGCGATGATGGTCAGCGTATTTCTTGTTCTTCTGTTTGTCATCAAGAAGTAAGTATTGCAGAGTTTACCGAAACAACTTGAGTCGCTTTCGCCGAATCGATTGACAATCTTTCCTGTTTTCCCAGACGAAGACAGCCGTGCAAAGCGCCGGATCAAGCTGCGGTGACTCGTCCGCTTATGGCAGCGGACATCAGCTCGAACCACGCGCCCTCCGATCCCGTGGAAATGCGTCGTCTACTGTTCAAGACACCGGCGATGTCCTCGCACCCGCCTATTGACATCAGCGACCTGGGAAACCACATCGAATCCTTGAAAGCGAATGACAATCTGAAGTTCAGCCAAGAATACGAGTCGATCGAGCCGGGACAACAGTTCACCTGGGACCACTCGAACATGGAGGTGAACGTGTCGAAGAACCGGTACGCGAACGTGATCGCGTACGATCATTCTCGCGTGATCCTTCAAACGATCGACGGCGTAGGCGGCACGGACTACATAAACGCGAACTATTGCGACGGCTACCGGAAGCAGAACGCGTACGTAGCCACACAGGGACCGTTGCAGGAGACGTTCGGGGACTTTTGGCGGATGTGTTGGGAACTACGGTCCTGTACTATCGTGATGATGACGAAGCTCGAGGAAAGGACCAGGATAAAGTGCGACCAGTACTGGCCAAGCAGAGGAGCGGAGACTTACGGCTTAATGACAGTAACAATCACCGACGTGCAAGAGCTAGCCACCTATTGTATCCGATCGTTCCAAGTATCCAGGGCCGGCTATTCCGAGAGACGAGAGATCAAACAGCTGCAATTTACTGCCTGGCCCGATCACGGTGTACCCGAGCACCCAGCACCTTTCTTGCAGTTCCTGCGCCGCGTAAAATCCATGAATCCTCCGGACAGCGGCCCATTGATTGTCCACTGCAGCGCCGGCGTCGGTAGAACTGGCTGCTTTATCGTGATCGATTCGATGCTCGAGAGGATCAAGCACGAAAAGATGATCGACATCTACGGGCACGTTACCTGTCTCCGGGCGCAGAGGAATTACATGGTGCAGACCGAGGACCAGTACATCTTCATACACGACGCCCTTTACGAGGCAGTGATCTGCGGCAACACCGAAGTGCCTGCCAGGAACCTGCACTCCCACATCCAGAAACTGATGCAGCCGGAGATCGACAACATCACCGGTATGGAGCTTGAGTTCAAGAAACTGGCGAACATCAAGGTCGACTCATCGAGGTTCATCTCGGCGAACCTGCCATGCAACAAGCACAAGAACCGATTGGTGCACATATTGCCATACGAGTGCACCAGGGTTTGTCTGCAGCCGCAGCGGAACATCGAAGGCTCGGATTACATAAACGCAAGCCTGATCGACGGCTATCGTTATCGTGGAGCCTACATCGCCACGCAAGGCCCGTTGTGTGACACCACCGACGATTTCTGGCGAATGCTTTGGGAACATAACTCGACGATCGTGGTTATGCTAACGAAACTGAAGGAGATGGGCAGGGAGAAGTGTCATCAGTACTGGCCGTCCGACAGGTCGATCAGATACCAGTGCTTCGTTGTCGATCCCATCGCTGAGTACAACATGCCACAGTATATCCTGCGAGAGTTCAAAGTGACGGACGCTAGGGACGGTGCGAGTCGCACCGTCAGACAGTTCCAGTTCATCGACTGGCCCGAGCAAGGTGTTCCCAAGTCCGGGGACGGGTTCATCGACTTCATAGGACAGGTGCATAAAACGAAGGAGCAGTTCGGACAGGATGGACCCATCACGGTGCACTGCAGCGCCGGAGTCGGACGGACGGGCGTCTTCATCACGCTCAGCATCGTCCTGGAACGCATGCAGTACGAGGGAGTTGTTGACATCTTCCAGACTGTCAGAATACTGCGGACCCAGCGCCCGGCGATGGTTCAAACCGAGGTTCGTTACGTTTTAGTTCAATATGTATTTTGATACCTTTTCTACAGTTCGTTCAAGCCTGTCGTAAGGTCAATTTATTAATTTTTGCAACATGTATTTCTGTGTCTTCAGGATCAATATCAGTTCTGCTACCGTGCCAGTTTGGAATATTTAGGTTCGTTTGACCATTACGCCAACTGACAACCCGATTCCCGCGAGGACAATGAATCGTCGAGAGTGCGAAGGGAACGACAGAGGAACGACAGAGACGCGGGTGAGCGAGCGAAGATACGACGCGTCTAGTACAATGAAGTACTCGAGAAGTACGTAAACATTAAAGATAAAGCAAGATAAAGAAAAAACGAAGGGGTGTAGTCTATACGAAATATGATTCCGGGGCATAAATTACGATACTCCTACCTTCCAAGGACAAATACAGTAGAGAAATGAAAAGGATAAAAAAATTATAAGGCGATAAACTTACTATCTTCTTGGGCAACTAAACCGTAGGCAGCCAAGTATCTTTAGTCAATGGTGTTTGCAGAAGTCCCGTGAGAGCATGCGAAGGACTTTCTTCGATTCGTTTCCAGAACGACATTTTGATCATGTGCCGGGCCCACAAACCCTTTTGTCCAGAGCCGAGTCCCGGTTCAAGTAGCGAAGGGACAAAGACTGCCGTGTAGAAAAGAAAAACGTGTGCGGCTCGTAAAAACGTAGAAAAGAAAATAAACAATCATATCCGTAGAAGTATTCTTTCCCCCGAGGTTTCCGTTTTTTAACCGATCACGAGAAGCGCTAACACTCGACGTGGAGATGCGAAGAGGAGGAGAGGAGGAAACGAAGGATAAAAGAGAACCAACGCGTAAGAGAGAGAGAGCAACTTCTTCGCTGAGAAACATATCCGTAACGAGCCGCCTCGCGACCGCTCGACCCTTTTTGCCGAGCGGCTCGGGAAACTTATAGTTGCTCGATCGAGCCAAAGTCTGACGAGGATCGTCGCGCGCCGCGATCGTCCGCCACGCGATCGTGCTCCGTGACAGCTTCGCATGATCACGAGAAACACATCAAAAAAGTTCAAACTTTCCTATTATACATTGGAATACACAAAGTGCTTCCATTTCTCGGCGCGGGAAAACAAAGAATCGAGCAGCAGCAAGCAGCAGACCGTGGCACGTTCGTGTAAAAAAGAAAAAAGAAACAGAAAGGAAAAGAAAAGAACGAAATAATGTACTTATTATCGAAGCGACGAGAAAGGCTGAATTCGGGACAGAAATAGAAGAAGAGAGAAAAACCGCCAGCGATCTCCGTGGACGAGTATCGAGAAACCAGAATGAGAACTATAAGCAAATTTCCGCTCACTGACAAGAAAATTACCGTACTGCCAAATCGACAATTATTCATGCTGAGCCCATTACGCACGATAGGGATCTTCTCATTACCTACTGTAATTTTAAGTAGATCGTAAGCGGATTGTTTTAAGATTAGGGTTAATATGCGACGCCATTAGAAAAAGAGGATACGAGAGATAAACGCAGAGAGAGAAAAGAAAGAAAAAAGAAGAAGAAAACTTAAACTAAAAGAAGCAACAATACGAGAACTCGCGCGGTTTGAATGATGGAAGAGTGAAAGGAAACGGTGCCTATATTCAATTAAAATGCACAAACGTGTTTTTGTGCTGGTTTCTATGAGAACTAATTTAAACTAGAAGCACTGTATGTCGGGTTTTGCGTACTGTTCCCCCGAGCCCTCGACACCCTCGTGTACAAAGTTCCACCAGTAGGCTTCTACCTCGACGACTTTTACAAATTTCCTCGGGACCGGTTCGAAACAGAACCGCGTTCTATCCGCAACTTCGATCATTCCTGGCTCGGTTCACGCGACTAAACTTTTCACTAGCTCTCTCTCTCTCTCCCTCTCACACACATTCTCTTGCGCGCCGCCAGAGATTGAATAAACTTGTTTCGTTTCGTCCGTAGTTTAACGATTTAAGAGAGAACCGCCGCCACAGAGCCCTTAGGAATCAACGAATCTCGTAATTAAGTCTTGTCATTCCACGCGCCAGCACAGATTTCGATTTAAAAAGAAAAGCCGAACGAACCGCGCCGTAAAATCGCGCGCCGAGGATAATATCGATCGATTCATCAGCCGCATCCTTTTTGATAACGATAGAAAACTTTCGACGTGTATTCATTGTATAATTGTAATTCGAAGGGTTACAAAACGGTTCGTAGTCTATGAAGACAATAAGCATATGTGCTCGTTTGTATATCTACTGTATCTCGAGGAATCTTCATCGTATTGTTCGGTATAGAGGCGTTCCTGTCGCTGTTCGATAGGGTGGAACGTGAAATTCTATTTACTAAAGTATGTAAGTATATAATACGATTACGAATGTACGCTCTATCTCTCCCCTCTGTCTCTCTATCTTTCTCGCTCTTTCACACACTCTCACAATTGAGAAAAGGATCCCTTTCTCGCTATTTCGCGGCGTTCGTTCGTTCGGCTTGTTACACAACACCGGGAAGAAAATACTGTCGACATTAACATTTTCTGGCACTCGATCTTTCGATTCTTCGCCGGTGAATCGAGCAACGTTCATACATTCTTTTCGTTCGATATAGTGGTTCGAGGGTAAGGAATTGTGACTAAGTGTACATAAATGCACCGTCTGTCATTAGCAACATTATATAAATATATAAATATAAATAAATGAATGAATAAATGAATATATAAATAAATAAATATATATAAATAAGATGATCAAATAATATATATGTATATATATATATCTATTTATATATAGATATATATTATAAATATCGCAAATGAAGAGAGTACGCATTGAAGAGAGAAATAAAAGAAGAAAGAATGATAGAAAAAGCCGTGGATATTTTCCAGAATATTCGGGATTGAAACAAGTTTATCCGATAAAGCACGTTGTTATCAATATATGTATATTTCGGCGATTTCGTTAGAACGCTTTTTATTTCCACGCGTATTTTTTTATATACATGGTCCATTGACTTTCTTATGAGTTTTATTTTTTAACAAGTCTCTATACGTACGCGGATATAGTTTTTACACGAGATTTATATCGATGACTCTGTACGTAACATGCAACCGAGCGTTTTCAGAATGTGCATTTATCATTGTCTCGTCATCCTTGATCGTTTTGTTTCATGTTGTTAAAGACTGAGGGCCATAGTGTCTAATCCATTGCCACACACGCATTCTCCGTACTTGCAAAAGTACTTAAATGGCTCGAGCATCATTCGAATGCTAAATTTACTTTAAAAAAACACCATTCTGTCTCTCGTCGTCTGATCGAAACGTAGTCGCGCGAACTCTCTCAGCGATCCTAGCCGAGATCAAATTACCGCACGTTTCGTTCAGTATTACATTCGGATACCGTTTTACTTTTTCCCCGTATATTTGCGTTATCTCAGCGATATCGTGCTTCTGTCAGAATTCGAATTCGATGTACTTATATTGTATTGGCAATGAAGATGGACGAAACGGACCGTGAACGCAAATCAAACGCAATGACTACAAATCTCTCTTTCTCTCTCTTCTACGGAGAGAACATGTGCTATTATTGAAGAGTACAATTGGTATAGAAACCTAACCAGGAGACAACTCGAATACAATTTTTTTAAGATATCGATAAATATTGTTATACGTCGTTCGAAGACACACACTCACACACACACAGAGACACCGTAAATGTTTTACTGTACGGGGACTTTCTGTAGTCGTTGACAAAGGCCGATGAACAAATTGAACATTCACCGGATAAAAAATGAACATTCCTCCAAAAATAAAAAAAACAAGATTATAAGCGACGAAGTCTTTTTGCTCTAGAACCGCATTCTTTGCCCAAATAGAATTTTTGCCCTTTTTCGGCAGGTAGCTAAAACTTCGATCATTCGATTTTGAATCGTGTACCTTTTAACACGCTGACGAAACAGAAACGAAATAGGAAAAAAACGGAATCGTTATACTTCGTGCGAGGTGCGGTACACTGCTGACAGTGGTCGACAAACTTCGTGTATTAAAGTTCCAGACTATAAAAAAGAAAAATGATGAAAAGAAAGAAAGAATGAAAACTACAATACGTTCGCGCGAAACGAAATTAAACGATTGTATAAAATATATTACTAGTTATAAGTTGGTAGCGTTAAATTGTATTCGATGAATTTACTAATACGAAGAAGTCCACGATATTCGTATATTTATAAGAGTACCGATCGTAACGTGAGATTACGTTTTTTTGTATCATTCCGAGACCTTTTTGTGTATGTTGTACCTTAGCTGCGTGTCTATTGTTAATGTTTATAATTTTTTTATATCCCAAAAAAAACTGTATAGCAATACGTGGTTTGTTGTATTCTTCTTCTTAAACAGACGGAAAATGAAAATAACGAGAAAATAATTAATAATAATAATAATAATAAAAAGGCAATGCAACTCGAGCGTTTCTCGGAGCAGCAACTCTATTATAAACTGTGACAAATTGCAATCGGCCGCCAATGCTCCGGCGCAATATTTACGTCGAGGTTGTTTACCGTACGTATGGTCGTCACGAGTTCGTCGGCTCGATGACCCCCGTGAGTGATCACGGCTGTCGATGACCGGGGAGAGAAAAAGGTGAATGAAAAAAAGACAAAGAAATAAGTCGAATCTAAATATCGTTGAAAGAATGGGAAATTATTTTGTGATACTTTCTTGCCAGAAAGAATACAACAGGCTAAAGTGAATATGATAAATGTAATGTTACTAATTAACACCTATGCAAATTAAATATTGTGTAATAGGAAGTCTGTTGACAAGGAGAAAATAACGTGTACATTATGTATTGCCTTGCGGCATCAATAAACTAATAACTAACGTAAACCCCTAAGTTAATTCTATTCTAAATAACTATGGACGTCGGAAACAATCTCTTTAGAAACTCGAGTACTCAAGGATTCGATCAAGGATCAAGGATAAACATTGACCGCATAAAATCCGCGGACTAGTCACATTGTTGAGAAAATAAACGCCAATATTCAAGGTAGTTTCGTTTATTATATTATTTCGTGGCGACTTAAACTATTGGACAATTACCGTATAGTTATGTACAAACGTTTTATCCCTAATGCAGAAAATCACGTGTTTCTCACTGCCTGGTATGGCAACATTTTGTTTAAATAGTAGTTGGATCGTTTGGATTGGTCGTTGGAGGACTTCTAGTCATCATCGACGCAACCTGCAATTAAAATCATAATTATCATTGGAAAAGGCTTCGGAGGAAGGGCTGGGACTAATACGTTTTAAATTGATTTTACTAACGTTTTGTATGACTTGTGTCCTGAGAAAGTCGCTGGTCACCGCGGATATGTTGCGGTCGTTACCCATTTTGCATTTTACATAGCCGTAAAGATTTGCGCCGTTCAGCGCGATCGCAATGCACACAAGAAGCAGCCACTTAAATTTCAAACCGAACAGGGCCACCAAGAAAAATATCGACCACAACAAAGGACAAAGTATCAATGCCAGCCAAAAGATACGTGCTTCCGTTGCGTTAATGCGATTCTGTTGAGCACCCTGAAAAACAGGGTACATAGTAGACCTTGTAGTTTACAATCAGCACTTAAAGGATAGTCTGTCTGTAGCATTTTGCATAATATGATGTAACTCTACATTCCTGCTAAATTACAAAGGCTTTGAACAAGCACAAGTTGCTAACATAAAATGTGAAAACCAGTAGTCCTTGAACTCGATAAAGTTTTATGTAGTTATTCTTCGAGAATGATAATGCCTTCGAGTTAATGAGTCTGGTGAAGTTCTGAAGCTCTTAAGCAATAGTAGGACCAACCTTTTTAGATTCAAACACCCAATGACTCTTCCCGTTATCATCCACATAATTCCACCACCTCAGGCCCACCATTAGCCTGCCGGTGATATTTTTGACTGTCCAAAAATCCATTGATAACAGCAATATAACTGTTACGAAGCTAGCTATGAAACTACTAGAGAACCACCCGCACAACATGTAAACTACAATCGCCGAGATTCTGAAGGCTAAGTGAAACAGGGTGACATATGGATGTCTAGAACAATTCAATGCATTATCAGTATATAAAACCTAAGCTATAAGTAGTCTTACGCATCTATATTATAAACTATATACTTCAATCTGTTGGTGTTTTGGTTAGCCTCGTCCTCCTCCCCGAATGCAATCGTATCGTCGTCCATTAGTAAAGGGACCTAATAACGAAACGATGGAAATGTTTGAGGAATATCGAGAAACACGGCTCTGGAGCTCCTTGCATCCGACTTAACTATCAGATCTAGAGTCTATCTTCCTAGAATACACACTAAGTAAACAGAGAAAAGATAACCAAACTTATAACCAAAAAGAGTAACAATGGTTTGGCATGAAAACAACAAAAACGAACAGCTAACGAATGATCTTGTGTCTACGAATGTGTCTAGAAAAACGCTTGCAATATATTTGAAAGTCGACTATTATTTAAATTTGCATTCATACGTACGGAAACTCACGAACAAACGTCAATAACAACTCTTCTGACACGTCAACGAAATAACATCGACTTCTTTCGGGTTAATCGACAGCGTTGTTATTACACTCTTATACAAACCGATACGGTGAAGCAAAAACGATGCAGTTAACAAAAACTTGGCGTTAATGTATTGAAAGCGAGTACATATATTGAAATGTACCGTGCACCTACCGATACAGACGCCATGTTAGCACGCTGACGGGATAGCAACAGACGTCATCTCTTCTAAACCGACGGTGTACACCGACGGTACAAACAGTTTGTCTACCCACTCTTCCACCTGTATAATATCGAATAATACATCAGCTAGTCGCGATCAATACTGTGCGTTAATAATTATTGATTCTACTTGCTTCGATATCAGTCCGTAACAATTTGAAATACAAACGTTTATTATTTACGTCGTGTTTACTTTGTACGTGGTATATATCATCAAATTTCGTTCGAATTAATTACCATTAATAATGAGGTTAATCAGTAATTAGCAACTCGAACGTAAAGACTCCAATACAGGTGGACTTACACCGCAGACGAGATAAGAGAATCGTCCAATCAACCGATATGTATTCACGTAATCAGTGATCCACATTTTTGGTATATTAGCTCGCACTGATTATCATTTTCGTGTCGCTGGCAACATTATCGGTAGCGTAAAAGATAGCAATAATATGTAAGAAGAATATTAAAACAATAGCAGCGATTTCCAAAGTTTATTCTACTGATTGTAGAAGAAATTATCGGAGGATTTGAATAAGATTTCGCGCGGCTGGAGCTCGCCTCTGATTAGTCGATCCATGTACGCACCCTGTTGGTCAGTGGTGCAAACTGCGTTGCGCGAAAGAGCATCGGCACACCGGGCGCAATTAATCCCATTCGGTCGAGAAGAGTGAGAGGAGCGATTGTGCGAGTGAAAGATAATTTGCCGTTGATTTGGTGTCGGGCAAGTATTCCGGCCCCACGATTAATCGTGATGTAGTCATTTTGAAACAAGACCATGCTACGAGGATCATGTGTGTTGGTAACGATAAAACGACAGCGCCGTTGCGCGTGCTGGCCGCCAGGCTTGTGATAATAGTGATGGAACGGTGAACGTAGTGTTGGTCGCGGTGATGGTGGTGGTGGTTCAGATAAGTACGGGGGATTGAGTGCACAAGTAGATTTTCTGTCCCACGGAACAGTTTATCGCGAACTGTTCACGTTACGAAGGATGCGTTGTAGAGCCTGAAGTGTCAGAAGACTCAAAGACCGGTACAATGTTGAAAGGTTATTCGCGGATCAATCAGGCGCTGCTGGGAACCTTGTTTACGTGGGCTCTCACCGCAGCGGGTGCCGCACTCGTCATCGTGATTCGAGGGAAACAGGTAAACCTTTCATTTTTCATTCATTTATTCGATGAAATGTATATCAAACAATCGTCCACGCTGTTTATCTATCGATGCGACACGAAACACCTGATTCTAACCTCCTTCGAGAAACATTCTAACCTTACCCGGTTTTATCGGCGATCGCGCGGATCGCCACCCTTTTGAAAAATTTATTTATCACCTTAGTCAATTTTTTTCACCTGTTCAGGGCGTACGTGCGCGGCATAGCTACCGATATATTCGATCAAAAATTCGATCTCCTTGAGAATCTATAAATACAATATTGAGAAGCGCGTCCCTGACGAAACTTGACCATTGACCATGACATTTATCCTTTTTATTCGCCTCGAAGGTTTCCATTTATGTATTGTATAGGTTTCATAGTTCTTAGAATTGGCTTGAGAACGTTCTGAAGTACGTTGCTGCGCGGTAAACTCACAATCTAACGTAATTGTGAAAGGTAAATAAGCTGTAATGTTGAAATTGCACTTATCGCACATCTGGTTCAATAAGACTCCCTTCGGACATACCGTTTTGCATAGGCTACGTGTTCGAATTATATCATACGTTTCTTTTTTTTTATGTTTGACGTTGCGTGCAGTATCTCGCTCCTTCCACGATTGCGCAGAGATAAATTGAAATTGTAATCGTACCTCGACAGAATTTGGACAATATATCACGATTTTATTGTTATCAGACACCGAATATTTTCTTCTGGTCTTGACAAAAGGATATACCAACACTTGTGAAAGTTCTGTTTGATAAGATTATATGGGACTTAATGTCTGTGAACGGATACTTCCGTCTGGCGTTTCGAAACGAGTTCCTCATTTACAATGCAAAGAGTCACCGTTCTAATTGAGACCAAAGAAATTAGATCAATTTTTTTCGAAGTTAGAATTGGGTCGTTCGCGCTCCAGAGACCCGCGAATTTCAAGTTTCGAGATATTCGATAATCGAATAGGTGCAACTTCCTGCATTAATTCCAAATCAAAATTATAATAACTGGACTGTGAATTTTATATTTTTATGAAGAAATTGGGTAAATGAATTGCAAAATTGTTTAATTGTTCAATTATTAAATTTGAGTAAAATGCTTCCTCGTATTTCATAAGTTTGTAGGTGAACGATGAACATCATCAATGAATTTTTAAACAACAAAAATATAAAATTTCCAAAAAGTACAATTAGAAATATTTACGATTTGGTTATGATTTAGTTGAATTTTACAATAAGTCGATACACGACAGTCTACTAGTAGAATTTGATGTTGAATCGGCTGAAGCTGCTGACGAAGTAAATGGAGTTTTATTTCGCTTCGGCGTATGCTGTAAAAGCGGGAATTTGCGCGGAGCTTTGGTAACGATTTAATTGCAGTGAAGCGTGGAGGATTTGAGGAGGAATGGAGAAATCGAAGTAAAGCGTGGAGGATTTGTGTCGGAATGGAGAAATAGGGTGTTAACGGATCTGTTTCAGCGCAAGCTGTTGGACATCAGCCTAGGATTTGCGGCAGGCGTGATGATAGCGGCGAGTTACTGGTCGTTATTGGCACCTGCTATCGAAATGGCGTCAAAGAGCAAAATTTACGGGGAGGACGGCCAATATGCGTTCGTACCGGTCGGAGTTGGATTTCTCGTAGGGGCGGCATTCGTATACGGGACGGACTTGTTGATATCCTCCTTCGGCATTCAGTCCCCTAATGTGCTTTTAGCTATGCAGTCAGTCGGTACGAAACAAAGAAGCAAGATCATTGCAAAACTAAAGAGTGACGAGGATTTAAACGATTATGATCCGTATAGCGACGTACAGATTTCCAATGGAAAAGTATATACTCGAATTGAGTCGACCACCATCTATGGTATCTCATTTTCTACTTGTAACATCCAATTCTCTCTGTAGGCTTGGAAAATGGGATCAGTTCACGACACACACACACGTGTATATTACCGTCTATATGTAAATGTCACGCCCCTCTTCGCTTTTTTTCATGTATAGCAAATGTTCAGCTGGAACCCGGGAATAAGCAGTACTAAAAGAAAACGGAAAACAAAAACGAAAAGATTTTTTTACTTTCCATTTAATCTGCTTGTTCTTGGACTGTGCACACTGTCTTTAGTTGCGTGTCTAATTTAAATTTTTTTTGTTTTGTGTTCGTTGTATGACAATTAACTTGTTCACCGGGGACTTCGCTCTCGTATGCCTCTCGCGCTCGTAATTTCACGTTTACTTGCACTATGATATTTAGAATGTTGTCTCTCCGTCGTTTCAGCGGCGGCGCAGTAAATCACGCGGTTATAGATTGAAATGGGAATTGAGAGAATTCGTCCGGTTAACAAGTTGTGAAGTTTAATCTTATGTTAGCCGCTTCGCACGTTTCAAGTTGGTAGCATATGCATGATAGTGTTCGTGCAAAAAAGTCCGTGGAACTTACAAAACACAGACATGGGATAGCACAAATCACTCTGACTCGCTCTTTCTTTCTTTAAAAAAAAATGAAGAAGAAAATACACTACACTTGTGACACTCGTAATTAATTATGTGTGGGGCACCGGAGCACCAAATCTCGATCGCTGCTACTACAGACCGGCCGTAGACGTGATTAACGTTAGATACCACTAAGAAAAGGCAATTAGTTTTTTTGGTTTGTGTTTGAAAAGAGTTCCACAACTCTGCGAAACTGATCTTATTAATCCTGCCTGCGGATATCTAACGGGCAAAAGACGTGTGAAAGAGATTACCGGGTTTTTGAATACTATACCTAAAGCTTCACCTGTGCTTTCTATGGAAGGTGAAAACTAACGAGGCAGATAAATCGCCTTGGGTTTTGGGAACGATGGGTTCTGCCATTCGTTCGACTGATATCCGAACGATACAGGAGCAAGATCTCGATGGCTAATGTTCGCATCAATGACCCCGTTTCAGGTTTCAACGAGCAAAACACCCGTAGACGACAAATCGCGCACATAAGCGCGTCAGCCGATCAAGAGGAACTCGAGGCAGTTTACGAGTACTCTGATACTGAACAGAAAAACAGTCAATGGAGGAGGATATTACTGCTGGTCGTTGCAATTACCGTAGGTATCGCTCGGTCGAGCTCAGGGCAGGATTGTAAAGGGTGACCGGAAATTGATGGTGCAACCGAAATAGTGGCTGATTCCACGTAAAAAATAATTATATAGACATCGAAGAAGATTGTGTGAATTCTGTATTAATACTGTTTCACTAGACCGCGAATTTTATGCAGTAAGAGCTTCCGCGATCGTCGAGTATACTGCAAACGTCCATCATTTAACATAATGTAGTACAATTATCCCCCTAATGTAGGAATCGCCTGACACATCTGTTCTACTTCTTAGAAATGATAAGCACGCGAACTTTGGTATTCGA
The DNA here is from genome assembly GCA_028455595.1 of Lasioglossum vierecki. Taxonomy (NCBI): domain Eukaryota; kingdom Metazoa; phylum Arthropoda; class Insecta; order Hymenoptera; family Halictidae; genus Lasioglossum; species Lasioglossum vierecki. Next base: position 10,118,120 of record CM052337.1, read on the forward strand.
AGTCAATTTTCTCGAAAAGAGATCTTCTTTTAACGTTATCATTACGTACCATCAGTTATCGATCACACTGTTCAGTAAATAATTTTTCCTTTGCGTTGACTTTCGTCGTTTGTTTAGGTGCATAATATACCGGAGGGACTCGCAGTTGGAGTTGGCTTCGCTGCTGTTGGAAGTAGTTCATCAGCAACTTTCGAAAATGCAAGGTAAGGTATTCTCGAATTACTTAAGTTCGCGATTAACTAGTGCGCACGATAAATTGTCCAAATAGTTGACTGATAAGAAATATGAAATCATTATCTCATACTCAGAAATGTATGCTGCGAAACTAGATACTCAACGATTGCCGGCGATACTGACACTTTTTATAGCTATCGATACCGCGATTTCACAAGTCCCTGTTTTTCTTCCCGATGGCTTTTCATTCGGAAAAATAATGTTTATCGAGCGCCGTTTCCACTCGCACGTCGTATTGATCGCACTGCGACTGCGCTCCATCGGCGTTTCGATCAAACTTTCATGCGTACATAATCAAATTGCTTACTTATTGTTAGATCAATCGTGTTTATTCAATTCGTTGAGAGAGCCAGAAGGGTCAAATGCAATAGTCAACGAATTTTAGTTATCATTAAGCGGTTAAAACGTTTGCTTAGATAACCACGAGAATGACGTTCCGTCGTTTCACCATTCCTCCTGCGTTCGTTAATTCCTAAAATTAGCTCGATCAACGATTCCGAAATTCAACGCCGACTTGGATACCTCGTTGCGTGCAATAGAAAAATAAAAACGTTGTCTCGCCGCATTTTTCGATGAATAAATTATCTCGCTGATAGCCGACGATGTAATCAGTAATTTCATGTATAAATATTTACGGTGCTCGGTCGGTGTTAGCGCTGCACTTTTCCAGCAATATTTCGTCTCGAGACACGAACCACAATAATAATCGTTTTTTAAGTATAACAGAAATGTGGAGTATTTTTAATAATTTTTAATTCGGTAGAGTCCATGAGAAACCCTTAATTTCCGGTGTAAAAATTCGTATTTTCCGAAGTTTCGCTACTTTTGCAATTCCAAATTTGTAGTGTTACTCACTGATAAGTTACACGGACGTAAATTCTTCTGGAAATCAGTAGTATAAGTCAGCGACAAGTCAAGACTATACCACTACACTGCTATTCCTTGTTTGTGTTGGATTAAGAGTGGAAAGGACATGCCGAAGATGGGCCAAGAGTGAACACAGAAAGCATTGAAGTACCGTTCAACTGTCGATTGTTAAAGGTAGACCAAGATAGGCTCGGTAGGACAGGGTAGCCCTAAATTCCCCCTGGTCCATCTTTGATCCATTTCTGATTAATTAGGCCAGTGTAGTCCAGGGTGTCTCTAGATGACCTCTAGTCCACCTCTGGTAAGTCCCTGGTCCTCCTGGTCTCGGAGCCCGACCGCTCCTGCTGGCCTGTCCGGCCTGACTGTCTGACTGGTTCGATCTCGTTCTCGCCGAGCTCAGACGGCACGAGCGCAACTCTCCCCACCCATCGATCATCGTTCGATCGTCAATCGCCATGACAATTATTGATAAATTTATCAATTCTTACTGTTTAATGTTTATAATAATTTCTTTTGCCAACGATATCAACAACCACTCCTATGATTTGCTTTCTCACCGACGAGAATATCTTCAGTGGCCTTCTGCACCGACGAGATAGCAGTTCCGACCGATACGGTAGGATGTTACACAGATATGGTAAGAAGGCGCTACAGCTCCGCGTACGTGGAACAAAAAATTAAATTGGATAATTGGTCTACTCCTATACTTCGTATAGGCTTGGTCTACCGAAGTCTAGTCCTATACATCATATCTTCCACGAGGCCCAGATAGAAAGATCCATAAAATGTCTGTACCGATCTTTGTGCCAATTACAAGTTCGTTTCGATTGCCATGCTGTCCGTGCGATGGCAGCAGGCGACGTTATGGGGAGTTGAATGCTTATTGCGTGATAGGAGGTCCCCATGAATGAGTTCTATGGTGGTCGGTCGCGAGTGCCAGCCGCAGGCGAAGTTTATTGGCAGCGGTGGGTGCCCGAAGCGGAGGGGAAGGGCACGTGTGGCCCTGGAATTCATCGAGCCCTAGGCGCCGCGCATTCCATTCCAGCTTCCCGCTTTCCCCGCTTCGTCTTGTCCTCCTGGACTTCTACCAAACTCGCTCTCCTTACAGCCTTACGCCTTTGACTCCGAAACACGAACGGCGAATGACTGTCGATGACGTACACACAGCACACGATCGATATTTATTTTCACTTCTGCAAGACAACGACCACTGAAACTTATTCGCGGAGGAAACTGTCAACGATAATCGCCCCACCCACTCCGTATTTTCTCGTATTCCCTCTGGAGCGTCCGCTCTCGCCCCTTCTGTACCCCAAACGTTGCTCTCATTTAATTACTGCGTTTCGATACGTACGAAATTCTGTAAACAGGAAAACTTGTGCAATCATTACTAAGTGGAAGAGTTCATCGACAAATTCTTATCGAAAACAAGACCCGTTCGCTAACAAATGAATGTCGAGCACGTTTTTGATGGAGTTAAACGTCGTCTTCTCAGAGTAGTGCGAGCTCGCGAACCACGCAAATTCGAATCGCACGTTCAACGGGAATAATAGATGACAGTCGGTCGCCGATTAGACAAACGATTCGACCGCGGTAGATTTCCCTTCGGAAGGGGCCGCGTAAGGCCTGAATTCCTAAGCATTCAAACGACGGTGTCGGACGTCACACAGCTCTCAAGATGGTCGGTGTCGGTGCCGCCCATTAACAATCCGTGGAATGAATGGACCGTGTCGGCGTTTTCTTTTCTGCCGCGTGATAATTAAGAAATAGAAGCTGGATTTCTCCATCGGAACGGTTTCCGGCGTTGTTGGCTTTCGAGTGTGAAACGTAGTTCAACACCGTGAATCGCCGAGCAGTTGTTGAAAACAACGGAGGGATATTTTCGTATATTCGCGTATACATATACTCGATACGATAAACCGGAGAGCGGTTCTACCATTTATCAGCTAAGTTTCCCGGTTATGAATGAATCGTCGGTTCGGTCCGAAAGATGACCCCGGCCGATACCATGGAGTCGTGCGTTGCGTATCGCCACGCAGTCGTTCGTGCTGTGCGTACATACGTCGTTATCGACGCGCGTGCTCTTTCTGGACGGGCCAGAAAGAACGGGCTTCGCGTTAAAAATATTTCATTCAGCAGGCCTCGGGCTCCGCGCAGCCCGACTCTCGCCAAAGCACAGAAAATCACCTGAGGAATTCTCCCAACAATTAGCCGGGAACGGTTACCGCTGCTGGAATCCGGGCGAAAGCGAATGAAGTACTCGGTTGCCTCCGAATATACAAACTTTATCGCGTCTCACGGAACTTAATACTCCAGCCTTTCGCGTTCGAGAACTTCTTCCAGTTTATCTTTCGACGAGTCTAATATATCTAATTTACCTGTGGAACAAGATTACGAACCGAATAGCTAAGTGTAAGAGTCAAACGGAGGGGAACATGCTATGTTTAATGAAGATTTGTTTTGGTGTTGCTTGAGCGGAGGATTAAGAAGTTCAATTTGACCAAGGGCGTACTATTAAGATTGCAAAGGCAGTGCTAAGGTTACAAATTATAACCAGTCATGGAGCCCCCTCCGGTTAGCGGTCGCCGATTAATTGCGAAGCTCTCGAGGTCTCTTCCGAGCGAATCGACTGAATTTCAAGAATCGATAGCTGACAATTCCGCTGAGAATACCATAGCGAACACCTAATTGGGTGGCTCTGTTTCTCCGGGTACTCGTCGCTGTTTCCGAATCGCGAACCAGTAGGGAGATATTACCGTAAAGATCGATCTTTCCACCCGAGTAATGCGACCAGTTTCGAGGAACGAGCCGCCCGACGTGCGTCTCGTCGTTCAGAAAATCTCCCAGCCTTCAGCATTTATCGACCCAGCATGCCCTTTTGTAGCCCAACTCGTTCGTAACGAGCGGCATTCCATTCTCACGATGATTGCGATTAAGATCGCGTTCGCCATCGTGCACATTTTCAGAACTAACGAAACAACGGGCCGACGATCGAGCCACTGCGTTTCCCGTTTCGAAAAAGCTTGTTGCGTTCAATCCTTCGATCATTCCGCGTGTAAAATCGTTCCTTAATGGACCTTTCTCTGTTGAAAGGACACTGCCTATGTTCTACTTCTTAACAATTAGTTCATCTCCATTTATTTGTACAATTACTTCATTCTCACCCATAAAATGACTACCGCATTTTCGAAAGGCTGAATTTGTTTGCACCGTTTCGCGAAACGGCTCGCGTTGTTCGCGAGCGACGAGGAGGCCGTGGTTTCTGTAAACGGTGCCGAGAACAGAAACCTCGAGAAGGAGATCGTTGGCACCGGCGTGTCCCGGTCAAGGAAAACGTCGTCGAGGCTCCGTCATGGAAATGAATTTTTACGTAACGCACCTCGGGCGTCGGCACTCCTGCTCTCGCCGATCGTTTTGCCCCGGCGCGACGCGGCTCAGCTCGGCGCGGCGCGTACGAGCCTGCCCTTTCCTCGGAAAGGTAATTCATTCTCGAGAGAGACGGAGGTAGAACAATCCACGAGTTCCGGTCGGGGCCCCAGCGAAAGAATCATGAATGAAACGTTTCGCAGGCTGTGCAACAAGCAGCGCAGCGCTCAGCTCGTGCGCCGCTCCGCACGAGAGTTGCTCGTTTCACTCGTCGGAGCGCGCACGCGGCTGACAAAGAAGGGACAAGAAATAGAGTAAAGAAAAAAGAGAAAAAATACGCCGGTTCTCTCGTAGGTAGGTAGGCACGATGGAAAGGTGGGCAGCCGATAGGAACGACGATATTTGCACTCGTAAAACGCTCAAGGAGATCTGGTACTGAGTCACCCTTCGAGCTATGCGGATTTTTCGCGGAATCTGGGTCCGTCGTTTCCCTTTTTCTCCGTTCGCGTTTCCTCTGCTTTCTTTTCCACCGACTCTCAAAGTCGCCAGTTCGGACGTTCCCGAACGAGAAAATACCTGTTCAGGGTCTACGTACCGTTGTCATCGTTCGCGGTCGTTTCGCGTGCCACTGGCTTCGTACGAATCGATCGTTATGATTCAGAGAAACGCACGTGCATTCGATCGCGAGCTTCGGGAATCGACGTTGAAATTGGTAAACGAAGTAGAGACGTCGCCGCGATGCACGGCACGGTATTTCTTCGTTCCATGTGATTAAAATTTAGGTAGCTGAAATGTAGAAATGAGACAGATTCGCAGAAGAAGGCAGGTCATTCTTTTGGTCGTAGAATTTCATTTTGGTATTCTTCGTGTGCTAGAATGAGGAACTATCGTTAATACTTACGAATGAATTCCATCTATTTTATAGAAACGGTCCACTGTGCGGCGACCGTATCGCTATAGCCGGAATTCCTGCGGGCAGTTCGCGGAGGCACCGAAACGGTGCGCTCGGTTTCGCGGCATCGAGATTCGCGTCGATAATCAGCGTCGCTCGGTACGCGCGCGATCCAGTCCAGGGTGCGAACCGTCCGATTTACTTAGGTGATCTTGCTCCTTTTTTCTAACGCGACGGTTAGACAAACGAAGGAAACGCCGAGGCGAGACGAGACGAAACGAGACGTGGAACAAGGAGAACGAGACTCGGAGGCGAACCGGTGAGAGGCTGAAAGAGGAGGAACGAGGGTGAGAGCGATAGCGTGCGTAAAAACAGAGGAACTACGGAGTGCCGGGTTGGCGTGGCACGTAGATGAGGTGGTACTATGTTAAACATGGCGCCGGACAAAGCTGCCGACGAAACCACCTCATTTCAGTGCTATCCTCCTGCCTGTCTTATTATATACCGACCCAGCAGTGCTCACCGCACCGCGGCCCCTCTCTGTCCCCTTGTCTCTACTCTTCCCCTTTTGCCCTCCCCGCTCCCAACCCTCCTTCCCCACCTTTTACCCTTTCTCTCGGACTCTATCTCTTCGCCGTCCTTTTTCGACTTCGGGTTCGGACTACGACCGCCTGTCTTCCTTCTCTTTTCGTTCACCTTCGAAAGGTTCTAGCGCCGTCTACCGACTATAAGCGTCTTCGGGACCAGCCACGCGATAGTACTAACTCGCTTAACCCCTTGCCCCGTCGTTTCCTTTACACCTACAGCGATTAGAACGTCTTTGTCGCCTGTGATTTCCTTAAAAAAAGAGATTCCTATTCCGAGGTCCCCTGTAACCGCCGAAGCGGATGCTTACGAATTCCTTTTTCTTCGCGCGGAACGATGTTCGCGTCTCCTTTGGAAGCTAGCATCAGAACTACAGTAAACGTTGATCTGATTTCTACTAATTCTGAGTATCCTATAACGATGCACGAATTCATAACAGAGGAATAGAATTTCAATTCTGTTGAAAATCTTCGCCCCGGGCTCGATGTCACAGAGCAAGGGTTTCGCACCGAATATTGGAGCACCTCTCTCGCAATGAATTCCTGGCCGACGAATATTTTTCCAAGATAATCGAAATCCGGCTCTTCGGACTCGAATCGCCAACACGGTCGATCGTCCACGGCTGGTTAACCACGCGTCGAGTAACGCTCGGACTACCACCTCGTTCTCTCCAAGGATCTCTCGAAGGATCTCTCTGGTCGCGTTTCGTGGTTTCGTTTCGTGGCGAATACGCTACGGTGAAACGCGGCTACGTTCCCTTAATCGTTGCACTTTGTACCCGGTGCTTATCACACGCGGAAAGCCAGTTCTGACGTGTGTTAATAACGACGGAAGTCGGTTACGATATAGTACTTCCCGCTTAGCCTCTCCGTGCATAGTATTATAAGTGCACGTGCGCCGCGGTGGCCACGCTAGTCGCAACTCGGAACCTCCTCCTACACCTCGCACATGCACCGACCTCTGCCTTCCGTTTGTCGACGGATTTTGCGCCTCGCAACCGGCACTTTGGACGATCCTGTAGCTCTAGCTCGGTGGACAATTGAAAATTGTATTGGAGACGTTGACGGAACGCTGGTAATGATAATTGTAGGCGTGGCCTGCCCGAGTAGGCGTGGCACAACAGCTCAACAGCGAAAATTTCATACAATACACTTGGTGAGGGAATGTAGCTTTCCTTTATTTCAGACGTGAGCGCATTTAATCCTGCGGATCGCGGGCTGCACACTCGGCTAGGATCCTGCTATTCGGACTAGCTTTATTCCAACCGGCAGGCTCTCTTCGCGGCTCTGCGCGTAATCATTCAGGCACAGCCGTTCACGAGAGAAAGATTCTGAGAACCGGACTCGCGAGACATTCTCTAGGCGAAGCGACACGCCGATACTTTTCTCGTCTCGTGTTTCGCGTTCCATCTGCTCGTTTTGTCGGGGCTGTGCGCCGCCGCTTCCTGGTTTCCCTCGGAAGCAAAGAACCCTGTGTTGTACGATGTGGCGGGTTTGTTCCACGATCCTAGCGGCCTACCCTTAATTTCAGGGTCGCTCGGCCCTGGTACAGGCTAGTGAAATTTTCGACGAACGGTGGATAGACGACGACGATCACGACGACGAGAAGAACGAACGGTTTCCACGCGGGCCAGAGTCAAGCCAGAGAGACGGGTTCGCTTGTCTCTGTTATCATCGCGGAATATTCTCCCGCTTGTGTTCTCTGTCTCCTCTAGTCGGCGGGATTCGTTTCTCTTTCTCTGGCATCGGACGATGCACCGGCGCGCACGGTGCAGCGACTTCGCAATGCTTGGAATGCGCCGGCATTACGCATGCGCGCCGCGTACCTTACTCGGAACAGACGAACACAGCCGGATCCGTTATGTCCCTCGACGACGACCTCAGGATCATCCCGGCAGACTATTCGACAAACTAGCGACTCTTTGCAAATCAATGGTGTATCGGGCAGAGAAAAAAGACCGATGCCGGTGGGCCCCGGTAGCAGCAAAAGAGCCGGGGTACTCTCTCTCTCTCTCTCTGCTACCCGCTCGCCTACCCGTTTTCTTCCTTGTCCGCGTCGAAGCGAAGTTCCTCCTCGCCTCTGCTCGGCTCGGCTCGGCTCGGCTCGAGACTCTCAGCTCCTCGAGCTCTCCTCGAGCTCTCCTCTCGGCTCACCGCGGTGGACACCTGCTTTCGGAATCTCGCTCCCGCGAACGTGTCCTCGATTCACCGAGCCTTCTTACCGCGGAATGCGTCGCAATTAATGACGAGATCAAGCTCAATATGCATCCGAGGCGAGTATCGATCGGAGGCGAAACGCACGTGCAATGTTCCAACTACGTCCTTCGCGGCTCCGATTCTGCATAGAATCGCAGACCGTAGTCTTGCGAAATCGTGTCGCATCGGTTTTGGACACGCCGTTCCCGATATACTTAGCCGGACCGCCTAATTGCGAACCCAATCCGATCGCCGCGCCGGTATCTCTAACGGTCTTCGCGACGCGACGGAAACGTTATTCTTTCGAACGACTCCACCTGTTCGAAACCCTCGCGTCGCGATTTTCTTTGCACTCGAGGACTTGTTTCGTTTCCTGAAGATAGGAGCTTGTTACGCTACATGCGCATCCGCACGGAAATTTTATTCGACGAGGCTCGTCACCCGCTGGGTTTGATCCTGTGGTACTTTCGGTTGTCTATTAATTAGTATCTGAGTTGAACCACTAGGAGTTCGTTTATTAATGAAATGCGAGTCTGCAAGATACGAGAGTCACAAGAGGACAATGACGCAAGTCGCCGAACGTTGGAGGCATTTCGATTACGGAGCGTATTTAGGAGATTTGACATTAGAGAGGCGCGCGAGCGCAACGATGCCGGAGATAATGGAGAGAAGAGTAGCGGGGTTGATCTTGGTCTTATGATTTTATGGTGTTAGGCCGTGGCTGGTGGCCTCGGGACTCGGAGCCGAGAAGAGCCGGAGAGCTCGCCTTGGCGTTGGTGGAATGCGGGACGGGCAAATCGCGGTCGGCCCGCTTGCGCCTCGTTCCCATGCATTCCTTACTCCCTCTCTCGTTTCTCCTCACTCTCTTATCTCTGCACCCCCTCTTTCGCTTCTCTCTCTTGTTCTCTTTTCTCTTTTCCCTTCCAACCCTTTCTCTCTCTCCCCATTCTCTCTCGCTCGCTCCTAGGCTTTTCTCACACAGACCTGGCTCGGCTACGTGTACGCTTGTCTCTCGTCGCGCATCTCTCTTTTTAACGAACTGTGTGTATACGGAACGCGTGTTCGGAGCGTACACGTTCGTGTAAGGACACACACCTAACAGCCGGAGCTCCGTCTCCTATACCGTCTCGCTCTTTCCTCCTTTCGTTCTCTCTCTGTCTCTATCACTATCCTTCGTCTATCTCTATCTGTATCTTTCAGGTTCACCAATCGCGTGGCCGGTCCCACCGAGAGAGAAAGAGAGATTCTTCGTGTTTCCTTCAGGACCATTCCTTCTCGTCCTTTTGCTTCTCTTCCTCCTCCTTGATTTCCTCCTACTCTTCGGCCGATATACTTCCTTTAGAAGTCGACCCGACACACCAAGAAGAAGTCCTCGTTATGGTATCTCGACCGATCGAATTTTGCTGCCAGGCTGCCGCGCTCCTCGCTGGTTCCGCCAACCTCGAAATCGATAGAGTTCAGCCTAGCAGATGCGCGGATACCCTAACTGGATACCTTCTCGCATTGTCCTGCTCGCTAACAACCGCTGTCTGATCGCCACTGGTTCTCTACTTTGTCGTGTTGATCACCTTTGCAATTGAGAATAACGACGAAGTAGAAAATTAACGCTACAACGTTCCTTCGTCGAATCGCTCGAAATTTCGTTAGGAAAGCACAGACGCTTCTCTCGTTTTCACATTCTAGAAACAAAGATCACCACCGTCGTTTCCTTCGGCACGAAATAAGTTAGGGGTTTTCCTCGAGGAACCGAAGAAAAGTAAAATCGAGGATTCGGGAAAAGACTCGGGGATTGTCGTCGGAGGACAGTCTACGATCCTCGGGTATTTGTACGAAGGATCCCGGGGAAAGTAATTTACGATCCTTCGGGTCGGTTGCACGGCCACGAGCGCGAGGATAGGTGTTGCCACGTAAGGACAACCGCGGCCTTATGGAATGCAAAATGGCGACCGCGGTGCGTTCAACGAAGCTACCCGCAGACGCCATGTTGGTGCACAGACCGGCCGAAGTGTGCTGTTACGTTCAATAGGCCGTTAAGTTGAACTGTTGTACATCAACTTGTCATTTAGCATCGAAGTTTGACATTGACGGGCGGCCTGCTGTTTTCTGCTTCGGAAATCTTTCGCAAGTCCCAGCGATGCCACTCTTGACTCTTGCTTCTTCCTCATCCTCATCCTCATCCATCGAACTGTGACTTCACTCTTATGAATTCCAATCGGCACTATCCAAGTTACAAGCCTGGGAGAAAGCGGCAAAATTTGAACCCGAGTTGGACTTAATAGCAGCTTACTGGACTTAATAGCTTGGCATTAATAGCGCTGTACATGTCTTTTCTTTTTAAGATATCCCATGGCTTCTCCATTAACACGTTGATTGCCACTCGTATTTTGTCCATTTTATTCGTTGAAGCGATCAGCGTCATTAATAGCATTGATTAGCTACTGATAATGAAGCTCTTACACTGTAATCTACTTAGTTCTCATGAGTGAACGACTAATTGGCGGAGTAGAAGGGAAGGGAAGCATTCCGCGGGCCCAAGTCCTCAATTACGTCAACAAAGCGAATTTTTATGGCGCCCGTGGTCTCCAGGGACCACCATGCTAGGCCGTCCGCGTGATCGAATACGCGTGTATAACGGTGTGACCGTGATACGAGTTTGACTACGGGAACCAAAACACACGCGTGCTACTTTTTTTATGGGTACCAACCAGTTTGGTAAGATCTCTTTCTTCCGCTGCTGGCCCAGAGAGAAATCTTCGATTTTCGGCTCGAGACTGCGCGACGCCCTCGCGCGGAATTCCTAGACCTATCTCGTTTACTAGCTAACTTTCGGGACCAGCAAGCCGAAACTGAAGAAGTCGAACAACACGCGTCAAGGTCGTTGAAATCGATGGAGGAATGTACTCCTTGTACCCTTTCCCTTCTCCAGGGTTTGCAAAATCTGGAGAAAGACGACATTGCCGAGTCGTTTCTATGATAAATGCTTTCTAATCTGGAGGAGAGCGGTACGGTAGAAAGAGGAAAGGAAGATCACGGCTAATGGGTTTTTCAAACATCGCTTTGGCAAACGCGCGTCAATCGAGATAATCATTCGTAAACTGTTAATTTTATTATCAACGCGCTTAGGGAATGGCGAGCCATCGCTGCCGGGTCTGTTCCACATCGATTCTCGCGAGCATTCGGTTTCGTAGAAAGGGGAATGATAGCATGGAGGATTCGTGTCCCTCGGAGACGGACCTCTTCGAACACTCGCGGAGGATCCTGCGTCGGGCACTCTATACTTTCTCCTGGACTCCAGGCGTCCAGAAGCGAATATTCTCGATTTCCCTCGATTCCTCTCATTCATTGAGGAAGGTATTTCGAAATTCAGTCATCAACTTATCAAAGTCCGTATCGAGAAAAGCATCCAGCAGACGCATCTGTACCCGGAAGAATGCCAGACCAGCCTGGTAGATGTTCCGATATCTATTCAAGAATCTGTAATCTATTTCCTATTTTCTCCTCTGACATGTAGCTAGAGGCAATCCCCCTGTCTCTCAAAGTCGTAACATCGACATACCAGATAGTACTAGATAGGTACTGCTAGGTGGTAACCGTGTTGCTAAGGCAAAGAGAAGTCCCAAGTCCACTGAAATCGAGACAGAGCTTTGAAGAGACGGTTGAGAGGCGTGCTCGCGATCGGAAGCGAGAAGGCAGCTCCTGGTCGTCAGCCTGGCTGTCTGGTAGCACGGTAGACGACTGAAGTTAGCGACCCTGACCGTGGAAATCAGAAGAAGAACTCGGAAAGGAAAAGAAACCGGCCGGCAGGATCGTCGGCTGGACAGGAGGTAGCAACACCACTGTAGCATCAGCAGCAAGAGCAGAAGCAACAGCAGCAGCAGCAGCATCAGAAAAGAAGAGAGGACCAGAAGCAAGGAGAATCAAGGGAAGAAGGACGCGGCGCGCGCTCTCGGTCGGTCGAAAGAAAGAAAAGTAAGAAGGTGAAGAGCCCAGGGTGTGGAGGAAGGGGACGAGATCATTCTCGGAACTCGGGTGACCTCCCCTGGCGCAACTGGCGAACAGCCGGACCCGACGGGTTAACTGTACAACCACTTATGTACCTCGATGCTATAGGAATGCGACGACGATGCTGTCCCATGAAATAACGCACTACACGCTCCGCTCCACGCCGCTCCGCTCCGCGCCGAGCCGAGCCGAGCGGATACGCGCCGTGGCGCGGGGCACATGACATACCGTGCTCTCTGTTCGAGGGCCCTATACGAGAGAGAGCGCGACCTATACCGGTGATCCTCAGTCGGAAGAGAGGAGAGGGCCCTCGGATCGCGTCATTCATTCACCTGCTCGGGGCCACCTCGCCACAACGCCGTTCCCTTGCTGCCAGCCCGGGCCCCGCTGATCTATTGTTCCTTGGAAATTCTAACCGTTCGTCGATCGACGATCCTCCGCGTAACATCGCGGAACACCTCGCTTAATGTCTTCAACGTCGAGATCCAACCTTTTTCTGCTTCCTCGTCGACCCCCTACTCCTTCTTCTCGCTCTCTATCCACCACCGGTACGAGCTCACGAGCACGAGCATTTACTTTCCGAGTATACTCAACTTTTTCGCCCGACGACGTGTTACTTTTTCCGAGCCCTTCTTCCTCTTCTACACGTCTCGGCTCTCCTCTCCCTCCGCGTTCCCCGGTATCTGTTGAATTAAATTCCGTCTATGCGACTCTCCGTGAATCCTTCTGGCTCGCGCGACGAAAGCTAGGTCGTCCGAGACCTTAGTTACCGCATTCCTGCCGCCTGAACCGAACGTTTTTCCCTCGTCCCCCGGAGTTTACCTGGTATCCGATCGTGTACAGCCATTCATTCGGACGGGTCTGTCTTCGCCGGCAGATCTCGGTACCGTTTCCCTTGTTGTTTACGGTGTGCCAGCTATCGATAGTTTGTCGGTCGATTTGCGATCGCCTGGCCCGGGAAGACCATCGGCAAATTCTGTACGTCGCGCTTCCCTCTCTTTTTGTCACCGGTGACGCTTTACACAGAAGTATCCCGACTTCGAAGTACTTTTGCAGGAAGATGGTCCGGAGAAATCCGACTATTATAGAATTAACCGTACACACAACGGAGTGACCCGGTTTCGAATGATTCAAATTGCGAATAAATATCTCGAGGATCCGTTCAGCGTCGTATCCTTTTTCGCCGGCGATCTCTAGGCAAGATCTCGCCGCAGGAGAGAGTCCGAAAGATCGAGAAGAACGGCGAGCGAAGTCCGAGGGCCGCGATTTAAAAGTCTCGAAAGGGGCCGGTGCAATATGTGTCTTGTCTGCACTCGAGTGTTACGTGTACGTACACGATCGTGTTGGTTCATTCACCTGCTGCGTGGCTCGCTCTCCTGCGTTCCCTCCCCGCTCTCTTCTCGGCTTCTTTCGTTCAGTCTGTCTGGGCTCCCTTCATTATGCTCTGGCGTATTAATCCTTGAACCGTGGATCACGATCGGCCGATCGGTCGAACCAAGTCCCGTGGAAAACCGTACAGTCAGTGGACACGGATCGGACAGGACAGGGAACGGTCGTCGCATTTCCATTGGAAAACACGAACCGCCGCGCGCGATCAATGGGATTTTTACGCGTCCAAGACGAGCCGCCGCGCTCATGAATTAAAATGCACCGGCAATAAATTGTTCACGGTCCGAGCTGGCTTCGTCATTAACCCTAGAAAGACCGAGCTCCGTTATGTGAAACACCGAGGTCCTCTTCTAACTCGTCTCTTCTTCCGCAAACAATTTCGTCAAATTGTCTACGGAATTTCGTCTAACAAAAACATGTTTAAAAATATAGAGTTTCTCGCGAAGACACTGAAATAGTTCAGCATAGAGTAGCGAGTCGGATCGGTAGTCTACAATAGGAAGCCCCACGGCTCGAGCAGCTCACAGGAGATGGAAAAATCTCGAGAATGTCGAAGCCGTCAACCAGTTTCAAGAACTCACCGCGACCGCGACCGGGGACTAGAACCGTGCAACTTGGCTCGCGCGGACTCACCTTGGTTTTATTCTTATTCTTATCGGTCACCGGGCTGGTCTAGCCTGGGTAGGCCGGTGGTCGTTTTCAAGTGGTCTCGCGTCTCGCCTAACTGTAATATTAAGGTAACGCCTGAACACGGCCGGTTCTCCGCTTTTGTTGCAGAAACCTTGCGATCGGCATCGGCATCCAGAATTTCCCGGAGGGACTGGCGGTGTCTTTGCCGCTTCAGGCCGCCGGAATTAGCACCCTGAAGAGCTTCTGGTACGGCCAACTGTCGGGGATGGTGGAGCCTCTCGCCGGCGTCCTTGGTGCAGTCGGAGTCTCGCTCGCTGAACCTGCACTGCCTTATGCACTTGCCTTCGCGGCCGGTGCAATGATCTACGTGGTGATCGACGACATTGTCCCGGAAGCACATTCCGAGTACGTAGAACCTTATACAATCCTAACAATTTCATGCATCGACTACAAGGTACTGGAATATCAAGTCCTTTCTTCAAGTTCCTGGTCTCCTTCCTCATCGGCGCGAATATTGATCCATTTCGCGAACTCGTTGGCTGTCAGAGACCACGAGTAGATAGCGTGTCTATCGGTGGCAGTATACATATACATGCCGACGTATTCGGGACCGATTACGGTACAATGGCGCGTGACGGCGCAGCGAGCGAGTGTAGTTAGCGCGCGGCGTCGGCAAAACGGACGTGGCGAATTTCTTTCCCAGGGCCCGACGGTGTCTAGCTGAACGCGCATTGTCATTATAATTGGCTTCTTTTGTATTTCGTGCGATCTAACCGCCCTGCCCGGATACCCGTGTGTACCCGTGTACCGTACGCAACAGCGCGACGCTCCTGAGATAGTAGACCGAGGCCCGCTCCCTCGGGAACCCTCCTGGGGCCCCCGGAAAACACAAAAGTGAAAATGGGATCCCCCCTGCACAAGCGAACCGTTGCTCGACCTCCAAGACCGCGCGCCGGGCTTCTTCTTTCGCTCTTTCTAGCCCAGGTCTTGTTTCTTCCTTCCTTTCTTTTATTCGTTGCTGCCGGCAGCCGTGCGAGATCTTTTCCAAAAGAGAGCGACGGAGACAGACCGCTCGAGGGAAGAAACTATACAATACCAACGTTCGCTTTGCTTTCTGGTTTAGCGGGCCGGCGACCAAGTTTCTTCGGGGAAAGGCAAATGCGGAGATCCACGAGCGGATCTACTCGCGCGGATAAACTTCGAGAGGCTGGCCAAGCTGGCTGCCAGTTAGTCCGAACGCCTAGGGGTGCTAAACCCTCGTTGTTCTGAATAGTCCGACGTTTTTCAGAAATTTTACTTCCTATATCTCGAGCCCGCCCATGGACAAAGAAACTCGGAAGGCAATCTTGTCGTCCAGGTGCTTTGTCATCGTACCGTAGATTCTTCCACGTTCATCGATCTCTGAACACGACCGTAGTCGTTGCTAAATGTTATGCTACTTAGTGAATTTCTGATTATTACTGCATTACTTTTCACTTTTTACAACGATTAGAAAATGGATATGTTTTTATCAAATTCCTGCTTCTAACAATCGACGATTTCCACACGCCCCGTGTCGATTCCGAACTCTATCGTCGAGAGAGTCGCGAAAGGGACAAGGACGAGAGAAAGTTTGCGAGATCCGGGAATCGTCTAGTTTTCGTAACGACCGTCCGCGAAAGTCGTGGGGCCGGTTGGTCTCCGAGGGGAAGAGAGTGGTTCCCGGTGTTTCGGAATCGAATTTTTCCTCCGTTGGTCGTCGGCTAGTTTCGGAGGCCTTTGGATTCTTAGAACCGAGGTCGGTCATTTGCATGGCTCTGTGCTCGGTGAAAAGGAATGTCTGCTCGCCGGCGCGGAGGCTCGTGGTATTCCAGTTAAAAGCGATCGCCTACTTTCCTTCGGGTAGACAGGCGATCATCATGGTCCGACGAAGAGGACGAGTTTGCTTTGGCTTCCGTTCGCGAGATAAGTCGTGTACCCTGCCGATCGGATAATTCGCGGGTACACACAGAGAGAAAAGAGGCCGAGAAATTGGTTCGACGAAAACGTTTTCCAATTTCTCCGTGGGCGTCGAGACTGATCGCG
This sequence comes from Lasioglossum vierecki, assembly GCA_028455595.1. Classification (NCBI taxonomy): domain Eukaryota; kingdom Metazoa; phylum Arthropoda; class Insecta; order Hymenoptera; family Halictidae; genus Lasioglossum; species Lasioglossum vierecki. The sequence goes on from CM052337.1 coordinate 10,134,344, forward strand.
ACAAATCGAAGACGATCGGAAGATCGTGAGCGCGGCCGGGCGACGAGACACGGGGTAATGGCTAATAAAAATACAAATTTCTGCGCCATACCGAAAGCAGGTATTTACCGCGCGGATATGATTGATGTGGTAGAACGCCCACCGAAACACAACAGCGCATTTCACCGGCCGTTAAAATTGATGGCCGTGTATAATTTACGAAATCAACAAGCCGTGACGTGCAATACCGGGTACCCCGTCGGACCCGCGTATGTGTTCGTCATGTAGATGATACGTACGTGTGTGCTTGATCCATACTTGCGCCGCGAAACCCCCTTTATTTCGCGCCGTGCCGATGCTCCTCTCCTTCCCGAACATTGTTCACCGCACGATCCCGGACCGACTGCCGATCCGAACTTTTCCGATGCTCTCTTTCCTCCGGCTTGCTCTCTCGACGCTTCCTGCTTCATCCATTGTACAACGCTCGACGAAATTATAGAGGGAACCTGCCGAATATCGACTAAACTGCTACTTAAATCAGTACGGCGCCATCTAATTCTTTATATAACAAAAACACAACGAGAAATCTGTCCTAATATTATCCGACTGCTGTACACCCTCTAATCGTATGCACCTCTTCCTGGACCCATGGTGTGTCTCCAACGAACGCATGTCTGTCTTCGTTGTTAGTTAGTCTTCCTCGAATGAAAACGTTTATGTTGCTTTCTGATTACAGTGGGAATGGCAAACTGGCCAGCTGGGCAGCGATCGTCGGTTTCTTGGTAATGATGTCCCTAGACGTGGGATTAGGCTAGATCCTCGTGAGATCTAGATCAAAGCTCGTCAATCAGACAATTCCTAAATAGTTCTTGCGCCGCGAGCGTGTGTGCTCTCGCGTTTTGGATCTCGATCACCAGGATTCATCGATTCCACATATCCGATCGAAGTTGTCGCGAACGGAAAAACGAGGTTCTAGATCGTCGCGTGTTCCCGCGTCATCGAACTATCGAAACGTGTCTTCCATGAATCTAGACTTCGTTGATCCGGCCGCGCAGGAGTCAATTAGATCAACGAGCCGACGACCTTCGGCGACGTTTTAGACGTTCAGCATCTGCGTCGCAGGCATCGATCGGACATTGGAATCGGTTCTCTCTCAGGGAACGATTGGTTGGCCGCGATTTTCCGCGCGAAAACCGTCGAGGTCGATGCATCGTCGTTGCAGTTCGCAGCACATGCGCCGCGCGCTTCGATAGTCACACCGCCGCCGTTAGAGTATTTCAATTCCAGTGCAGCGTCGAGATAACCGTGTCCTCTTCGTCGATTTCACCGGGAATCGATAATCAATCATTCCTTCAATATACATATCCAGTAAAGCCTTGATCTAAGAAGATGGTAACCGTAGGATCTACGTAGCGCGCCGTCCTTTTCTACGGTTAATGCGGTTGACGTGGATTTCTCTTAAATCAAAGCTTCGCTGTATATACGAACAGAAAAAAAAAGAAATCTTAGTTAACTATAAGTGACGCGTCACAGCACCCACTGCCGGCTGTCGAACAGCGAAAGTCAATTGCCACGTTTTCTGAAAAATTGTTTCTTCTCGAGAATCGCATACACACACACACATATACACGCGCAGTATTTAGCACCGAGAATAGTGGTGCTCGTTGAGCTCGTCGAGTCCAATTATTTGCATTTCAACGCGCGTCCGTCGTCACGATTTTCCCGGAGAAGATCGTCGAGCGCGATTCCTCGTACACTTTTCTAAAACGTACTTCCTCGGAATTGCCTGATCGGAGAGAGGAATCGAGAGAGAAAAGAAAAGAGACATCTCGATGTTGCACGCTATCGCTTCGAGCATAGAACCGGGTAAGTGCACGCATATGTTTATTACGTTACACGCACCTTTCGAATGTTTGCCCTCTCAATCGAGATCGATACCACGACGGTATCGGTGTAGGAACGCGCGTTCCACGCGACGCAACTACGTTCTCACACTGTTCGGTTCTTTTCAACGTCGCACCGGGTCTTCATTTACTTACATTTTACTTACCGGTAGGTACTTAACTGTCTTCCAAAAAGGGACTAATCGTCGAGGCTTCTTTGGTGAATCATTCGGTGAAAAATGCTTGGATAGGAAAAGTTAGTGAAATAATTCCAACGTAGCGCGTCTAGCAGTACAGAGCCTCGAAAGAATAATTACCGTTTACGTCAAACTAATTTTTCTTCGTAGTAACACTTTGTTTCCAGGAAAAAAGCACGATCGCTAGGTAATTTTTGGCACTTTTTGGCATTTTTGCGAAGGCTATGGCACTCGAACGGATCGAGCAGCATCTAAATTGCACGGCGGAAAGAATAACGAGCATTACACCGGCCGGTCGACGGCCAGCATTCATTTGTCAACCGGGCAATGTGAAACCCGCACGCTCCTGTGTCCTCGTGAAACTGCCCTCTAAAATGCATAGACTGTATTTTCGTACATGATCGATTTCTACGCGAAGGAGTCGCGCGTCGAGCCGCACGAGAACGATGGAAAACGCGATGGTATCGAGGAAGCAGCAGCCTAAAGATAAGAGATCGAGAACAAGAATCCCGGTGTTCAGAAAACGATTTCATAGAAAACGATTTTTTATTCGTGGCCGTTGCTTCGGCGATATCGTGTTAGGGGCGTCGTTGTTGTTCGGGATCCAAGGAAATTCTCCCTTTGGTTTATATTAAACCAGCGTATGTGCAATATGCAACACCATGTTTCCTTAACTAAGATCGTTTCACACATTGCGAAACCTTTCTCTGCTAGAAAGACACTTTACCATTTTGTTTGTATGGAGCGCAATAAAAAATGAAAAGAATACGGCACATGACCGTTCTACGGAAACCGAGAAGAATTCCTTGACTGTTCCTCGCCCAGATATCCGTTCCTTGGAACATTGCGGAACGCGTTTCGCGAATCGGTAATATAATATCGATAATTCTTCGAGTAGACTTCAGATTTTTATGCATTTAAAAACTTATGTCACGTTATTTTCAACTTATTGTAATTATTAAAAAAAAAATCAAATACAGATTTATTTAAGCTCGGTCTTTTTTCGAAGAGAGTAGGATGGGGCTAAAATTGCCGAACTTGTTCGAGGAAAGGAATGAGGGACAAAGAGCGAGATCAAATTGGAAAGCACCTAGAAACTAGAGAAAATCGATCGTTTCGATTGAATGGCGTTCGAAACGAGTATTAAATCGCCTGGAGTAACTACGATATGGGTGCACCGGGTGTGAGGATGGTAAAAGGAGTCTCGGGGAACGTAGCAGGACTGCGCACGACTGGGGTCGGTAAACGAGGCGAGGGACAAGGAGAGATCAAATTGAAAAAGCAGCTACTTATAGAGCAGACAAAATGGATCTGTTCGATCGATCGACGAGGATATCGAATGGAAGAAAAAGTAAATGACGATGCATACACCGGTCGTAGGGTTGTCGGGTGGGTAGTCGGCCAAGTTTTCCATAAGGTAAGATTCGGTGCACCGAGTGTGCAGTATCGGCGCAACCGACGACGCAACCCCTCGTCTCGCGTCTCGCGGCGAAGTTGCATAACCCAAAGAGAGTCGAGGCATGAATGGAGCCGAGCGAGAAGGAAGGCTGCACCTCTCGGTTTCCCGGTGCAACGAGTCGACCCGAATCTGGTGGGGATGTCGGCCGAGAGAAAGAGAGAGAGAGAGAGAGAAGGAGAGTGCGAGAGACGCATCGGTATCCGGAGCCGGAACGGAGACGGAGAACGCCGGAATGAACGGACGACAAGGAAGAGAGAAAGAGAGCGAGAGGGACGGAGGAAGAAAGAGAACGAATCATACACCGTACAGAAATGACGCAGTGCTCGACAGAATGCAACGAGCGAGCGTGCAACGTGTGCAACGAGGAGCGCACTCGCTGCAGCTCCGGGACTAGAGAGGAGAGAGGTGAGGCTGGCGAACATTCCTGTGGAAGAGAGACCGGGAGAGTTTCCTTCCTCGCCGTGTCGGACGAACGGGGACGGGAACTATCTGCTGTCGTGCGGATAGAGGAAGACGGTGCATCGAACCGGAGAGCACCACCGCTGAAAAATATAAATATCCCTCTCGAGCCGAAAAATTGCTGGACAGACATGGAGAGAGAAGCAAACCGCGTGCCTAGGCGATGCGAACGCGATCGAAACTGTTCGCCGGATCAAAAGTGTTGTCCGACAGTGGTAAAAGGTGACGAGACGGGGTCCTGGAAGGTGGGAGAGGGTGCCAAAGGGCGGCAGGTGAGAGACTCGACGCAGACAGGAAGTACGACGGGACCCTATGACAGTGAGTCCCTACCCTCAGCTGAGCTAGAGAAACTGAAAACGCATCGATTGCAAGACACGAGCCAAATAGACATTTCATTGTTTGCTTAACAATTTGAAGAAGTTGAAAATATTTAGTACGACGACATGCTTGAATTATTTTGATTTTCTGCTTTTCTCATAAATGCATAAAATTGCATACAACATAAAGAAAAGAAATTTATTCCATCTGGAAGGCAATCGATAACAGTTTATCGATCGCGAGTAGTACAGTAGTCCAATTATCTGTATGGAGTAAAAAAGATCGGATAAACATCAAGAAATGCGACCGAGAGAGTCCAGCGGATCGAAAGTGTTGTCCAACAATGCTAGAAGGTGACGACGGGGATGGAGAAGGTGGGAGAGAATGGCAAAGGGTGGCAGATGAGACAGGAAAAAAAAGAGAAAAAGAGATGACGAGAGTGAGATATAGACGTGGAAACAGACGAAAAGTACTATGGTCGCGAGCGGTGCGGTAATCGGTCTGCTAAAGTTAAGGGGATGGTCACGTGGTGTGTTGGTCGTCGTTGTGCGCACGTTCGGTCGAGTGAAAGAGGAAGGGGGTTTGGGGGGCAACGGGAGAAGGCCGAGGGGACAAGGGGGTGACGCGTTGCATCGGAAAGCCGGAGGTGCACCCGTCAGCAGTCTTACGATGCACTTTGCCCTGCGCGTCTCCGATGCGGTGGTACACGTGCGACGCGACACGACGCGACACGACACGACACGACACGACACAACGAAAACCGACTCGATACGACGAGACGACGCCAAATGACACCGAGTTTCGTCGCGACGCGCGATCCAGACCACGGAGAACCACGATACAATAGCTCGTCCACGATAGTGTTTCCAACACGAAAGGGAGAAAACGAGAGAGAGGGAAATTCGCTTCCGGTTTCTGTGGTTTGCGTACACCGATCCGGAATCGGAACCGTTCGTCGCTCCGCCGTATCAGCCTTTCTTCCTGTACCTAGATAACGTTGCGCTTCTTTTCCCCATTCGAAACTCGTGTCTGGATTTTCACCGTTTCCTCTCGTATCGTAAAACGTCGCATATTCTCGCGTGTCGTTTCTTGGCTGAAACATGCGGTGCATCGTTTGCGCGCTGTTACGTAACAGTCGCAGCATCGTGTGCCTGTTAGGATCCCGTTTAGACCGAGTCCCCTTCCGGTCGTGCGTTTCCCACTGACGTTCCGCATTGTTTCCCTGCTCCGTTTTCATTTGCTCCTTCGGCCACGTGTCGGAAACGGCGCTGACTACAAACGTCTCGAAAGATCGTTAGAACAGATGTTAGAACGGCCACGCGACCACGCGATGCCTTTAAATTTTCAAAATCCTGCTTCTCTCGGGACAAAAAGATGTTTCTTTGCCACGATTTACTTCGTCGCGGTCAACCTTCTCCACTCCGGCTATGTCCTCCTACTATTCCCACGTGCCAACGAACTTTCGACGAAAAGTAATCGTCGACCTCCAGCTGTAGTGTGCCGGAAGTCGTAGGAAGACGTCAATTTCTACGGCGTTATCTCTTGCAACGAACCTTTGCCAAATATACGGATAGAGCGTGGTGACAGGTGCACTGTTTCCCGTCGAATATCGCCGAACGATCCGCCACCACGCTCGCTAGAAAGTTTTTCGAGGAAGACGTTCTTAGGATGGGAAACCAAGGATATCCAAGAGCACATCCTTCGCCGGAAGCCTCTGAGTGAGTATCATTATCTTCGTTACCTTCTAACTCTTTGCACTCGGCTGCCCCTTTCGAGAGAACGCGAAAATACCGCTGCCAATATAAATTTAAAATTGCTGATACGAAGAAAGTCGAATCCGAATGCGAAGAGAGTCAGTCCCGTTGAGAATCGATCAGCCACTTGATTTTGTTATCGAAGAGGAAATAGCGATTGTCAGTGCTCCTACACGTACACGGGAGTTCGGAAACGAATTTTGGAAATCCGTATCTCGCAGATGATCTCCCAAGGGTCTGTTCGAGACGGGTTTCCACAGATTCGAAATTGGGAAAGAGGTTTCGCTCGATCGCAACCGATCGGAGACTACGGTGGAGCGTACGGCGAACCTTCGCGTTAAGTGGGTTAATGAATAATCGTTCCGTGCAACGACATAGTCCCCTTCCACACAGGGCCGGGGACATTTGGCAGTGGCACATAGGCGCGTTTCAGCTGTACGCTAACAAAAGCGTGGGTTTATATATAGAAATAGCAGCGACGGAACAGCACCGGAAGCGAAGGAGTTCCGCCCAAGCCTGAAGGGTCACCGCACTTTGAAAACCGAGATCCAAGACTGCACGTATTACGTTCACTTGTCGGAACTCTATCGGGCCATCCTTCCCATCGATTTTTCACTTTTCCCTTTCGAAATCGTTCTCTTCAAATCTCGTTCGAAGCTTTCGATGGATCACGAATAATTTGACGGTTCGAAAATTTATCGTTCAATCGCATTGTTCTTTCCTCCTTCGAACAGAGGATTCTCGCGATTCTTTCTTTCATTCGGTTGGGTACCGTTGCAATATTCATCCCCGAAGTCAGCCACCGAATCGAGCGTGTCTCGAACGACGGGAAACGCCGCGAAGGAGGATGTCGAAGAGTATCCGAAGTAATCCGCTGGCGGAAACAAGGCAGCCGTTCCGGGGGCAAGTTTTAAGGTCTCCACGGCGCGCGAAGCGTTTCCCTCGTTAACGCGGCCGAAGAACGTTTCCTCCGCTAAACGCGTGACTTTATGAATGAAACCACTACCCGTCGCAGGCAGTTTGTACACGATGCCAGTAGTACTCGCGTTTACTCGCTCGTTCCACGTAGGAAGGAAGTCGCGGGCGAGTTAGTATTGTCCGTTGCAGCAGTGGCGAGCGCCAACCGCGACTGGTCAATTACCTAGTCAATAGTTGCCCGGCAGGATGCCGCATTCAAGGAAGTAACTACGTCTGCAGGCCATCTACAGGGTGCTTTTAATCGCGTCGATGTCTAATGTATTATTCATCGTTTAATTAGATACCTTCGAATTCCCGTAACGAGCTCGCTGGCGTCGCGAAAATCATCGAACGAACGAACGAATCGGCGTTCACCCGCGCGTGCGGATTTTTCCCTCGCTCGACAAAGTAGTGACATTTGTTAGACACTCTAAACTTTGAGGGCAGCTCACCCCTTCGATACGAACAATGGCTACCAAAAAAATACTTTAACAACGACGACACTCCGTGATGTTCTCCTGTCTGACAAATATTTGATCGTGCGAGGAGGTGCGGCGGGAGTTCGTCGAGACGAGAAGCGTTCCAAGTGGCTCGGAACAGTGTCGCGATGGGCCGTGTCCGATCGAATTCTAGGCCGACGACTGGCGAATCTATTTCTAAACTCGTTTCTATTTTCTATTTGCATGCGCCAGCGTCGTCACTACAATTTTATACGTCTGCGATATTTCGAGGAGTCGGCGTTACCCTGTCGACTTCTCCCAGCCCTCTCTCGAAATCCATCGATTCGGTATAATTTCGATCGAACCTGTGCTCTCGTACATATCTGTAATTGTCTCTGCTTTACGTTGGCTTTTTATTCCTGAACAGTGAATGACGTCAATGAATACGATCGAAAACACGTCATCGATGTGAAATAACACTGAATAAATCTTCTTTGATGACTCGAAGAATTTGTTTCTCGAATCCTCGTTTCTCGCGGGGAGTTCGACGATTCCGCAGGGAGTCGACGACAACAAAGAATCGACCGGAAGATCCGGAGGCTCCCGCTTCCGCTGGAAGCTGGCCCGTGATCGAGCAATTACCAGCGCAGCGCGCGGACCGGCGATTAAGCATGCGGTATTGCTATTCTCTGGGCTCGTGCGTTACTGGACCGATATATAGTCGCGTTCGCTATTTATCTCGCGCACGTACCGATTCCGATCGATTCGTCACCGGAATCCTCGTTGCGTAATTCTCCAACGATTCTTTGACGCAACTTCGGAAAAATGCTAGTCGCTTCTTCTATTTCTTCGTTCGACGACGAAACCGCGCTTCATCCTCGACGGAGAACGCGCCTGTGCTCGCTAGGAAAACACACGCGGCATCGTTTCGAAAACGCCTCGTTCATAATGCATGAGATCTTTATGGGCTGCGTATAAAACTAAATTCACCTCGACATTGACTTTACGCAAATCGCAGCCGCATTTCGTTGACCCAGCACGCCGTAACGTTGTTTCGCGACGACCGCAGGCCTAAAGCCGCGTTCTGAAGCGTACGGGTTGTACATCGTCCCTGGGAATCTTCCTTCCATTCGCTAGCTAACGAATCTTCGACCTTGGATTCGTTGAAACTTTGGATAGATCGATTTCAGATAGGAACTTGAAAGGGAAAGAACCTAGCGATGCAAACGACGTCAAACGTATAAAGAAGTTTATGAAAGTTTAAGAAATATCTGAGGAAAAATCACGAGAGGAGAATGATTTTTCTGGCGGAAACAGTCGGATTGGTTACGTGGATCGCTGGACAGCTGAGGCTGTTGCTCGGCGTTGAGCAGGGCGTTCTATCGAATGGATTTTTACTGCATGCGCGCTAGGCGTGACGCTCGCCGGCTAGAGCAGCCAAATAGAGGCAAAGTCTAAGACAAGGAACAAGGGAGTCAGCCATTTCATGACACGGCTGAGCCGTCTCGTCTCGCTGCCATTAGAGCGCGCCACGTTCAGGAGTTTTGATGAAAAATCCGACGCCACGGTTTTATAGTCGCGGAGTCGCCGTACTAGTCTCGTCGAAGTAGTCGCTACCGAGCGGTTGCGAACCGGAGGAACCGGAGCAGGGAACTCTACGATACTAGCGCAACATGCTGCGCGGTGGATGGAAATCTTATTTTTCTGACAAAATTTTCTCCAGTGTCGGAGACTCGTCAATCCTGCAGCTGTCGCCGTGGTTGCCGCCATCGATCATCGGATCGTCTTCATCTTCGAGAGTGAGTTTCCAGTCGCATGTTCGATCCACTTACGCTCGATAATGCCCCATCTTTTCAGCCCGTAATTTCCGTGTTTTCCGACCTCGTGGCTTCCCCTTCCATTCGGCCCGGTCGCGCACGCTTCACGATGTCGCGAAGGTGGTAGACAGATGAAAAGAGAAGCCGGCGGTAGGAGAAGGGCGGGTCGAACAGAGACAGCCGGATTCGGCCAGGGAGTAAAGAAAGAAAGAAAGAAGGGAGGGAGAGGGAGATGACATGTACGCGCGGGGAAGAGAAAGAAAGAAAAACGATCGAGCCGGTATTGGAGCGAGACAGACTAGAAAGAAGGGAGCCACGGGACGACGGAACGGGGGGTGGGAGGTCGGAGAGGCCTGGGAAGGGGGAGAAAGAGAGAGATAGAACCGGGAATCCACGAGCGATCGGCTGCCCTACTCAGTCCTCCTCCGTCTGCCAGTCGGTCATCTACGGTTGGAAGTTTGACAGCTCGCGAGCCCTTACGTCATTCGATTCTGCGACACGACGGGCTCCTTCCGCGAGAGTCGGCAGTGTATCCCCTTACAGTGTGCATCTCGTCGTAGTCAGTGGATCGTCGTAGTCCCTAAGCCATCGATCCGACTCGATTTTTTTAACTTCCCGATTCTATAGGGAAGTTATTGTAATTCGTTTTGAAATTCGCTCCTCCATCGATCAAGTCTCCTCGTCTGTTCAATTGAGTGTCGTTCGATTCTCGCGAGTCTGCTCGGGAACCACTTGGGAACACAAGAAGAAAAAGGTACGTACCCGTAAGCCAAACGTTTTAGAATACCTCCTACGGAGAGACTGCTACGCGACGACGTACTCGCGAATGTGCGACGTTACTGTCGCCAGAGCAAAGGTAACCGTCAGCGAGTAAGCGAGAACGCGTCGCACGATAAACATAAACTTAGCTCGCTCGGTATACCGTCGTTGCGACGAGGCGGTTTGTTTCGCCGAGTCGTTGCTGCGTAAACAATATATTACGAAACGATGTACTTCTCCCGATAACAGTGAAATGCACACCGGACTCGCCGCGTTTTGGATTTCCCGCGCTCACCCCGCCGGGTCGCGCGCAACCGTGAACCCTCCGACGCACGATTTTCACGATCGAAATCGCTCCGGATTCTTACGGGTCACGCGAGACCCCGAAACGATCGAGACCGACAGATCTGTTCGATCTCACTAATCGTGGGAACTGCTTAACACTGGTCTCATCTGTTTTACTTTACCGGTATCGAAGCCACGTAAAGACATTATAAAGGCGCTTCCGTGGGAAATGATTCAGGACGTCTCTTTGTTCTAGCACGCACTGTCGCGAGGACGGAAATCAAAATCACAGAATCAAAGTTCCATTTTTGTGGAGCGATACGTATCAGTTTTATTACTTCGATGTCGAGAACTTTTTCCCGCAGATTTCGTTCAAGTTGAAAGATGCGATGGCATCCGCGCGCCGATCGTGACATCGATTAGCGTTAATGAAGTTTGAGTGACGCATACGTGAGCGCATCATCGATGATTAAAGCGTTAATCTCGGACACGCTGCTGTTCGCGAGGAAAAGCTAGTATTTAGAACGGTTTAGAATCGAGTTATCCGTTTTACTGGTTGGTCGAATATGTTTCGCGCGTCGCTGAACGAACTATAATATTTTCACCGTGTGGGATTTACGTAGAATTTTTGTCGATGCCTGAATGAACTCGATTGTTGGATCGCGAAAAATGGAAACCGCGAAGCGATGCGAGCACAGTTGCATTCGCATGGTATAGTGCACGTGCGCGGCCGTGCACGCGCCTTGGTTCCGAACGCGTGAGCGAGCGAGCAAGCGTCCCGTTTGATCTCGGCAAATGGCGCAAGTATGTCCGCGTATTATTAAATAGATAACGACCATAAATTCGGACAAGTTACATAAAGGCACAAAAGTGCGCGTTAAGGTCCGACCGTGTTCTATTTATGTAGCGGCGGCGACCGGCGATCTAGAGTTCTTCTTCCGTGGTTCTCAATCTCGATTCGCGGCCTCTGATCGCGCGGGATCGGCTCGCCTCGAATAGCACGGCGGAGAATGCGAATTCCCCGGCATCCGTGGGATTTTCTATGTCCTTTGTACTTTCCCGAAATAGTCTGCGGATATTCCGCTCTGTTCGCGATCTAAGTGAATTTTGAACGAACGCGTTCGAAATATCACCGAACGGGCGAGCTAGCGCGATAAAACTCTCGAGCATCGCTGGCCCGAGGAAGTCATCGAAACCGCTGTTTCCGTTTATCGTCGCCCGTATGTCTATTTGCCTTTTATCAATTCCAGAAGCGATAATTCCTCTTCCAAATTGCGAGACCGTATGGGACAGAGCCGGCTAAACGCGCGAGCGTGTACGATCGAAACTATTCTCTCTCTCTCCAGTATGTTTTTTTCCATCCGATAGAGCAACACTCGCGGGTTCACAAGGTGTCAAATTTTTTTTTTCGGCTCGTACGGAGACCTTTAGAGTCGCGCAGTAGATAGGTCCGTTTATGATCAGACGTGCAGGGAATCTCGCGCGCGAGAAAACCAAGGATCGAGAACTTCGATGCGCGAGAGAACCTCTGCTTTGATTTTAACGAGCTCTTGCACGACGTCAGCACACGAATCCGTAAAGATAACTGTAAAATATTAGCAGTGGGTTGTTGATAGTATCAAAGATATGGACAATTAAAAAAAACACTTTCTCGTGTGAATCGATGCTGCAACAGAAGCTGTTGATCGGCAATCCTGGGATCGATTTTATAATGTTTTTATTAGATTTTTTTATTGCTGCGCATTCAATGCAAAATATACTACATCATGTATGTTTATATTAAATGGGAATCGATTCTGGGACTTTAACAATCCACGAGTGCAATTCGTGAAGCAACATCGAGCAGGATTTTATCGCCTTTTTGTAGTTTTATTCGGTGGAAAGTCCAGCCAGGGGTAGTTTCCTTGTCAATGACCATTCGGTACGCGACGATTCCACCGCGGCGGAGAAATTTTTTCCGTGGCGCCGCGTCGCAACATTGGCGCGTTTCCAAACGAGCCAGAGCCTCTCCTAGCTTCGTCTATTTTCGTTGATACCGATCTTTGTCGGAAGACAGCGGCTGCACTTGCCGTCGGCGTTTCTGTCGGCGGAAAATCGTTTCCAATTACTCGTTCCTTTTCGGAGCACGCCGAATCGCGTCGCGGTGAAACGTTGCGGAGGCGGAGGGAAACAGGCTCGAAAGAGGGCCAGCAGACACCGTCTGCCCGGTAACCCGACCGAATTCCTCTCTGTAATTTACACACACGTGACTCAAATGTCATCTGCAGACTGCCGGACTGCGAAATAGAGTTTCTCCGCGTCGATCCGTAGAAACGGAAATTGAAACTGCAGTATTATCGTGCTTCGCTTATTCGTTTTTGAATCGTAAGTGGATAAAATGATGTAGAATGATGAATTTCGGCCGATCGCGTTTCCCGTCCGATCGTCGCTCGTAGGTTCGTTTCTTGATCGGTTCTATTGCTCGGCAAACGCACCGACGTGACGCGTCTCGCTCTGTAACACGTCGCATGCAACAGGTATCTGGCCTGACGTCACGGCTGCAGGTCGAAGAAAGAAGAAGCGATGCAGCCACAGTGGGAAAGAGAGGAAAGAGAAACGATGCAACCGGCCGCGGGGGTGGGAGCGCAACGATGGTAGTGGTCGCAGTAGTAGTGGCAGTATCTGTCGGAATCATGCATACACACGAATGTAAGGCGGTCGCGCATGACTTTGGTTGTGCAGCTAGTTCCTCCCCCTCTCTACCTCTTTCTCTCTTTCTCTCTCTAGCTTTTTATCTTTCAGTTTTCTTTCTTTCGCTAGCCTGTCCGTCTCTCGCATTGTTACCAAAGAGAGACCGAGCAGCGTTGTGTCACCGCAACGCCCTATTATGCGACTGTTATTCAACGCTCTCGCGGAAATATGCGTCGGAAACGGAAGATGCAGTTCTCTGCATAACCCTTCCGACCAGCCCTTAAACGTCGCGCACTCGCCATCGAGAGTGCGCCGTTTCTCTCGAGGAGTCGAAGCCGACACGAGCGCAGCGCCACGTTTAAACGATTCCGGGATTCGTCGTGATTCATGGCTTGTGCACTGAAAATGTACTAGGCGAGTCTATTTTTATGAGCGAGCGAACGATCGTCGTTAAAAGAGCATCCGGTGGGGGAATTCCAGCGACTCGGAAGTAATCAGGAAACTGAGTGCGTACTCGAAATCGGCTTCCCAACTGACAAATATATTTTCATCGGGGAAAGTAAACAATATCGAGGGGGCTTTAATACTGTTAAACGACAATCTTTGCGCACACTGACCGTAACGAGCATTTAAAACGGGAATAATAGCGTAGATTATGGGCGTTTTTCAAAGGGGGTGGGGACAAAGCCCACGTGGCCTGCCATCTGCTGTCGAGCCATAAAAGTTTGACACACCGAATAATCGCAGTGAGTACATATTTTTCAAGTTCGCTGAAAGAAATCTGTGTCAATGTAGAAAACCAAGTTTGGCCACTGTGCGATATGTTGCGAACAATCTTGTGATTCAGGGACATGATCTATCTGCTGTTTGGTCGAGTTTAGTTTCCGGTTCGAATTCGGCAGGCAAAATAGCGAGAATAGAGGGTTAAGGTAGAGGGGAAAGAGTACCTGCTAGGTGTAACGGGGTGCCGGTAGAGGCGACCGCTGCCACTATGGGAATTCTAATTAGAGATAATGACGTCATTAAGGTCTGAGCCACGACGAGACGAGACGGTCTACTGCGCTTACTGTACATGCTCTATTCCGAGTGCAGGTGTACTAGTGCGCCGTTTCTCGCACACACGAACAGAACGAGTTTTGTTCGCGTCTGCGTGCTCTATCGTTCCCGATGCACACGCTCCTCTCCCGAGCGGATGCACTCGCAAACTTTAGGCGAGAAGGAACTCGCAAACGTACGTAGTACAGTGAGAACAGGCTCTCTCTCTCTCTCTTTCTCTCTCTGGAGAGCGCTGCGCGCTGCAAGGCGTATCGCGCGCAGTAGAATAGACGAGTTTACGCGAAGGAAATTGCGAACCGAGCGCGCGGGGCCTCGGGGCTCGTTTTATCGGCGAGAGAACGGCGTCCCGGCCTATCATCGAATGCGTGACATTAATTTCAATGTTATTGAAGCATACACGGCGTCGTATCGCCACGTCGTCTTCATTCATTCCCACCCGGGCCTCCCACCGTCGTAAATTGTTCCTTATCCGCGACGACGCTCTGGCACCGGGCGCGTTCGCTCTAGGTTTCGTGAATAAGAGTATTAGTCGAGCGATACCGTCGAGATTTATGTAGAATTCCTCTTCTTTTGCTCGTTTCTTTTCTCTTTTTTTTTACTCGACGTTTAGCAACGAGCCGTTTCGGTACAAAGTTCACCGTGATAGCGCTCGCGAACGCGAAGAATCTACACCGATCTTTGGAGTCCCTAAATCAGGCACAGATCGCTGTGCCCTCGTAATCAGGATAGCCTTCTGTCCTCGTCAATACTGACCTCGTAAGATCGAGAGCCCCATCTGCTACGTACTGCTGCCCTCTGCAGCAATCTACACCACCCTCGACAATCAGCTTTCGACCAGAAGTGGCACGAAGTGGTACGGAGTCGACAAGAGAAGTATCCAATTCGCTTGTACTCGATGCGATAAATGAAAAACTTGTGGCAACGTTAACTTGATCCAACGTGACGTCAATACGCAAGAAATAATTAGGACATTCCTCCATTATCTACTGGAAAAAAAACGATGAAGAAAACACTGCTCGGGAAAAACCTAAGAAACGAACGATGTTATTCTATCGCGTTCGTCTCGGCTACAATTAATATACCATTACAGCGATGTGCACACCGTAATCGAGATCGATATAAACGGAAATCTCGTTTCCCTGTAACCGGACTGCAAGTTTATGCAAAGTAAACGTGTACAGCATCAAGAGATAGACTAGATCAAATTTTGTTCTTTCTTCTATCAGTTTTATAATTCTTTTAATCGTTTGACTATTTCAAATCGAACCTTGTGTCTTCTTTCCGACAACATTTGCCCTCTGGGGCAACCGAGAGCGCTCCCGGCCCGCGAGAGTACGATGGACTGTTCCGCGGCTCGCTTACGATTCTATTTACGATAACGGCGCCTGTGCTGCGATTTTCCGAATTCCCGGCGTTCCACGGCCGAGAAATTATGCGAGAAATCCGCCGCGGGCGCGAGAAGAAGAATCCATTCGCGTGGCGGCGTGGGTTTTCAGGAAAGCGGCGCATTCCAGCCGATGACCCATCCGTCTCTCCTCTTTGTGCCGCGATCGTTCAGCTCTCCGCGGTTCTTCCCGTCTTCTCGCTGTTACGTTGCTCCTCCGCGCTGCGTCACGCGACAGCTATGCGCGGTTCCGATTGCAAAATCTCCCAGGACCGTCTCCAGGGCGGATCAGGAACCAGCACAGTTCCTTTTGGATGTTTTTGGAAATTCTAGAATTGGAATCCTTCATTCCAGCAAGCTCTGTACACTTGTCAAGACCCTTCTGGGTTCAATTAAATGACAAGTGCCATTGGAGACTTCGCCAGGTCTAATCAGCGGTGTATAGCCATTGTCGTCAGGTCCTACTGAGAGATTGAGATTTCTCGAAAGAACAACTCGGCGAAGCTGTGCGGACGAACGACACACCGGAGTTCGTATGGGATTCGTGGCGAGTCGCTGCTAAACAGGACCTTATATGGCACAAATATCCCCGTGGCTCCTCGTCCCGTGGCATTCCTTAACCTCCTTCCCGAGCGAGATATTTCATCGGCGACTCGGGAGTTCTCTCGTTTCCTTCGTGCGTCCACCCTATCCGTTCTCCATTCGTGGGAATCGTTCGGGAAGCTGTCGCTCTGCTCGGCAAGCATCGGTTTAACCCCTTGTCCCATGAATTTTTCCACAATCTCGATGATTAGAACCTCTTTCTCAGTTCTCCGGAACCGAACGAAAATGTATCACATGTAGAAAATTTTTATTTCGTATAAAAAACCGCAGTCTAGTCGTCGTCACATGAAGAATAGGATATTAGAAGAATTCTAATGAAAATGGGTAAACTATTCAATAAACTCGAGATGCTGAATGATATTGGTGATTAGTACAGGAGGATAACACCGTAGCGGAAGAGCATGGTCCATGTTCGACACGGTTTGAGCACCGCTGGCATGCCTAGACGTCGCTGTCGGTTGGCTCTTTAAACTTTAAAAGCCAACGCGCTTGCCGCTGCCCGCGAAACTATTGACGATCGGACAGGGCCGTCGATCCAGAAGATCCCCACCATCGTCATCAGCTCTGTAGCTCCTTTCGAATTTTCTCCCCTCCTGTGTTCCTCTCGGCGCTCTGAACTCTTTCGTTCTCTTGTGTCGGACAAGCGGCGTCTGCTCGATCCGATCCGATCCAATCCGCCGCTCTGGATCGCGATCCAACGACGACGACAACTTCCTTTCTCCGCGAGCCGTTTCCCCTCCCCCGCATTCTCTCTGTCTTTCTCTGTTCGATGAAAGAGAGCCTCACGAAAAATCACTCGTCCTCGTGTGCACGGGAACCTACGTCTTGCAATCAACCGCACGGTTATGCAAAACAATTATCAAGGAATGCGGTCAGCTGTTCCGAGACGCGCGCGGGTTGACGTCATGCGGTTAACGCGTGCGCGAATTCTTGCAGGCTCCCACGCACGTGCGTCCCTGCCACACACGCGACCCGCGAAACCGTGCACCCTATTTCTTTCTTTTTCTCCACGAGTCTCCCCTGCGTCGAATCTCTCGCATCCATTTCCCACACCCCGTTTCCCGAGGCCGTCGTCTAATTAGAGAAACGCGGCGACGTCTGCCGCGCGCGGCCACTTCCGTTTTCCGCTTGCGTAACCCGCTCAACGAGACACGCCTCGTCCTTGAAAGTTTTACACGTGCCGGATCGCACCGACGACGACGTCGACGACGAAGGCTGTGAACTCCTCGTTAGGCTTAAACAGACCGGCCAACGTCCCTCTACGACTTATCTACCGCGATCGATTTATTCTCCGTAACGATCGACGATCGATAACATTATTATTACAGAATTGATCCTCAGCCACGACAAACCCGGAAAGATCGGACGCTGCACTCCGCCACAGCCACTTGAGAGAGGGCCGATCATTAATTGCTACACAAACACCCGTATCGCCAGCCCGCGCTGTATTGTACAAATATTTCCTCGTCACACAAAGCACTGGCAGCGCACAGGCGCCTACTATCCTTATCGAACCCACCTCCAACCGCATCCCGTCCCGCCTAAGCGGACTTTAATTACACCGATAATCGAACCTATTCCACCGTGGTCTTTGTTAATTAATGTCCCGTCCAGTGAGCGCGTTTGTCGCGGTTTGCCATTGATGCCAGCCAAGAAACCTCGTAAGAACTGCTCCATTTTATTTCGATCCACTTTTCATTTTTTTAATCTAGTGTAAAACTACAATGACTTATATTTTCGAGAGAAATTCCTCGACTAATGAGCGAGGCTAACTAGGAAGCGTTGAAACCTTGGTTCCAAAAGTTCGCCCATCAAATATACAGTGAACGCTTACTTAGGAGAGCGTTCTGTGGGAACCAGAATTGTCCAATCTGTGTGAATCTCTGTCGTGAGTCTTTGTCCGAAGCGTCGGCCAGTGAGAGCGGGTCGGGTCTTTAAAAAATTAGCAAAGATAGGTCCGCGCGTGGGTTCGTTCAACTTTGGCTGTCTCGAGCGAGCACACGCGGGAATATTTCTCGGTTCCCCCTCTCTTTTCGTACATCCCTCTTCCTTTCCTCTAAGATCTCCTTCCGTCTCCTTCCATTCACATATATAGAGAGAACGTTCCGCCCAAGCGACTCGCTATTCCCACCTCCTTTTTTTCTGTCTCTTTCTTTCTTTCTCTCTCCTATTTTTCCAGGCGCTCGTTATCCACGAGAGATGCCCGAGGCTAGCCTAACGATCGCGTTCGAGCGGTCGGTTCGAGGTACACACGGAAGTTCGTACAGATTTCGCGTAATTTCACCGAAAGGTTACCAGATCACGCGTGCACGTTTTATTCCGTCTCTCCAGCGAAACCTGTGATTTCTCTTTCCTTCACCGGTTTCCAGAACTGCCAAGGGCCTGCGTGCGGTTATCGTCGCAGTCGTCGTCGCGACAATGGAAACTTCCTAGAAGATTGTTATTACCTTCTTCGTCGCGACGGTCGCGCTGCGTATCGCCACTGTTTAGATAGCACGAGGTTGAGGAACGCGGTGTTTCCCACAGGTAGACGCCCATGCGTCGCCGTGCGAACGATCGCTTAATTGCGCCGGAGTGCACCGGATTGCCTGATAAAGGGGTCAAAAATACCGCCGCGACCTCGATGAACCTCCTAAACCTAGTTCCAACCCCGTATGGCCATTTAAAGCTTAACCCCTCGCTCAGCGATTTATTTACGAGCAATAAATGTCTAGGAAATCCAATTCTCTCCAGTTTTACAGGGCTGCGACAAATTCATGAAAAAAATTCCGGGCATTTTTTCGGATTTTTCAATGGAGAATCTACGAGATCGGGAATCTCCGCAACGCATAGATTGTCTCGACCGGCGCGATAAGGGATAATTCGAATACCGGCGGTCAATTAGCAATCAAGATTCACGAATAGATGGATTCGGCGATCGATGGGACAGCGGTTCGGGCTGAACGCGTGTAGCTCGATAGCCGTGTACGCGAGTAGCGTGTTTGTTCCCTCGTAATCGGCTCTCGGATCGGCCAATCAACGTGGTCCTATTGCTTGGACCAGCACCGAGCGTCGGGGACGTATCTAAACGCGATACAGCTATAGTGTGTGACGCGAGGCAGCGTGGGAACTCCTTCGAGGCTCAGGGGTTCTCAGCAGCGAGCCGTCGAACCGGAAACGCGGCTCCTACTGTCGTTTCCCGGGTCGCAATCGTTGAAAACAGTGGAGCAAACTTTGGAGGAACGAATCTGTTTCTGGTAGCATCGAGCGAAAAATCTTTTACCGAAAGAGAGAGAGAGAGAGCAAGGGAGTAGTTAGGGAAGGGTCTGTGAAGGGATGAGAGAAGGTTCCGGAGGCTTAGGACCCCAAAACAGAGAAAGAGGATAGGGCGGTAGTCGACCGGACGTGCTTGCATCTTCGTCTTCTCCGGTTGGTGCTTTATTTGGCGAGTTTTTGCCGTGTTTTACGAGCGCTTTAGCGGCGCTTTTTATTGCTGGGTCACTTCACAATGCGCCATCACTGTGGGCTTTTTACAGACATCCTTTATCTAAGCGGCAGTATCGAGTGTGTGGGTACTTTGCATATATGGGCCGTTATATAATGGCCGCGTACACGCGTACAGGCTCTTCCCAATCGCGCGTCCGATGCACCGGCGCGCTGCACTCGCCCGATGCACTCGCTCGCTTGTTCTATGCCAGTCCCGCTTCCGTCGTTCTTTTTTCGTTTCTTTTGTCGGCCGGCATTGCGGACTGCGATGCGGCGAAACCAGCCCGCGGTCGCTCCGCATTAATCGATCTCCCGGAGTATTTTCGCTCCGTCCGCTTTTGCACCGGCCGGAAACGCAATTTGAACCGTTCGAGTGCCAAACGACGCGATCGCCTTGTTCACACGTGCCGATAACCTGCCACGACGCCTTACCAACTTCACCGTTCAATTATAAAACGTCGCGCTCCTATACGATCGGAGGGTATCTTTTAAATCGAAGTACAATGCCAGTACGGAACAGAAATTTTCGAAAAATAAAAGAGAAGAATTTTCCTGAGGAACAAAGAGCCGAGTAACGAGAGAGGTGAACGACCTGAAACTTTGCGCAGGTGACTCGGCGAGCAACGGTGGCTTTTAGCATTAAGCACAGTGGCCGCGTTGTTTAACATGGTATTCGCGCAATCGTTCGATGGTTCGAGACCGATGCTATTTATTTATGCGGTTGCAGAGCGCCAGCACGAGCGAATAAGCGAACGAGTAAGCGTGCGCGCGAGCGCGAACAGAGCCCGAGTGCTTGTGACTCTGTCGGTGTGCGTATCTCTGCGTACCACGTCCTGTGCATAGATCGTTCCCTCTTTCTCTCGCCATTCAGAGACTCGCCATGAATGAACCGCAGACTCTTCGTTCTCTCCGTAGTAAATACTTTTTCCCACACGTTTACCGCAACAATGGCCACCGTTCAAGGTTCGAGGGTAAACGCGAGCGTCGACAACTTATCTGTCCACCTTTGTTCGATCTCTTTTCACGCGGCTTTTTTCTCGGCCGGTGTTTTTCGGTTTCGCTTTTTCCCATAGATCCGAACGAAAAAGATCGGTGACTACGAATACGTGGCTGGTGTAACGTTAGTAGGTATATATCCTTTCTCTTACTGCGCACGCAGCCAGATCGAGAACGCAAGCGCGCGAATATACGAGCGTGTAACACCGAGCTCGCTCGTTCACGGTTTAAGGAGGGTTAACGAACTCCGGTTTCCTCGATAGCGTAACATTCGTGGGTAAATGCTTGACGAGTGCTCGCTGAAACGTTAACTAGACGCCCAATCCTCCCGGTTATCGCCCACAAAGGATAACGGTGTGTCCCGTTGCCAGGAACGTGCGAAAATCGCGACCGATACGCTCTCCTATCGATTACCTACTCTCGGTATCTCTCTCCAGCAAATTTTATCCACCGACAATCGACTCTTGTCTAATCGAGAGATTAGCCTTCTCCCTCTCGGCCTCGCTGAATTGGGACAACGAGCCGTCTCGTCGCAGTGGAGAATTCGAAAATAAAAAAGCAAAGAGCCCACCGACCGACCGACCGACCGGATGATCTCTGCCAGCGTCTTTTTTGGCTGTATTGTAACTGGGTCACGCACTCGTCTCGTCGAATCCTTCGGTGCGGCACATACGTGCTCCGTTTCCGCTCCTGACGTCACTTCCCCTCTCCTGCTGCGAGCCAGACAGTTACATAGAACTGCCACGTTGCTTACAAGATAGAGCCACGCACCGCACCGGGGCCCACGCTTTTCGTCCGATAAATGTCTTCCACGGTGTTTCCCGTGAATTAGAACCGCAGCTGGGAATATTAATGATGCGATGAGAAATAACAAGACTTGGGAAACAGTCTGATTTAGGTCTGGAATGTAATAATTTTAATAAGCTGCAACTAATGCATAGTCTGAAATTTTTCTATTCTGTGTGAAATCTGCATTTCTAGTCTGTTGTACGACTAGCGGTTAACAATGTAGAAAAAACGTTGAATGTACAGTTATTTGTCAACCGGACATCGTGAAAACAGCCTTATATTCACCGGCTTATTTTAACGTCCGTGGTTCCGATATCGGGTCGAGCGCAAATAACTGATAAAAGGTTTGCGTCATAGCGCCACCTGCGCCAGCACCCACCAATAGCGCGGTTGTTGCGTAAACCGCTGTAGCGTGTACATACGTGCGTTCGCAGGAAATCGTAGTTGGCTCGCGTGTCCACGCATCGTCGTGCGAAGAAAACCGTGGAACGCGGAATGCGCAACAGGTCTTTAGAGATTCTGCGAGTCGAAGCCCACGCCATAGATGTCCATAGACCGCCTCTTTCTTTCACGAATCTCGTCAAACTCGTGGCTCATTCCGATTTCGTAATCCCGCGACTTCTGGTATCGGTATCCGATTCCGCCGGACAGTGTCCCCTGGCCCCTTCGCGCTACTCTTCCCCTCTCCCGTGTTCCTCGGCTGAATGGAGGCGTCAGAGTTCTTATCGGCAGTCGGAGGGCGCGTTTACGTCAGAGCTGACCGCACCGGGAATAGTTTAGTCCGCTTTTAACGACCCACGATATCGCGACGGGGCTGACCAATCGTTGTTCCGTCGAGGTTCCGTTTCCTCGTATCGCCGTTATCGCTCGCACGCTCGCATACTCGCATGTACTCGACAGAGAGAGAGAGAAAGAGCACGAGCGATTGTCGCGCGTCCTTTCGCGTCTCTTTAAACCCATGCGCTGGCCTCGTGCTTCCATCGAGTTTTCCGGGGAACCACCGGACGTGTTACGAAACCTGAGAAACTCGACGCACGTTTCGAAAATCGAGCCGAGCTCCATATCTCTCTCTCTCTCTTTCTCTCTGTCGACGGAATTTCACGGACCGATTCGAGAGCGGATCGAGGCCCACTATCGCAATCGGGTACGGTGCGTGTCCGCCCACTCGTCTCCGACACACGCATCCTCCCTCTTCCTCTCCCGATCGCAACGACATTCGCACGATCCAATCGAACGCGTCCAACCATCCGCTCGACGCATTCTAATTCACTGAATCCGGGAGATCGACTTCACTGATCGCGTCGGTGATCCGAGAGACTGACAAATTTATCATCTTGTACAATCAGAACGGTGCAAATTTTAACATTACAATTTTACTCTCCTGATTTACGTTGTAGATGATCAGCAGATTTACAAAACGCTGCAAATTGTAGTCTTCAGGTTCAGCCACCTCGGGAAGGTGGTGGTCGGGTCACCATTAAATGCAGCGGTTTAATCGCGCCGGTTTCGAGCTTCCGGTCAGCTCGGCTCGCTGGACCCGTGCGTTTCGGCTTTCGCGTGCCTCGGTCCGCGTGGGAGACAGAAAGAGAGAGAGAGAAAGAGAGCCGGTTCAGTAATGAATGGATTAAACAACGTGACGTCACAGGATGGATTATATAAACGGTGTGGTGCGCGTGACATCGGACGTAGGAAGGAAGTTCGCTTCCTTTCGTACCTAGAAGGTATTCGTCCGGCCGTGCGTTCGTACGGCGCGTGCATGCGTATGCATAGTCGGCCGCGCGTATACGCAAACGATTTCGTAGCCGAGAGGGGTCGTTCATTTAAAAGCGGACAAGCTCGGTTAGAATCCCAATGACGACGAGACACGGACAGTGTGCCGCCCCTTTTAAAGCTTCCCTACGTCGACTCGCCCATCGAGCACTCTCTTTCTCTCTATCCTCTCCTCCCGGCTCTTTCCTCTCCTCTCCTCTCACCGGGCCACATCATCGAATCAATTTTTACCTGAGAACGCTTTGATCGCTTGTGCACGCGCGCTACAGCGGTGCTCTTCTACTCTTTTTGTTGCAGATCGGCTCGAGCAGCGTCGCGCAGCTTCATCGACCGGAGACACGGCGTCTCTAGCCGCCAGGACTAGACGGCAGTTTCGATTTTTCCGCGCGAATACGCGTGACACTGTCTAGAGAAGAGGTATGCCTTGACGGAACCGCTGCGACGGCCAGCAAGCCATCGGAGTTCGTTTTTCGAAAAAGAGCAGCTCGATCTTGTAACGCAAAATCTTAATAGCGTTTCACCTGGTGGGCCTCCGTTTCTTTTATTCTATTGAAAAAAATGACAATTTCATTCCCCATAGTTGCAAGCAAATAATTCTTCTTAGAACTGAAGATTTTCAAACGAAACATCCCGACACGGTTGGAGCTCGTGTTTCTCGGAAACGAAGGCCAACAAGGCGAAACGCGGTTAGGATGTTCGAGTGTGTACAGCAACACGTAGATGTTGTTTTCCGAAAAGCGATGTCCGATACCGCGCGGTCTGTCCGTAAGCTCCCGGCGCGGTATATTTTCGAAACACTCAGCATCTATTTGACCGACGCAGTGGAAACAGAGTGTCGTGGTCAGACGCGACACGCACTGGACGACCCAGTTCTCGCGGAGCTTGTACGGAAAGATCCCGAGAGCACGTGTTTACGGGTCGAGACAAACGCGTGTGTCCCTCTCCGGGTCTCGATCCCACCCTGATCCTCCGGCCGAGGTCCTCTCGCGCGGTTATTAGCGTGTAGTCTGGGAGCCGTCTGCGGGTCGACGTCCGAGGATCAGAAATAGAAGCGCCGCGACGCTTGTTACATTCCGTCACCTACGATCCGCTGACCATCCCCGTGCGGATCCCAGCTACCTAGCCAGCTATCTTGCTAAGCTACCAGCTTGCTCGCTCTCTCGCTCAGCTAGCCAGCTTATACCACCACTCTCACTCTTTCTTATTCTCGGTGACCGATCCGTCGTTTCCGAGACGCTCGTGCACGCGTGCTGGATTTAAAACGGTCACGCGCGTGCAGTTTTAGCCCGCCGAGAGACGGGTTACCGCACCGATCTCCTTCCGGCCTAGACGAATCGTTGATTGGAAGGCGCGCGCGCATGAGTCTTTCTCACTGGGACCCGTTTTTCCTCGGATCTCGTCTGAAATTCCGGGACCCGTTTCTCGCGCAACGACCGAGAGTATAACTACCGTAGTCGTGGATCAGTGACCCTCCAGGAGAGATCGGTTTTTCCGAAACCGTCTACGGGGATTACCGCGAGGCTGGTTAACGGTCACCCTCTTAACTCGAAGGGCAGGTGCGGTAGTCCGGTTCACAAGGGAAAAGGGCGGCGGGCAGCTGCTCGTCTTAGAGACGGTTCTGTCCCGAAGCCAGAGAGGGGAACGAAGACGAGGAGAGAGACCGTGGAAGGAAGGGATGCGGTTCGCCGGCAAGGTAAACGATATAATGGGGACGTAACAGTGGGTCCTTTTCAGAGGCAGATGTCCTGGCCGAGACACGTGCCCATCCCGAGCCCCCTTTTTCGGGCTCCCGGTCCTCCTTTCTTCGACACGATTAGACCGAGCACACTGCTGTTGGAACGCGAGCTGAAAACTCCTGCGAAAGGGGCTCCTGTAGACCTCACGTTCCACTCGCTCTCACTTCCTCCCTCCCTCTCAGACTCTCTCTCTCTCTCTTTCTCTCTATCGCGAGAGCTTCCGTCTTTTCTTCCTTCCTTCCTCTCTCGCTCTCTTTTTCTTCTTTGCTCCCGATCCTTCCTTTTTTTCTCTCACCTGGAAGGAGGGGACACCAGCTGCTGCTCTCGTTGTAGCAAGGATCGCACCGGAGCAACCACGACTGTGAAATCGTCTATTGTGCCACCGCGGAAACTTGTCTAACCTTAGGACATATCTAAGTTCTCTCGAATCCGTTCGAGACATCGTCCTCCTCGTCCGGACGAACGACGAGCCACTCTGTTGGCAACGGAATCGAAAGTTTGCGGAGCCGGTTTTCTGCTCTCTCGGTCGCCGCGAGTTCGATGGATCGAAGGTAGAAGACGCGCGAAGCCAGCCCAGGCAAATTCCTTCAAACGGTCGACGCGCGCGCGGTTGAAAGGTGCATTCAGGATTTCGTGGAAGCAGCCAGCTCTCAGACTCGCCGCTCTCCAGAGCTCGCTTGTTCGCAAGTTCGACCGATCTCGTTGTCCGAGAGTCGTCGTGTGACTTTTTCGAGCGGTTTGCTCTCACGCTGTGTGACTACGCCTCTACAAGAACGGATAAGCGCATACTGGCTCCGGAAAGTATCTGTACAATAATTGCCTATCATTTTTCAGCTGCGAACGATCAGAGTAGTCTTGTTTTACCTCAGGTAAGAGAAGGATTTTGCAAAATCAATTGAATGAAAGTCTGGAATTAAATTGAAGAAGGACACGTGTTAGAAACTTTCTTAAATGAACTTTTCGGAAAAGCGAGTTCGAAGCGAGTTCGAAGGTATTCGCGATTAAATATTGAACACTATATTATTGATCTCCGCTACTGCGTCACAGCCAGAACGACGACTGCATCGCTTTATTATTGCTCGGTGTACGTCTGTCGATCGACGGCCACCTCGTAAAAACAGAACGGTAGCTGGTGCTGCTATTATTGCTCGGCAAATCCGTGCCAAGGTCTCGCTTTCCGTTTTATTCTCGGATCTAGACACACCGCCACGTGGTTCTCTCCATGATTTTGCCGGATTTTCGAGAACTTCCCGACGAACCTAATCCAGAATCGACCTGGAGAAGGAGACAGTCTGTCTCTCGAGCGACGTTTCTCAACGTTTGAGAACCGCTGCGACCGCTTCGATTCTTCTGCAACTTCGTTCGACCCGGACGCAGTGACCCGTGCCAACGATGATCGATCTTCGCGATCGAAGTACCGTCCGATCCGACAGTTCGAACAGTCTGCAATCCTCTTCATGCAAGTCTGTTGCACCCGAAGACGTGTCTCGTTTTTTCTGGTTCGGTTCTATCGGTCGATGGAGAAACTATTTGCCTTTCAACGAAGAAGAAACCTAGCGCGAGAAAAGTGCCCGTTCGATATCGAGCTGTTCTGATCATCATTGACTCGCAAAACCGCGGGGACTCTCTAGACCACGGAGAACAGATTCTCTCCTTTGCGAGATCAACGAGAGAATCGATCGCGTTTCTTTTTTCGATCTCTCTCGCCGATTATCTTAGTCGCTCGGTCCAAGAAAAACAATTCGTGATTTACGATTCAAGGCGACAAGGACAAGTCGTCCGCGAAAACATGTGCCACGCGTCTCGTCTAAACCTATGAATCGAACCTAATCCATTATGAAGCGGCCCCTCTCTCTCTCTCTTTCTCTCTGCTGGAACGTAACACGTTAGGATTGACAATGACATTACACACACCACTGCCGAACGCGCTCCATTATTCATCGGGATTAACGATGAATTATCATATTATAATGGCGGAACCGTAGCCTTGAAACCCGCCAACTGGAACGCCGGAAACGTGTCCCTTAACCCCTTCGCCATAGACAAGAAATATCGAACTCTTTCAAATTTCGAGATCGGTAAATTTTCACTAAAAATTTCGAGCTAGTAACATTTCGGAAACCATCTTTGTCACTTTCTCGTAGAAATTGTTTTTAAGGGCGTGTTTCAGCGTGTTGTTCGCGGTGGCTGCAGCGCAGGAGCTCGCGAAAATAATTGAGATCCGCGTGTCGGTCCCCGTGAAGGGACAACAACGATCCGACAGAGGGACTCCGCGGAGGATATCCTACCAACCGCAGCGAGCACTGCGCTTCTCGGCATTCCTCTGGAACGCACGCGTTTGGTATTCCGCGCGGCGTTCGCACGATGATACTCGTGGCGTACTTCTACGACACTCGAGGAGACCGATTGACGGCGAGTAGTCGCTCGTCGCGAGCCTTCTTCGAGCGATCGTGCCGGAATGCGTTCCCGTGGGTAAAGCCGCGGTTATACTGGATGCGATTTTCGATCTCATGCGACAAACTGACCGTCTCGCTTCCCCCATTCCGCCTGCAATGCGTCCGCCCCATCCTCGCCACAATAACTTCCGCGATCGATGAAATATCTTCGCGAGATTCTCTTCCAAATATCTTATAAAAATTGAAATGTTGAGATTTACAGATTTATACATTTAAAAATTTAAATTTCTGCGAAACTATTGTTCAGGCCGATTTGTAAATTTCCAATTGAAATTTCTCTCGCTACCGAAAAATTGACCGAACCAGTGACTCATAGGTTCTGAAACAGCATTCAATGATCGTCGGTAAGTAATGTGCTAGTAGTAGTCTGGTCGCTGGGCTGTCTCCCACGGCAGGGCCGCGCGTCGACCGCATTCCACTCGCAGACCCTTTCCACCGCCACCGGTGCTGGGTGATCGACCCTAATCGCCAAATTCGATCTGGATTTATCGTCGCGTCGCTTTCACGCTCGAGCATCTTCGCGCGTTCTATAAAAAGAAGCTGTGCGCGTTTCTGCGGCCAATCCCGAAAATCCAAAAAATTTCCACGGTCTTCGAAATAATTACCGTAAGTACACAATTCGATGTAGCGGCGCACAGAACTTGAACAAAAAAAAAAGAAGTTTATCATTGTGTCTGAGAAACACGGGGAAGCAGGGCTACCATATTTTTGTAGCTGACGATTTCCTCGCAGACGAGAAACGGTGTCGGTAGCGGTGACAGTCAGCGTGGTGTAAGAGCCGAAGATCGGTTGGAAGACGGCGACAATAGCGGCGGTGATAGTATTATTAGTAGTAGCAGTATAGTGGTAGAAGAGGCACGAAGAGAACCGGGCAAGGTGGTAGTAGGTAGTAGGTGGTGAAGCCGGTAGGTGGAACACGACGGTGATTCGGTGAGCAGCGGATCGACTCCCTAGAGATACCGGAGGGAAAAGAAGAGGAGGAAGAAGAAAAGAACGAAAAGGCGGAGGAGGAGGCTGGTCAGGAGGTGAGGAGGCAAGAGTAAAGTCGGAGACTGGACTCGTACCTGCATTCCATTCCCACTGGCCGCGTAGGTCCTTGTATAGGTGGTCGTCCTCCTCCTCCTTCTCTTCCTCCTCTTTAGCTGCTTCTCCTTCTCCCGGGGAGTTCTCGCCGGTCGTTCCCTCTTCTTCTTCTTCTTCTTCTTCTCCTTGTTCCACGGGTCTGTTCAGGCTGTTCGTCTTCGTCTGGCCGTATCGGGTCCCGGTTACGCGATGAAGACGTCCCTGCGCGTGTTCCGCGAAACTTTACCAAATCTACCACGAAATCGCGCGCGCCCCTTCTCTCCACCCTCTCTTACCCTTGATTCTTGTGATCCTCCGTCCCCTTCGCGTTTCTCTTCTCGTTGGCGCGATCGAAACTCACCGCCGAATTTTCAGTTTATCTTTATTCCATCCGGAGCAAGAGAGAGAGAGAGAGAGAAAGAGACTCCCGTCGATCGGATCGCCCCTTTTACTTAATTCGACAAAAATTATAGCGTCCCACGGAGTGGGCCCGGCCCGGTCCTACTTTTCCGCAAACCCGCTCTCTTCTCCGATTGGCCAGCACTCTTCGAACGCGGTAGACCAGAGCTGTTTTGACTTCGTCTTCTCTAATGCCCTGCCCTCTCTCTCCTCTCGCGTTCCTCTCCTCGGTCCCCAACCGGATCGCAACTTCTCGAAGATCGAGGAATCTTCTTCGACCGAAGGAGGTCGCGTCGAATAGAAACCGCAAGGATCCGATCTAGCGGCTGTTATTTTCGCGGAGCCTGGACCGAACCGGACCGGACCCGATCATAATTGCCAGCCGGACAAACGTTCGAATCGTTCATACCGTTCCGCCATCGTCGCGTCGGACAAATATAAACCTCGTCGAGTTATTCCAGAGTCGCGATCCTCTTAATTAGAGCAATTAGCCGGTCCAAGAATAGAAGGATGACGCGCTGGCGAACGCGGGATCGCGCCAGCTCCACTCGCGCGAGCACGGCAAGCCTTGGGTGATTCATTTTGCTCGAGTACACGCACGATTTCGCGTTTATCAGAGCATTAGCCGTAAGCTTTGGCCGAACTTTCTACGTGAAAGTTTCGGTGACCGGGGCCATCGCTAGTTTCACCAACGGGTCCGTTTTTCTCTACGTTTCCGCCAGAGCTTTGCCGGAACCGAGAGTGTTCGGGTTCTCGGACACCTCGAGTTTCCACGCGTTCAGACGCGAACGAGGACGCGGCTGTCGGCGAGCTTTTGACAAGGTTTGACGAACTTGAAAGAGGTTGCGCGACGATATGCCCCTGTTGCTTCTAAACGCGGCTCCGAACCGGCGATGCGAGCGAAGCCGCTCGAGCTAGTCGTTCGTAGAAAGTTCACCAACCTCTGGCAGCGTTTCGTTTCTTTGGTTCGGTGGCCCTCTTTTCCCTGTCGCGGCTTTCGATAGTCGCACAGCAAGCACTCGGTCTCGCGCACGGTCGCGCCGCTTTTTCGATATCGATTACGAGTCTTTAATCCAGCCACCGTGGGAAGTCGCGCTGGCTTCTTGTTACGAGTCGTTGCATCAGCTTCTAGGAGCACCAATAGAGGCCGGGACACGCGGACGTTATGAAAGATTCTTTTTTTCCATGCCGAGCAGGCCGGAAAGCGCGTGGCTCGATTCGATTGCTAGGAACGCTCGAATGGCTTTTCGCTGGAAACGTGTCGCGAATTCTATCTTCGAATTCGAACGCGTGTCCATAACCGGTAGCTGAATGTCCGGAGACACCTGAGATACCTTGTAGACACGTATTCGTTTAGAAAACTTCGGATTCTTCGATCGTTTCTTTTCCGATCGAAGCCGACCTTGTGTATTGGCGCTTTGGACTCTGTTGCAAGAGATCAGTCTTAATAGTTATTTTATGTTCAATTAACTCGTTCTACTGAAACGACCAGTCATATTTAGCCTTTGGAGAATACACAGGCGTACGACGGATATAAATCTTCCTCGTCTTCTAGGAAATCACGGACAAAGGTAAAATAAATCGTGGTACAGGGAACTGATATAAGAGTTCTGACGGATCGTGCATTCTTGAATAGATTTATCGGGAGTCTTTTAATAGGCTTCGCAATTATTGCGCTACATAAAAAAAACTTTTTCAGGCCCTCAGCGCTGGGCCAGAGATTTCCAAAAAATTATGGTGCAATCACCTACCCCGTTTTCAGGAAATCAGCTTGTCGCGACTTTTTCGAAGCAGAACGAATAGAGTCGAACGATTCGGTGAGCGGTGGCTTGGTGGTCGTAGGTCCGGTTGGGTGGCCTATTTTCGCATAGTTCGCGGCGGGTCACGAGCCAGGAAAAAAAGGAAAGAAGTGTCGTCGACTGGCCGCGCCGCGTCTCGTGACACTTTTCGAAGTTACGGTTCTTTCGGTCGGTGTGCGTAGTTATTCACAGCGTAACTTCTTCCTCCTGTGTGTCTCTCTCTCTCTCTTTCTTTTTGCCACAGCTTTGCTCACTCTCTCTCTCCTACCCGGTAATATTTTTCTCCTCGATCTCCTCTCTCCGTTCAGCGGTGTCTCGCTCGCTCACGGGCTCGCTCAATTACTCACTCTGTCGGTATGCCGAGAGAGAAGCGAATTCCAAGAGTGGCAGCCTTGTCAAGGTGTTCCTCGCGATCGGTCTTGCATGGAAAAGATCCGTCTTTGCTGCGCGCGGCCCGATAGCTCGTAATCGGCCGCGCTCGATCGTCGTCGGCCAGACGAAGAGGATCGAGAATCGCGACCGGTCAGACGAAGAGAGTGACAGCTTGAATCGCGATGCAGTGGTCGTCGTCGTCGTCGGCGGCGGCGGCGGCGGCGGCGGCGGCGGCGGCGCCAACCGTGACACGAGCTTCTCCAGCAAATTATATAATCGATCCTATTAATATTTTTTCGACTGTGACGAGATTGCGTCATCGTCTCTCTCTTATTCTCTCGTGTGCTCTACGTCATCGTTATTGTCGCGTTCTAAAGATACGGTTCCCGTTCACGGAGGCGGGATGGAATTTTAAAAGTTCGTGACGAGACACGGACGAGCGCGCACGCGTTTCGAAACAGTTCCTCCCGCGAGGTCTGATCCGATCCGTGCCGCAAAACGATCCGAGCAGCACCGGGCCGGGGCGACAAGACGAAAATAATATCGTGAATCACGAGCAAGCTCGCTCCACTGACGAGACCCAGATAATCCCCGAAACTCTCTTTTTGCCCGAGGCTTCCCGTATCGAGAGCCTCTAAAAACGGTTTTGTACACGCAGTCCCGATGGAACGCGTTCACCATAGACGCGTGTTCGCCTTCTCCATCCACACATTTACGCGTCCGCGCACGTGAGATTCTCTGGAGGGGTCTGTCACGCGTACAAATAGCTGACCTCGCTTCGTCGCCTCTATCAATGGCTCGACGCTGGTCTGAATGACTTTTACGCCTCTTCCTCTTACTACGCCGAGGAGAGCTGTGCCCGGAGCCCGGTTTCCTTCGATCCAATTTTCCTTTCCCTCGAGCCGAGAAACCGTGGGACCACCGTCTTTCATCCGAGGATTAAATTCTCGAAAGCAACCTCTCCTTCTACCTCGCGCGAACTAAACTTTGCCCCTTGACCACGCGCAACAGGTTCCTCGTGTCTAGATGAGAACGTTTCTACAGCTAATTCACATTGATTTATCATTCAAATGACTGTTTGCAGGTCCCTGCCACGATACAGATCCCTGCAGTATCGGCCAAATAATTCCCTAGATGTTGTTAGCGTGCGTCGGTAACGGAGAGCTCGTGTTACTGTCCATCGACAGCGTACCGACCATCGCTGTACTACTTGCCGTTGGTAAAAGTAACTGTAAACACGGTCGGTATGCCAGCGAGCAAGCGCTAGCGTCGATCTTTCGACTCGTACTCGATCGTTCGATAGTGTTTGAATAATTGCGCGCGATTAATTCGAAACGCGTCGTTTTCCGAGATAAGAGATACCGAATGAATCCGTCTTCGTTTCCATGGAAGAAGCTCTGACGACGCTCTAACGATCTCTGCTCGTTAATATTTACGATCGGGTCGGCCGGGGAGCAACCGCGTTAATTAGATAAAACTGGCAGTCTAATTCTCGGAAGGATTCACGATACGCGTAATCGGCGCATGGATCCGTTCGGCATGTTCCGTGTCGTTACGATATCGTGAAGCGTGGACACGCGCGGTATCTCTCTTAATTTCTACTTGGTCCCTTGGTTGACATCGTCGACGCGGAGGAGGACAGTGGTCGCGATTGAAGCGAGATCCGTGGATCGCTCGAACCCGAATCCGGCGACTGCGAGTCTCCGCGAAGGCTCGTTGAGAGTCAAGAAGTTCCACGGAATCGCAACGGGGTCGTCGCGGGGTCGCGTGGTATCTTTATCAGTGGTTCGTGTAACCGTCAGCGCGTTATCGTAGCCGGTTGATAGCGCACGTGCAAAATAGTGTAGGTCGATCGACACTCACGTTCTGACGTTGGCCGACGCGTACCCGCGAAAGGATCGGCTACGCGATCGAGAACTTGAACACAGGTCCCCCCTGGATCCTCGGCGTCGATCTCGGCCTCGTTCTTAATGATCCGCGGTATCGCGCGGCTCGTATCGCCGTCGCGGAAAAATCTACGAGCGTTCTTTAATTAGCGAGAGCCCGAGCAATCCTGAAAAGACGTTGCCGCGGATCTTCAACGGCCAGGCTTGACCGTGAGCCGGTTCTAGCCTTCGCGAGACTCCTCGGAGCGGACGATGAAAACCTCCCAAGTCGACTCGCCGCCGGAGGATCGATGATCGTCTAAATATCACCGATCATCGTTCCTCGCATTCCTACGGGTCACGATGATCCAACACGTGGATCAACGTGGCGCTGTCTAAAGAGGTAAAACACGAACGGAATTTCAGGCGATATCCATGGATTTTGCGATGAACACGATCTTCCACCCGCATACGATTTCTTAGCTCTAGGCGGACGATTAACCTAATCAACACCGTCCGATAGCAGACCGGGTCCGGACGTGTCGGCGATACGACATCCGGGTTAGCCCGGCTAAGACGAAACTGGTTTTCACAATGATTTGACAGATCGATATAATTCTGAGATCATTGTGAAAGCTGATTTTGTTTGCGAATCATCGGGAGGAACGGGATCGTGTTGGGCAGACATCAGCAGAAGAAGAGAGATAGATCAATTTTCACTGAAAACTGTCTTTCTCTTTCTACGCGGAATGGTCTACACCGAGTTGGAGTGACTTCGCAGCTCCAGACTTGAACGGAACTGGAACAGTGTCGTACGGGGCCATCTGTGTCCAGTTCTGCTGCTCCAATTGTAAGTATCATCACCTAATGAGAAAGATGATCCTGCAACATCCTTTCCCGCAATTTCCGCCTCACCGTTCCGATATAATTGTCGGCTAATAAATAAATACTCTGACAAAGGCGGCTCTGTATCGTAATCGTGGCTAGCCGCCGCGCCGCACGCGCCACGAAATTTATGGCTCGAACCGAGGAGAAAAAACGACGAAGGCGGTTTGAAAAGAGTCTCGAGGATGTCTCGCGGAGGAAGAAAGGAATCGACGATCGTTCCGAGCGATACCCGGTGTTCGCGGAAACGCTGTGATCGCACGGTTACGCAAGTAGCGAGGCACAATCGCGAGCGTTGTCGAGGAAAATCGGGAAAAATGGAGCGCGGCCGAGCTTTCTCCGCGGATTCTGGGGGCCGGTGTCGATTCGGTATCTGGAGCGCGAACGAGCGATGCGGTTTTTTGCCGGAATTTCCGGTAGTGATTTATCAAACAGGAAAGATCGTATCGTCGACGGACGAGGCAACGAGCGGCAAGAAACTGACTTCGCGGAGGAGCCACCGGAGAGAAAGACGAGGAGCAAGAGGAGGATCTCGTACTGGAAAACGAAGAGAAGAAGAGGAGAGGAAGATGGCTCGCGCGAGTGTTCCGAGCAGAGCGATCTCTCGCGCGCAAAGAAGGCAAGATGCGTCGCTGTACGCGCAGCTATCCACGCTCGAGCGCTATCAAGTGTCAAACGAACCGAACGTAAGAAAAACCAAACGGTCTGCTGCGAGCCGTGCAGCCACGAAACTTTGAGAGAACGCAGCCGGACAACCGAGAAACTCTAGATGCTATCCGTGGCCGTCTGCGAGAGCGGACTCGATCGCCTACTCGAGCATGGATACCAACCACCAGCGTCACTTTCGGGACCGCTTCGCGCGCGTCACGAGACTGACAGCTCGGAGAAACGCCGACAAGTGTCCTCGAAAAGAACCTTCATCCTTACCTACCCTTTCACCCCTGATACTCCAAACTTGATCCGGGCTAGGATACCGATACTTTTACGAGACCGAAATTCTCGTAAATTAGTTGACGTTCCACTTGTACAACATTTTACATAGTCACAGAAACGTTTAGCGTTTTCAGTTAAGCTATATGGGTTGCTGCTGAGCTTAATGGGAGGTAGATCTCGCGAGAACTTTGAAACCAAAAGCGGTAAGTGAAAAGCAAAGGTGCTTCGAAGGTTTCGTGTGATTAATTTGCTTCGTTTTGCAGATCGCTATCGAATCGCAGCTCGATCTCTGGAGTACTTTGGTGGCAAAGCCGTGTCTAGCCACGGGCGCGGAAAGAAGGAGGAACTCGAGCGAACTTGGCCTAGTTTATTTGTTTCCGTTTCGGAGGCGGGAGCTCGTAAAAGTGCGCAGCGAATGTCGACTCGAATTTCGAGCCGATAGAGATCGTTGGCCAACGTTAACGCGAACGTAGGCTCGTTGAGAACGTTCCACGCAGAAGATTTATTCCTCTCCCGGCGTTATTTTGACAGGGTCGCGAGGAAATTTATCGAGAAGGGCCCAGGGGTGGTGGGAACGGGGTGCAAGCATGTTTTGAGCTATTAGACGAAACAAGTCGTTCGTTTTTTACGAGCGGGCCTCGTTGACCCGAAAACCGCGTGCCACTGGACCACGGTGCGCGCTCGATCGTAAATCCGATCGATGTTCCTCGAGGTTCCAGAAACTGTGAAACATTAAATTTCTCTCGGAAACTGGACGGAATTGCCTCTGGAAAATCGCCGACCGCCCAACAGCCGTGCGAGTCGCTCGTTAAATGTTAAAAGTTCACGCTGAAAAATATATAATCAAAGGGCGCCAGGAACTATGAAAACGGGTCCATAACCAACATCCCCCGAATCGAGTTTCTATCGTTATCGGGATCCGAACGAGCCCTCGTGTATCGTCACGAGCGAAAGTGGGACCTTTACGAGCAAGAATGTTAAGCGACCTCGTAAAACCGTCCGAGGGCCGCGATTTTCTGGGAAACTCGTAAATTCTCTCGGGCCACTTGTACTCCCCTGTTCCCTGCCATGGCAACACTTCTCGATTACCACGACATCCGCTCCACGGAAATTAGACCCTCTCCACTTTCACGTTCCCCTTTCTCATTGTCACTCCGCAACCACTTGTGGAACGAGCCCCGATATACCGATAAATTATTACCTCGGCGCCGTTCACACACTACGATATACGTACGTCTTTACTTTGAAAATGGGCTCCTCCACTTTGTGTTTGCGCACGGAGACTTTGCTTACATCGCTCAGTAGCAACTTGAATCAATTTAGGTGCTTATAGTAATAAGTATAGAGTAGCAAGTGATGAACGCTAAACTCCTTGTACTTTGATACAACATTTTTAAATATTAGTCACGAAGACAGCAATGCGTGTTCATATGTATATAAGCGTTCACAGCGTGATACAAACATCTTGAAGTTAAGTATACCGACACACGTGCGAACATCCTCGGGGAATTAACGAATTGGAGCGAAGCGGGCCGAGTTTCGCGGAATAAAGGGGGTTGGAGTGTTCGAAGGGATGATTAGGCTTGTCGAGGCTCGATCGGTGGCCGGTGCGGTCGGTGCAGCGAAAGAATGATTTCTTTGGTGGCGACTGGTGCACGTGCACGACGCGCTCTGGGCACACGCTGCCCGATCCTCCTCTCGGTCTCGTTCTTTCGTGGCGCGCGGATGTGCGCACCATCGCACACGCGATTCGCTCAACTTGTCGGAGAGCCGCGAGGTCCGGCCGTGTTTTCTCTCTCTCGCTCTCGCTCTTGTTTCTCCTGCGTGGCGATCTCTGGCCCTTTTCCTGCTCTCGCGAACCGAGGGCAGCGTGGTCGAGCTTTTATCGGGACCGAATCGCCGCTGGCCACATGTGTACCGAGCAAAAAGTCCCCGCCTCGAGCCTTCTCTCTTTTCCCTCTCGGTCTCCGGATCTCTCTCCCAGCCCTCCCTCTCGTTCTCTCCTCCTCGTTCGTCGATCTCGCTCGGTTGAGGCGAGCGCGGGTGGCCAGCCGGCCAGGAGATTTACGAGGATTCGGTCGTCACTGCGGTATTCGCGATCCAAACGCGGAAGAGGGGACCGATTCGACTCGCTACCCAAGATCCCGAACCCTTCCAGCCCTTCCTGCTAAAACACAGTCCACCACCGAATGAAGAAGTTTAAAAATTAATTAATTGGTTATCGGTCGTAATTTATCTTCAGGATAATACAAAGTTTTATTCGCGGCGCAAAGGTTCGATCATTTACAACAACAACAAAAAGTTTAAAGTTAAGAACAAAGTGCTCTAAGGCTCGCAATCCCGCACGCAATCTCAACTTCATTATTTACTTGACTTTCTTAATTTCACATTAATAATTCCAGTCTGAATCAATCTGTCAGTCCTCTCAAGTCCTGTCGTTCCGAGGACCCGAAAGTTTCCTCTCGGTATCGGGTTGCAAAAAGAATCTCGTTCGATATCGGCGCGAGATGATGTTCGGCAACGCCGCTGTCAGGCGTCGTGCTCTTGCATCATGACCCCGAAAGACCTCTCGGTACGTTGGCAAGACAATACGACCGACCGATAACGCGAGAGAAAACAGGAAAAAACCGACCAACGAATGATAAATGAAAGATCCTACACCCGGCGGCAGGAGAAGCTCGACGATTTCGCGTGGCCCAATTTTGTCGATTATTTTCGCCGAAACGTCGAAACCACGTCGATCGCATGTACCGCGCGTCGATCGTTCGCCGGCTCGCTATCCAATTGCAAATTACAATAATAGCCGAGGACATTGCAATCGGAGCCGCAATTAGTCTCAGTCGGCGGTGCAGAGCAGAGCAGGGCAGAGTGAAGGACCGGTTTATTGTGGTCCAGAGTTTATCGTGGCGATTTTTCAACGCGACTTCCGATAGAAATGCGCCGCGAAAAGCCCTTTTCGTTCGTTGGTCTCGCAAAATTGTATTGGCTAACCGACCATCGAGGGCTGTCTATTGTTTCTAGATCTTAATACTATTTTATTATACAGAATCTTCTTCGATCGATGCGTAAAGAAAAATATACATTTCCATTTAAAAAATCGCCGGCTGTTTCTCGGCCTTCTGCATCGCACGGTATTTTAATCGGTAGGTAACGGGCGAGGGTGCTCCGGCTTGACAGCAACGGCACCGACCGGCTGGAGTACGCTTGAGAAGTCGTAGAAGGCCTCTAGCAGCATCCTGCTCCCTCGACCTCTCTACCCTCTTTCCTCGATCCTCGGGCTCGTTTTCCCCTTTTGTGGCCGTGTGTCGATCCTTCGTCACCGTAACGGATCCCTTCCGACCACGGAAAAAAATGTTGGCACGTTGAATTCTACCCCGACCTCCTGCCGCGATGGCCTGACACTCTTAACCTTGTAATTGACGTTTTTCGGGCCTGTTTCCTATCCTGCGACCCACCTCTCTACAAATTACCCGTTGAACCCCGGGTGATCTGGAGAAACACAGGAAATCCTTTTTGTCCCGTTGCAATTCTAACGGAAACACGTTTTTCAGGGATATCTAGCACACATTGCAAACGTCGATTTTTCCTCGGTGGTAACATTTTAGAAAGAGATTTATATTTGGCTCCAGTGTAACGAAGTCCAATAAAGATCCGTAGGCTAGTAATAAGAATGGTTCGCAGTCCGAGGAATAATAGCCGTTCAGCCACAGCGTGTTCTACGGTAATAATAACGGGGGTCCGCGTCCCGTGCTTATCGCGCGAAGGGTTTACTACGCCGATACAGATACGTCGAGGAAATCGAAAGATAGAGCAATATCGTTCGCGAAAGTCGGACGGAGAGGCTATTCCCTGAACGAAGAAAAGAACGACGACGCACGGGGTCGTCTTTCAGACGGCGGCGTCTCCCGTCGTATCTACGATCGGCGTTGGACGACGTCGGCGCAAATTCAAGACGAAAAACGTACAAACAGAACGATTCTTTCCGAGAAGAAGCTACCGGCGGTCCTCGTATCGCGGATCACTCTCTGCCAAATGCCAATTATCTTTACCCGCCGCTGGCAATTAAGTCCCGAGGTCGAGGGAAAAGTATCGGCGAGCACAGGCCGACTCAATTTCGCCGAAAGGGGAAACAGCCCTGACACTCGGAACGATTCCATCGGATTTTTATGCGAACGGGCCCCACGACCGGCGACGCGCCGAGGATCGGTCTCTCGAGAACACCGCGCGCCATCATTTTCTACAAGCTTTGTACGCTTTATCCGAAAAAAAGCAATTAACAGGCTCGCACGAACATTTCCATATGGAAAGTCATCTTTGCATGGTAATCGATGCGTTGTTTTCAGTGTAGCGTGAGATTCCCGCGGTGAAAACGAAAGTTGCCGATCCTTGGAATTTGTTGAAAAATCTGTCGTCCAGTCTGATCATTCCTGGGTCCGCTCTACTTGAGAAATTA
The DNA here is from genome assembly GCA_028455595.1 of Lasioglossum vierecki. NCBI lineage: Eukaryota > Metazoa > Arthropoda > Insecta > Hymenoptera > Halictidae > Lasioglossum > Lasioglossum vierecki. The sequence goes on from CM052337.1 coordinate 10,173,344, forward strand.
TCGAGCAGCGCTTCGATCTATCGACTTACTATGGTTTATGTAATTGTATGATGAGTAACATATTTATTTGACATATTTTCAAGTGAGAATAATTTATATAAAGTTTGGAGAAGCGTGGACCTACCTCTGCCAATTCCTTCGGATCTACCTATCCGGATCGGTGATAGTTTATCGACACGTGGCTCACGCTAGGCGCACGGCACGGTTTATCGATATCAGTCGCATAATTACCATGGTAACGCGACGATAAACCGGTACTCGTGTTTGACTTGTTATTCAACGTCGGGCATGGGGCTCCTGGACGGGTCCTGCTTGTCTATGGGTATGCAGACTCGGTGAAATTCACACGTGGCCATCTCCGTAATGTGTACTGTTCGATTAGATTTCTCGACGCCTCTTTCCCCTTGCGCCCCATCGATTTTCCTCGTGGAGCAATTCGCCTGGCATCGAGTGCGATCGAACACGCGCAACTCGAACTGTTTGCAACTCCTACAAAAATCGCGTTACTTGAAAAATAAATATACAGATACAATCCTCACATCTCCCTCTTCCTTTCATTATTTTTTATTTTTTCAAATTCCCTTCCCTTTATCTAGCATCCAAATACAATTTTGCAGAAATAGAAGCTCTTCATCGGATTCAATCTAATAATTTTATTTGACTCAAGTCAATATAAGAGTATGCAATCTTATTGACTTACATTTTTGAAGAATAGTAAAGATAATATGTGGTCTACGATCATGTTTAGGCTTTGGAAATATTCTGCGATTAGTTTACTCGCGTATAGTTTTCTAACCGAATTAATAAAGAAGCGAAGCAGATAATCGGCAACGATCCGACTCGGGGAACGAGTTATAGAGAACTTTTAAATGTGCTAATTGCTCCGCTAATTAGGGTTACGATTACGTGAACGCGATAAGCGACCCGATCGCTCGGTTATCGGTCGCGCGTTTAGGGTTCGATCCTTTCTGAGCGACGGAACCGGACTCGCGATGAAGTCTTCATACGAAATCTACTAAATTATGCACGCTACTCCTGTCAAACTGATATAGAATTAAGTAAAAAAATATTCTCAAAAAATACATTCATTCTCCGTTTCTAGATTGTTCAAATATCCATTACGTATTATGTTATGCTACATTTTGTCTTCGCCAAAGGCGATGATAAATAATAATAAACAATATACCAGACGTAGAATCGTACTTGACCAACCATCGGGCGGGTACGATCGGCTCGAGGCGAAATAAATGAAAATACAAGGGACTCTCGGTGAAAATGAAAATGAAAAAAAATTTTCTGGAGAAATACATTCATTCTCTTTTTCTAGATTGTTCAAATATCCATTACGTATTATGTTATGCTACATTTTGTCTTCGCCAAAGGCGATAATAAATAATAATAAACAATGTACCAGACGTAGAATCGTACTTGACCAACCATCGGGCGGGTACGATCGGCTTGAGGCGAAATAAATGAAAATACAAGGGACTCTCGGTGAAAATGAAAATGAAAAAAAATTTCCTGTAGAAATAAATTCATTCTCTTTTTCTAGATTGTTCAAATATCCAGTACGTATTATGTTATGCTACATTTTGTCTTCGCCAAAGGCGATAATAAATAATAATAAACAATATACCAGACGTAGAATCGTACTTGACCAACCATCGGGCGGGTACGATCGGCTCGAGGCGGAATAAATGAAAATACAAGGGACTCTCGGTGAACGAACTCGGATAATTTTATTCCCGTGATCTCGTCCGCGATCGAAGGGTTCCTCGGGGATTAGGGTGATGTATCTCGGGCGGAGCCCACGTGGCTCGAGATTCCGATGAATGGATAGCAAGGAAAATATAACGCCGTCCGATAATATTACAATCGGGACAGCTGTAAGGGAGTTTACAACTCTTTGTGCTTGCGAGGCATCTATGCGCTGAATGCCCGAACTGTCGAAATTTATCGATCCTATCTGTCCCCCTTCCGACCAAATATTGACAGGGCACACAAAAATCTAGGAGAACGACAACACGGCTCTCGACCCCGATTTCCGAGCGTTTTCCCGAAAGAGGAGAGTAAAGAAGAAGAAGAAAAAAACCGAGAAGGGAAACCGATCGGTGACACACGATCGTTTCCTCCTGTCGCGTGGATCTTCGAGGATTATTTATGGATTCCAAGATTAATCTCGAGTGGAGGACTGGCGATTAGGGGGACGCGCGGCGGCGAGGGAATTAATTATATCGCGAGCCTCGCGATAATTTATTACTGAATATGCCTCTTTGTCCCGTGAATTCGTATCCGGTCCTGTCTCTGATTTCGAAATTTTCGTCGCCGGTTCGCGGAAGGATCTCGGAAATCGGCCGCCGATAAAAGGTGCGCGTCGTGACACACCGACAGATAAAGATGATAGAGCCTCCTCCTTCTCAATGGTATCTATTGTGGGAGAATGATTGTCTCTCCGGGAGCGTGCCGTTTCACGGAACTCGTCGAACCTTCGGGGTCGAAAGGGCTCGCCGCCGGTGTTCGTTGGATCCGTACACAGAAACACTTTATTATAATTGCGCTCTATCACTAACGATCTTTATTTTTTCTCATTAACGAAGATTTCAACACTTATACATTGAAACAGGGCCTCCGACGCGCATTCTAGGAGTTCTCCCGATTTCATTCGGCTCGATACATTTCCCGGTGAGTGACACGCTGCCAACTCTTTCCAGAGATCGTTCCCCGACGGTCTTTATCGAAATCTTGACTGACAACGAGCCGCGAGTCGAAAAAAAGCCGAGACAGCTGGAACGATACGTCCGCGCGACGGAAAGCCTGCCTCTCGTCAACCTTTTCCGTTTCTTCTCGGTGTGCTCGACGAGACCGGGACAGAAAAAATTCACTGTCGTTCGACGATGAAAATATGGCTCGTCGATGACGGCACCGTGTTATTTCTGTCCGGGACTCGCTCGCGTAATTTTCATCCCGTCGGTTCGGCCACTCAGCGCGCACCACTCGCCCGCGGAACCTCCGAGCTGGAAGTAAACACGGAGACGTCGACGATCCGCTCTCGAAATCGCCGCGTTTACACGTCGAGCGATCGATACGGACCCCCGGCTAACTATCCAAATTGTTTATCGAAGATCGGCCGGTGCATTTCTGGCGAGCGAACCGTGACGTTGAAAAATCCGAGTCGGAATAACAATCCGCACACACGTGGACAACGAGGGGACTCCGATTTTAACGAGCTTCTGCGCGATGCTCGCTTACATATTCCGGTGATTAATATGAGATTATCAGCTTTGTAAAATTTTTTCCGAACTGTAGCTGAACACTCTGGAACTGTCGAGTAAACCGCGGCTAGTGCTTCGTACACATGATTACGGACTTGTACACGGTATCGTGATACAAGAGCTCGTTAAAATCAAAGCGGGACAGTCGGGGGTCCTTGCGAGAGAGCCCCGGACCCTCTGTTCGGCTTTTTAATCTCGAGACGCGGATAAGTGGCATAAAAGTCGCGACGTATTCCCACGTCCCTCGTCGGACGGATTTCGATAAGCCTGTTTACTCTTGAAAACCTAGAACAGTTCACTCGCGCGCGGTCCTCCTATTTTACGTCGCTCTGTGGATCGCTCAAATATTTAACGCGTCTCATTCCTCCCCTTTCTCACTCCGTTTTTTATTATGCAACCGGAAACGCGCGAATTTCTCGCTCGAGGAGAGTTCACGTTGTCTGGAGTTGGGTAAGGAGAATTGTAGGGAAGATTACACGTTCGATATTTCTGAAAATTGTCTCTTTATTCCTAGAAATTAGAATACATCGCCGTGCTTACATAAATCAGCCATCGACTGGCTCGCGGGAAGCAAACGTCCCGCGGCGATCCTCTAACGTTTAAGGCTCTTCAAAGGCGGTACAATAAATATTCTAAGTACAAAAGCACGGTTGTCAGCGAAATAGAGTGTTAATATCTGTGAGAGTTACCGACCTATGTGCTTTTCGATGGCTGGCTGGCCGTCGTTCGACCGTTCGATACTGAAGAGTTCCTCCCCTTTCACGCGATTCAAACCACGATCCATCGATCGTTTTCCCGGACGCTGGATCCGCGTGAACTGTCGGGCACGCGAGTTTCTCGACCGGGATCCGATCGAGTTTCGCAGATTTATTTGAAGAACGTGCCCCATACACTTCGGGTACACGCGGCGCGCGCAACAAACCATCGCGTCGGGTTTATAGTTCGTGCGTTATGTATTTATTATATTTGGATCGCGACGAGGGCACCGTATCGAGCGGTCTGTTTATTTAGCCTGAAATTCTGCGCTTTGGAATGGCCGGCTGTCATGGAATGATGTCATGGAGCAAGATCGTGCCTCCGGCTTGCCGTCCACACGCGCGAGCCACCGCTGCGCCGACTTCTATCGACTCCGTGTCGAGACCTCGAGAACCGCACGCTCTTTTCAATTTTTTATGGACCCCCAGTGAAAAAAAAACCAAAGAAGTTCATAATAATCTCGTGCGTTTTCTACCAGACGCTGGCTCGCGCGGTCTAGATCAACCTTCGCTCCGATTCTCGCGAGTGCTTAAACGTAAACTCCTAAACGCTGTAAATTAACCGCTAAACTGTCTCGCATATTTGGCTATTGTGTCGACGACGCGTCGAATATTGTCGAACCGCCGAAACGATTCGAGAAGACACTAATCTAGAAAGATTGATTAACCAAATCGCTCTTGTCTCCGAACGAACGGCAGGAGAAAGAGAGAGAGAGAGAGAGAGAGAGTTCGATCTCGATGTTTCAACGATGCTCACGGGAGCTTTGTCACCTCTACATGTAGTGCGGCCAGGTCTCGATGCCAGGTACGTAGTGTTTGTACTGCGCGTAGGACGTCGACACGTGCGGATGGTTCATCTGGCCGGGCGCGTGCGAATAATGCGCATTGTGCGAGGAGGAGGAGATGTACTGCATCGGGGGTAAAGGCGGCTGTAGCTCGTGGTACCTGACGATTTCCTGGGACCTGTCCTCCCAGGAGGTCTCGGGGATCGTCTGCTCCGAGCAGTGACGCTTGTTGGACCTCTCCACCTCGTCGTCGTATCTGTAATCAAACAGAGAACCTCTTGCTACCTGTGTCCGCGAGAAATCAAACTCCAGAAACTCTCAAAATCGACGCGATCTTGCTGATCGTTCGTAATCTGAGAAATCAATCTCATCTCCACTACATTTGGGTCGCGTGCATCATAAAAAGTCAATCAAACTAAATGTAACAAATGTATATTTTATAATGTAACTTGTGGATTAATTAATCCAATGAATCGTATTATTATTATTGAATCTTTGCAAAATTTTAAAATGCAACTACAAAGGATTATACGATAATACGTATCGATTGTGTATTGTTGGATTGTCAGTATTATTTTGCTATTTCTTTTTTTTTCTTTGTCTTTTTATGCATGTCCCTTCATTCTTATTAGACAAGTAGTCTTGTTTCTTTCTCTTTTTCTACAAAGTCTATAATGAATACATAATATTTCATTAACCCTCATATGCTCCTCAGAAATAGTTGCATAAAAGAATCTACGATACTTTCTCACCCATTTTTGTTTTACACTTCTAACTGATAAACTTTGCTGCATTTATCACGTCACATTTTAGAGAAATACGTTTCACAACACAGATGAAGAGGGACCAATTATTTTATAGTTTTTAAAAATAGTAAATGGGTGAATTTTTTAACCTGAGGATTGTATGAGGGTCAATTACACCTTTCGGTATTTTTGAAGGGTGTCGACAAACATAACAAACACATTTAAACAATTTAGAAATACAGGTTCACTATTTTCGACTCACTAAAATTGTAAAGAAAAATTCTTCGTCTTACAATTAATACAGAGCATTTTTATTTTGCACGAAGATGCGCAGTGTAGTTATGGCGCAAGTTATTATGGGAGGGACAGTTATTCAAGAATGGCTTACCTATTGAACACCCATTGCGACGAGGTGGTAGTCGGGGGCGGGGGTAGATGCACAGGAGGCACCTGCGGCTTTAGGTATTGGTCCAGCTCGTTGCTTTCGACCTCGTACTCCTGAAGATTTAGAGGTACGTTCAAGCCGACGCTCCCTAAGGTTCCCAGCCCGTTTAATTCTCCATCCACAACCTCGATGTATTGATAATCCACATTCGTAGACTGCTGCTGATGCGGAGACTCGCTCGTCGAGCTGGTCACGAGATTCTGATGGTACATGCCGTTCTGTTGTGGCTGATTACCCTGCTTGAAAAAATGGATCATTTGCTTGAAAATCGGTATCCTAATTTTATTCATCGAACTGCATAAGAATCGTGCACTGGTTCTTACAGGTTCGTTCACGTTTATTTACCTGATTGATGTAATGTTGACCTCGAGGGGTGGTCGGCGGGGTGGGTGGAGACAATCCTTGGTTGGGACTGGTCGGTGGGGATGAACTAACTCTACTTTGAGGGGAATTCGGGCCTTGAGCGCCTCTAGGACTCATGTCCTCCTGCTTCAAGGACCTGGACACGTGGAAGGCGACGTTGTTCTGATTCCTCGAGGGGGATCCATCCCTACCTGCTGGCCCATTCTGCTTCCTCCGACGGGGTTGGTATTTGTAATCAGGGTGTTCGCGTTTGTGGATCACGCGGAGGCGGTCTGCCTCTTCGATGAACGGTTTCTTATCGTTTTCGGAGAGCCGTCTGCAACCCGATCAATATGTTCTCGTTAATTATGTTCTTCAACGTCCAATCTAGTTTTAAAATAAATAAGCGCTAGCCAAACGCGACAGACTCGCGATGAGGAGTTCGAGTAAAATCTACTGAGTATGTATTTCTTTTGAAAAAAAATTGAAGCTTCCCAAGTGATATTAAATCGTAGATTGTATACGGAATAAAAGCGTGATGGCGTCCGCGCGAAGGCCAGGGTGTCGCTGCATGGTTAATTATCCCGATATAGTGCGCAACAACGGTTCACACGCGGGATCCTCTCGGTTCTCGTATCCGGCATCAGAAGAGGCTGGAACGAGAACGTTTCTATCATCCGAGCGATACACTCGACGAGTCGAAATGGGAGGTCTGGTTAGTGTTTCTGGCTACGAGGAGTCTTAAGGACGCAGCCCCACACCAATACACTTGTTCCCTTCTCGATCATGGACTCAGAGCTTCGTCGCGACTCGAAACCGCACTCGTGTTAGTCTTTAATTCCTCGTGTTTATGTTCCCACTGAGCTCGTAAAGCCTCCGGGGCCCGATAAGCTTTTCCGGTGCCGGAGATCCCGGCGATTCCAACAAATATAATAATTCTACGCGGGTCCCCGGGTGTTTCGCTCAACGTTATCATCCCGCGTCGTTTCCGGCGCGAAGGAAACGACGATGAGCCGAGGATATATTTTCCAAGCCATCCGTCGATCACACTTCGCTTCACCGAAAGGGTCCACGAGGTCAAAAGACGACGGATCGAATCGGTGCCGCGCAGGCAAAGAAGTTTAAATCCCACGGGGGGGGGGGGGGGGGGGAGCGTTGTTGGAGAGGTGCTCTCGAACCCCGACAAGTAACGCGCGAGATGTTTTGTCACTGGGAACGGGGGAGAGAAGAGCGACAGAGAGACCATCTGGTCAATGGACTTTGCCTCGAGGTTTTTTTCGAACGGCGAGGCGGGATCCGACACGATAGCGGGTCGTGTCGCTGCCTTTTTCCTTGCCAGATGCAACACAGGGTCGGCCAATTTAGATCCCGTGTCCTGGATTCGATAGCGTGCTATACGTCTTGGCGGACTTCGAGGAACGTTTCGAGTTGATAGTCAGATGCCAAGGTACATCACCTGGCATGTGCGAATGATAGCGCCTGTGGCAGGTGAGCAAATGGGTGAAATGACGAGAAGGTCTTGGAAGATTATCTAAGAGAGCGAGCATTGCGATTTACCGTCGCAAAGAAAATGTGTCCGTGACGATTCTCATTTTGCGTTGCGCGGGCTCGCGCAGGGCGACTTTTTACAGCTGGGACGTCGCTATTGTGCCGTGGACCCGATACGTGACTTTTTAGAATTTGGCAGAGGCATTGAGCTTGTCACCGTTACTCGCTGTAAGCCTTTTACGGTACCTAGTCGTAAAACAGCTAGAACTGTAAATTGGTGTCTCTCGGGTTGAAGAAGTGTATCCAGATGTGAGGAAAAACCCAAGGGTGAACCTAACCGGACTGTTGCCCATCTTGTGGCCTTTCTAATAGCAAATTCGTTGCCTTGAATTAACCAAATCTATTTTGCAATGTTCCAGAGCGCTCTACAAGGAATCCAGATCGGGAAAAACGGAGAGCATCGTGTTGCAAAATGGCGGAGTACGGCGAAGGTAGCCCGCAGGTGTCTCGAGGATCAAATTCATTGCCTTGAATTAACCAAATCTATTTTGCGATGTTCCAGAGCGCTCTACAAGGAATCCAGATCGGGAAAGACGGAGAGCATCGTGTTGCAAAATGGCGGAGTACGGGAAGGTAGCCCGTAGGTGTCTCAAGGATCGCTCGAAGCGGCCAAGGTAGATCGGGACACGTTGCTTCCGTCAGATAAGATGCATTTACCTGTTCGTCACGGGCGTTATTTGCGCGTGGTCTCCGAGGCACGGGCTTGGCGGCGGGTCGGGGAGAGGGGCAGGTTCGGAAAAATTCACCTGACGGGGACAAGGCGTTTATTGTGATCCTTGGGGGCTCTTTATCTGTGGCAGGAACCGGCAGGCAGCTGCCAGCACGCGCCAAGGATGAACTGGGGGATACCTATCTGTTTTCGTTTTGTCGACAAACATCGGAGTCTAATATCCGAACCGCGATACCTTCCGAGCCGGAAGAAAAAGGAGAAGACATATTTCCGACGCCTACACCTGGCTCCTTGGCTCCTCGCTTGTTATCGATACCGATAGTACGAGCCCTTCCTCGCGCGCAAATAATCCACGGCGAACCTAATCGAACCTAACGAAGTAATCTCTGCGACTTTGAATAAATCAGAGTCGCCGTATTTTCCTAATACCTACTGGAGAGTCTTGCGAATAATGGCGAGAGGCTAGATTTACTTGGAAAGTTCTCTGAATCGAAATAGAATGTTCGTAATTTGAACAGCGTGAATTCATCGCGGAATTCAACAGTTTTCTCGTTAGCAGAGATGACTGGTAATAAACGCCACTGAATCGAGACCGTCGAGATTCAGTGGAAGCTGCGACGGGTCCTCGAGGACACGATTCCCGACAGTGGGGAAAGACCGACGAGTTATCCGAGAAGAAAGGTTGCCTTCGGTAGCCAGTGTTAATTGGTGCTGGGGTCTATTTCGGAAGGCGCTAAATAATTACTTTTTAGAGGCCGAAATTTAGGGACTGCGCCGGGACCTTCCGCCAGTGTGTCTCGAACAAACGTGTTCCCAGCGTGAAATCATCGGTTACAAAGATTTTACACGACCACCAATGGTGGCCCTATAAAATCATTGTTAACCCGTTCTCATCATCGTATGCACATAGAAATGTAATGAAATTATGATCGAAACGCGAATTAATAAATTCGCAGTCGGCCAGCATCGGAAACAATTTTGTTCAAAGCGGGGAACCGCGACGTTAAGGGGGGCAGGAAGAGTCGGCGGGACGTTCGATCGTCGATCGGGATCGCGATCCAGGTATTGTAAAATGATTCACGGCGGGGGTCCTTGTCGGCATGTCCTGTGATCCTCGCGGACCCACTGGGGCAGCTCGTTAGCCTCGACCAGGAAACGGAGTATCCTCCTCGAGCGGTACGAGGCTTGCGACTTTCACGGGCAGGAATCGATCGTTCCGTCGATTTCCCTTCGATCGATCGATCGAAACAGTCACGCGTCGCTGGGTCAACGTGGCGCCGAGACTTCCGGTTTCTCGTGTAAAAAAAAATTCAGAGACCGAGAGAAAAAGTATCGGTGTCGACGACCACCAGACAGCATGCGGACTTCGGATAGATGTCACGCGGAGGATCTACCACGTGCAGACTCGGCGCCACGTGGCAGCGATCCTCGAAAACAGCTACAATGTTTTGTAGTTGCGTATTTAACCCTCGTACGCTCCTCAAACATAGCTGCATAAAAGAAACTAAGATAATATGGTCACATTTTAAAGAAATACATCTCGCGACGTGGACATAAAAGGATGAATAATTTTACAGTATGTGAAAATATTTAATGGGTGAATTTTCACCCTGAAGAACGTATGCGGGTTAAAAATGAACTGGATAGAATTGGTTAAATGACTGTACAACAGAGTTGTGCTAATTCAATTACATTGTAATTCAATTACGTAGTTGAATTACATTGTATTTCAATTAATAGTAATTCAATTACGTAGTTGAATTACATTGTATTTCAATTAATAGTAATTCAATTACGTCGTAAATGAATTACTATATAATTCAAATACAATGTAATTCAATTACCAAGTATTTCAATCAGATTTTTAATTGAAATACAATATAATTGAAACACAATGTAATTGAAATACAATGTAATTGAAATACAATATACTTGAAAGACAATACAATACATGAAAACAATGTATTTTATAATTGTACTCCATTGCAATTACGAATTACATTGTAATTTAATTGACTAAAGATCTGAATTATAAATTAGAACATAATTCAATTACAATTTAATTCAATTACTTTGTAATTATAATTCTGAAGTAATTCAATTGTTATTCTGCACAACACTGCTGTACAATAAATTGTAATTTTTCGATGAATGGCAGTCAACGCTGTTGGAACAGCTTTTAGAAGAGATGGCGAAGGGGTGGCCAGGTTATTGACATTAGGGTTAAGCATGAACGGATGAATAATTTTAGAGTATTTGAAAATATTATTTGGTTAAATTTTCACCCTGCGGAACGTGTAAGGGTTAAAACATTCTCATTCGTCGGAGATGCTCATTCTTCGACATTAAAAATTCGCACTCGAAGCTGTTCAAGACTTGTAGTTTCGATTGCATTAATTAGACCGTTTGGATTTTATGGGATTCAGTGTTAATGGTTGTTTCCAGCATCCTTACGACCGACTAACGGAGTCCGCTGGCGGAAAAAATCTTGTCACGGATTCGCGTGCAAAAATAGGTCCGACGCGCAACAAGTGGTCGCGTGGATCGCGTCCCGCGTTGATTATGGTTGGCCATGGCGGGTTTCTTGGTCACGATGCATCGCGCCGCGAAGAAAGAAGACGAGATTGAACGCGTTCATGGCTCGCTGCCAGCCGGCAGGCCAGCGCCTGTGAGAATCGGATTTATCTGATCGCAGGGACCGCGACACGTGGTGTCGATTAATTTTATCGGGACACTGCTTCGAGACACGCAAAATCCTCATCGGTCTCTGTTTTCCTCGGCGCAGATCGCCGCAGTTAGCCACGCCGATAAACGAACACGTTCGAATCCGCGAAACACTCACCGCCACAGTTTCCCAAGCGACTTGGAGAGTTCTGCGTTATGGAGGTGAGGATACCGGTCGGCGAGGATCCGCCTGGCAGCCTGGGCCCACACCATGAACGCGTTCATGGGCCTCTTCACGTGGGCCGCCCTTTTGTCGCCGGAACCCCTGCAATTCGAGGACATCATCTTCATTGGAAACGGTTACCTTCTTTACATCTATGTAATGTGCCAGAAATATTCGCGAGGCGTACGTTTACACGTGGACATTTATGCTACCGTTGATTAGACTGTAGAAAGGGGATTTATATAATAATTCGTTTCTACTGTCTATTGTCTCGTTGAAAGTATAGCATCGATTTTCGGAGGAATTCGCTTGGCGAGGATCGCAGAAGCGCGTCGGTGACCGGGTACATATTTCTCGAAAACCGAGTGCTGACCGTCGGGTGACTTGCAGAAGAAAATAACCGGAGGCTGCTGTCTTCTGACAGACGTAGCAGCATCGCATCGTTCAGTTGCATCGTTCTGCGTCGAGTTTTGTAACCGGCGCAGCTACCCCGGGTCATCCGGGCGAGCCGCCACGGCACGCTTAAAACCGGCCTTAAAATAACACTGCCGCTGCCAACCGGTGACGAGCAGGAATGGACGTATCCCTTTCTTTCCTAGAAGATGACTTCATAAAACGGTTGCCCTCTGTCTCGGACGGAATCGACGTGACTGACGTGATTGCGAGTACCTACTTCTTCCTCGCGCTGTTTTCTTTCTGGAGGCCTCGAGGACCCTGCGCCCGAGAAGACTAGAAACTGTCGAATTATTCCTCGCGCGAGAAAATTCTGGAGAACCATATGGTCAATGAGAATTACAATCTCACTTCAAATTAAAGTACAAACACCGAGAGTTGTTGTTGTAAAGTACGAAAAGAAAAGAAGACTAATCTCTGGAGAGCTTGCACAATCGAACCTTTCGCGTATCGACGATAATTTCTACCATAGAATTGCTCCGAGTTGCTCCCAAGGGCGATTCCCAGCGTTCCCAGGACAACTGCAGTTTGTTGTCCAGGACCGTCGAGAACGAGATTTCCCGGATGCAGTTTCGAAAGCGCCGCGAGAGAGATGCGAGCGCCGCGGATAAAAAGCCAGCCAAGGATTCGAAAACAGGCTCGTATATATTTCGGCCTCTTTGAAATAAGAGGGGCGTTAAATCCGTGTGTAAACCCCGAGGAGCCGTTGGGTAATTAGCGCGGGCCCACTAACAAGGGTTTTCACGGCAGTCGCGAGACGAGAACTGTACGAGAGCGGTTTACCTGGATACGCAAAAAAAAGTCGTCGATGCTTTACACCTCGTTTACGCCGCGGAGTACTACCGGAGAGACGTGTAGGCGTGGCACTGTCAAATGATGCACCAGCTGCACACAGCCTCTCCCTCTCGCTTTCTCTCTTGTTCCCTCGGCTTGCGAAAGAGGATGTTGCAAGAACCGCGTGAACGTGTAAGAAAAGTCTGCGCCGCGAAATTGATTCGCCGCGAGAACGCTTCTCTCGGAACATTATTTACGGAATTAGTCAACGGAAGATGGTATTTTCTACTTGGTTTCTATCAATTTCAATTGACGTGGAAAACGTTTATTTTGCATAACGATCCGTGATTTATTGTCGGCACGTGAATTATCATTTTTCACGGCAAGCACTTGCAACCGATCAACAGTTTGGATCGGCGATAAATCGGGGTCGAAAATCGAGGAATTACCCTACGTAAATACAGGAAACGCCTGCCGGGGGTAAGTTCTCATAGGTTCCATGGGAATTAAAACTAGTCGATTTTATCGGCGCCCTATCGCCGGGAATAAACATCGTACCCTTTAGCTACCCCGAGATAACCCCGTGTAATTGAGGGTTAGCGCGATAAGCCGGCATAGCGATACACTCTCGACGGTGTTCCGAGTGATGGGGGCTAGGGAAATTTTCCGTGGAAACGGCGAACACCTTGTCCACGGCTTACGGTTCCCGTTACAAAAATTCCAAACACGAAACCGATAGAGACCGATAGCGAGAGAGAAACGATTTCGTTTCTGCGCCATCGAGCGGGTTGCGTCATTTTCCTCGGAGCCGTTTCGATTTTATCGAATCGGAACGATCGTCGGTATGGCGCAACGAGACGGCTATTAATTCGTCCCCTTCTTCCGATACGCGGGCAGCGAGGAGAAATAAAATCGCGTTCCTCGTATCGTCTCGTCCTTTTTCGATCTTCTCCGCTTCCCACGAGCCGCGGAACAGAGAACGCGAGAACAGAGAAAGAGAGAAGCGACGAGATCGAGCATTAATTAGCTAATTTGCGTTAATTGGCAGCCGAGGACATTTTTCCAGCAGACGTTTCCCAAGCCGAGGAAACGAGTGCGTCATAATTAAGTTAGCGTTACGTATTTTTCAAGCCGCGCCACCTCCCCGACGGTTTCTACCTCGACTTTTTCCTCGTTTTTCCCCTTCTTTTCCGAGACGAGAACCTCCGCCGTGCCTAAAACGCTTAGCGGTAACCCCGTCGCGTTAATACCTGCTAATACGGGACTCGCGGTGATTAAAATGTGTCTTGGGGCTGCAACCTGTTTGCGCAAACACGTACTAGACGATCGCCGTACTAACCGGAAGTCTTCTGCTTGCGCGAATCTGCACGACGCCATTAATCCTTCTAATTAGAAACCTTCTATCTGAATCGCAACAAACTAGAGTGAAGTAGAAATTCACTTTCCTTCTTAATGTAATTAATAGGTTGAACATAACATGACGGTAATTAATTAATTTGTTATCGATCGTAATTTATCTTCAGTATTTTAAATTCTCTCAATATTTTTACTGTTTCAAATTCCACGAAAATACTTAAAATTGTAGGTTTCACAGTCTCGGCGCATATTGTTTGTCTCACGTGTAAACCTACGGTGTCTGTCGTTCGAATTCATTTTAGATGACACTTTGACAGAAGAGGTGACATTAACCGTTACGCCAATACTCGGTATATTCTATGACTCGCGACACCATCAAGATCGTCCAACAAATTTTCAGGAGAAACTGCTGGGAATTGTCGCAAGGATCAAAGATGAAGGTATTAAACGAGGAAACTCACTTGGGTGCAACAGGTACCATGTTCCAGTCGTATCCCTGAAGAGCTTTGGTGACAGCGGCGTTGATTTTCTCGCCACCATTGTTGTTCACATTCGAATTTTTGTTGTTGTTGTTGTTGCCATTGGTAGCAACGGCGACGGTGCTCGTGGAAATCGATCCGGACGCTTCACCCATGACGTCGTTCATCTTTCAACGATCGGGTTCGACGATCAGGAAACTCGACGGCGAATGAAATATGGATTGTACAACGATTCCACCCGGTTTATCTCGCACTGGGAATGTTCATAGTTCGGTGCAACGCAACGGTTCGACTAATCGTAATTACCGTTTTATCATGGCAAACGTCACTTCCGTTTCGCGCGAAACACGCGTGTCCCGAGACGACGATTATTGTTTCCCCGTATTCTTTTCGCGCGATCCCTGTGCCACTGTCCGCGCGTATCGGCTCGCACGTTGGTCACGTTTAATTAATTTCGCACTCGATTACGCAGAGGCGAGCAACGGGAGCGCATGTCGGGTCCGTCGGGAACGCGGCTCGACCGTCTATCTTCCTCGTGCTCCGGTTTTTTCTCGGACAAACGCGATGCCACGGCAATTCTAATCTGCTCTTCTTTGTGCACCGCGCAGCCTTATTGCTCTCTTTGCCGTTGCCAACCGCTATCTGCTCTTCAGCACGGCCGTCGGTCCAGGCCGGCCCGATCGAGACCGAACGGATTCCTCTGCGAGCCTTGGAATATTTCGATCCAACGGATTGATCTGCGAGACGTTCAACTGCGAATCCGTCGGCCACGGATCTTCATTCTCTGCGAAGGAACACCGTCGACGAACACACAGACCGTTCACGGAACTCACTGGATCACCGACGCGGAATTCAGAGCAAGTGTCAACGATGACGGATCGATCTCCGTAGAATTGATCCCGAATAACGACGAACAGCGTGGAAGTCTATGCTCGGCGCAATGGGTCACTTGGAATTGAAAGAACGTCGCTGGGTCGCGAGTGACATTGTTTTCTCAGGCGATGCAAAGCGACGGAGAGAAACCGGTGCCGGACGAGGATGATTTCTAGTTGCTGGCGCGATCGGCGCTCGAGTGAGGTGGTTGCATCGCCTCGGGGCAGTTTCCACCGATTCCCTCCGACGGCGGCTGCTAGCTGGGGGCGGGGCAACGCTCAAGAGCGGTAACACTTGTTGCTTCGCGATCGTGCCCACCGATGATGCCACCAACTGCCTCGAGGGGAAAGGGACAGCGGAGGAGAGAACCTACTACGCTGCCTCCACCGGCGACTTTCGACTGCCTCTCCGTATCAGAAACCTACGAAAAGATGCCTGAAACTACGCAGAATTATGCAGGACCAACGTGACATTTTTTGAAATACTAACATCATTATCCTGGCAGAACTAAATCGTATCGCTAACTCGTGCATTTGCGTCTTCAGGAATGAGATGCACAGTACTCAGAATTCAAAATCATTTTAGGACCTTTTGCCACTTTTCTGCCATTTTTCAGAATGCTCTCACATATTCAACCAGTAGTTTTTGTTTTGCACAGAGGTGCGCATTATGAAAATATATAATATAAATAATGAAGCATATTATCCTGTGATAATAATAATAATTTGCGTCTTCAGGAATGAGATGCACAGTCCCAACGCAACCAGTATGTCCACGTTCGTCCTCAAGAAGGTAAAAATCATTTTTGAACCTATCGCCATTTTTCGCACATCTATTTCTATGTTAATTTATCGACGGAGCTGGTCACCGTCGAATGCTCTCACATATTGAACCAGTAATTTTTGTTTTGCACAGAAGTGTGCATTATGAAAATATATAATATAAATAATGAAGCATATTATTGTGGGAGAACTAAATCGTATCACTAACACATGCATTTGTATCTTCAGGAATGAGATGCACAGTACCCAGAATTAAAAATCATTTTAGGACCTTTTGCCATTTTTCGCACATCTATTCCTACGCAGCATTCATTTATCGACGGAGCTGATCGCCGTCGAATGCTCTCATATAGTTTGCGCAAAGGTGTGCAATACGAAAATATATAATGTAAATAAAAAAATAATGAGACATTATACTTCCAATTTTGCATGCAGACGTTCATCGTGGTTTGCTTTCGGAAACGTCTGGAGTGCTCGGATTTAGTTTGGAACTGCTATAAATCATATGTACCATTTACTCGAAGAGAGGTCTCACTGTGGTAGGTTCTATCTCTAAAATTCGCATCCTTCTCGAAGCACGTTCTTTTGCAAATGGCAAAAGGCCAAGAAATCGAGTAAATTTTCGATTCCGACCGCCTCTCCTCTCTCGAATCCCTCCTGCGGCTATCAGAGCCCCTCCAGGAGTCCCTCCCCCGTATCATTTATTTCGAAGTCGTTTCTCCTCGCCGCGCAAGAGAGTTTCCATGGCTACGATATCCTCCGGGAGTAGGACCAATCGGGTTTCTCCTCGCTCCACCTATCTCTCCTCTCCTTTCTCTGCCACAGCCCTGTCTCCGTTTCTCCTGGCCGTTCCCTCTTCCTCGTTTCAACGAAGGGACGCCCGATTGGCCGGACGATCGTTGGCAATTACGACGTCATCAAGGAGGAGCGTGCAATTTTCCTGGCGATGCACCAAACGCCGGGCTGTCGATGGTTGCAGTGGAACCGTTGCACTCGACCACGGAATACCGAGTCTCTCGGTCCTCTTCAAGATGGACGATCATTTTCGAACCAGTTCAATCGAGTTTCAGGTGGAACAATTAGGAGACAAACAAAACCATGTACTATCCTTCGATTGTTTATTATTCGGTCATTAAAGGGCTAACATTTTGGCACATCTTATTGAAAGCATCAACAGCTAAATTATCGTTCTATTAAAATTTTGTACACAGAATACTGACTGAGGGTGAAGGGTCTTTCAAGCAAGCCAAGCTTAGCCGAATTCGGGTCTAGAGTAGCCGTAGCTGGAACCTTATGGCATCGTATGTGGAGATGACCGAGCTTACGCGGTACGCGATGACATTATGCCGGTTCGATGACAGTGCAGAATGTTTCGTAGCTCGTGTCACCGTTGGGGGTCCGTCGAGTTGCGGAGCTCGCCACCCGGGGGGCTACATGTGTCGGGCACCCAGTCGACTGGCTCCCCTGGTCCTCTTCTCGACGATCCTTTCAAGTGTCCGACAGAGCCACGGTCCCCGGACCCCCAGGAATTACTCGAAATCATTATTCGATGATCCGCCACGGTGCCGATCTGTCCAGAACGTTTCCACACATTGTCGCTCCTTTTCGATCAAAGCCTCCACCTCCAGTTGCACACTTCGTCGAGTCAGTCCAACCTCCAGAAAATTCAGTGTAACTGCATATAAATCGAGTGCAGTTCTGTCCAGGACATTCTAACACATTGCCGTTCCTTCTTTATCAAAATTGGCCTCCACCTCCAGCTGCACACTTCGCCAAGTCAATCCAACCTCTACAAAATTGAGTGTAACTGCATATAAATCGAGTGCAATTCTGTCCAAGACGTTCCCGCACATTGTCGCTCCTTCTTGATAAAAATTGGTCTGCACCTCCAGTTGCATACTTGGCCAAGTCAGTAAAACTTCTACAAAATTGAGTGTAACTGCATATAAATCGAGTGCAAATCTGTCCAAGACGTTCCCACACATTGTCGCTCATTCTCGATCAAAATTGGCCTCCACCTCCAGTTGCACACTTGGCCCAATCAGTCCAATCTCCAGAAAATTCAATGGAACTACATATAAATCGAAAGGAGATCTGTCCAGGACGTTCCAATACATAGTCGTTCCTTCTCAATCAAAATTATCCTGCACCTCCAGTTGCACACTTTGTCAAGTCAGCAAAACTTCTACAAAATTCAGTTTAACTGCATATAAATCGAATACAATTCTGTCCAGGACGTTCCCACACATTGTCACTCGTTCTCAATTAAAATTGGCCTGCACCTCCAGTTGCACACTTCGCCAAGTCAGCAAAACTTCTACAAAATTGAGTGTAACTGCATATAAATCGAGTGCAGTTATGTCCAAGACGTTCCAACACATTGTCGTTCCTTTTCCATCAATATTGGCCTGCACCTCCAGTTGCTAGTGGAACTCTATCATATAAATCGAGTGCCGATCCGTTTAATATGCTTCCAGACAAGTTCGATCGCGATCGTTTTCGACGGAACTTTATTTTCCCGTTAGGTGTCTCCGTGACGTGTCCGCAGCTGCACACTTGGCCAGGGGGTGGAGTACGGAACGCGAGAAACGTTTTCGGACGTCGGTTAACCCTGAACGAGCGCAACAAGAAGAATCCTTGTTCCGCGTTTGTTTGGCTTCGCTCGAAACGGACACGAGATACGGCAGTGTCCTTTTTCAGGGAAAACGCGCGCCACGCGTTTCCCGAACGTCCCTGAAACGCGTTCTCCTTCGCGCGCGGTGTATACCGGGAACGAGCCGGAGCCCACATATTGGCGCCACGTGCGCGGTCCCCGGGATGTTTATCCCAGGAAGAGCAAAATTCCGGCTTGGTGAAATCAATATTATTGTTCGCGGTCGGCTAAATTTGTGATCGCTGGCTGGGTAATGGCGTTGCAGCGGGGGAAAAACGAGATCGGCGAGCGTAAGCGACCCGAGGAACGATCGATGCAACAGTGTTCGCTGATGGGACAAGCACCACGAGAACCGAATATCACAAAGACGTCAGAATACGCGCCCACGCGCTAGCTGTTTTATTTTCGCACATCGCGAACGATTCGCGCACGAGACGGAATGGCTTGAATGGATGCGGAGGAGAATCCGAAAACGTCGGAAAATTTTTTGAGTTCTCGCTAATTTCTGCGATCATTCCCGAATGTCTCTCTGCCTGTTTGAATTAACGCGAACGAGGATACTACTCGGGGATCTTGATCGCCTCTGCGATGGACTCGTCGACACACCGGGATAAAAACGTAGCGATCCGAGTAATCCGTCCAAGTGTCTCGAGCGTTCCGAGAGAGGCAGAACGAGCGTGCGCCGAACGAGTGAGCGTTTTACGCTCGCGATCGCGCGGCGAGTTAATCCCGTGGAGAGTGCGAGGGCGAGACGCGTCCCCCTTTGATCTCGCACAAAAGCCGCCACACGGCATTGACCGTGGTTTATATACGCTCATGTATGGGCCACTGTCTTTGCTAGCTCGCTCATTCATTAAATTCGTTGTATAATTAGGCTCGGCAGAAAGGACGGTGCTGTCAACCAGCGGGATCCGTGAGCAGCCCTCCGACACTCGCCCTTGGATTTATGCTCCCAACGCGGTTCTTGTTGCGCTATTTCTCCGGTGTACACCAACTTTCCTTCTCCCCCTCCTGCAGCTCGCCTTCTTTCACCCGCGCGAATGTCGTCGAACGAGCAAAATCGTGCACCGAGACTGTCGAAGCTAATTATAAAGCAGTCGGCAACGAGGATCCTACGCGTCACGGTCACTAGAGACACACGGTCCTTTGGTTTACCGATTCCTTCACGCCCCCGACTTTGATAATGCAATCTAATCGCGCTCGCTGTTTGCTAGGATCAAATATAATCGCTGCGAGAAGCCGCTCGCAACGAGGACTATCTCAATTAATAGATTCCGGGGGTTGGGGAAGATCCCACGCAATTGCTGGAACTCGGCGGACTCTGCGAAACAAAATAAAAGTCCACGCAAGTCACATTTGCAGTCCGGATTTTGTCTAACAAATAGCTGTACTCGCGACATTGTCCACGTGCAATAACAAATCCTGGTTGATTATTAACGTAATTAAATATCTAATCGCCAAGGTGATCTCAGACAGAGATTTTATTTTTAGACAACAAAATTTAACGAAATTAATTAAAACATGATTACACAAAATATATTTATTACAATAGTTACCAGTCGATAGGAATAAATTTTTAATGAAATTTAATGGTGTGTGTACTAAATTTATGTATGTAATAAATATATGTTTTGTAATCATTTTTTAATATGTAATAATGTAATATATTTAATTTACTTATTAAGATTTCCAATTAACAAACGTAACATTTCTCCACTTAAATCCACCCTTGGTTCAGCTGTATAGACCCCATTTTTGGGGCCTGGGTAAGCTTAACAAAAAAAAATAAATAAGTCCACCCTTAACCACCCACGAAAAAGCTAGGGGACAACGGCAGTACTGTTTTGACCGTGGTCGGGGTTACTTCTTCCCGTTCGTTGTCACGACTTTGGATTAAGTGTTTGTGATTGTGTTTCCTGCTTTTCATAATTATTAAGAGACGCAAATGGCAGTGTGCTGATGATCCGTCGGAGAAACATAAGGTTCTGAAAAAATTGTAAGTGCCTACATTTGACATTAGTATTTTATAACCCAGGATTGATATTCTTATATATAAAAATAACATAAGTAACAAATTAAACAGGATTTGTTTAAACGCCGTTTTCTTTGTAAGACCCTTGAGATAGTGGAAACCAAAAATTTTTAAGACCTTTAAAAAAGCAGATATATGTAATATCCTGAAAAATCATCTACAGTTAAAAAGAAAGAAGTCTCGCAGTTTAATAAAGTAGATAAGAATAATTTTTTAATGACTTTCAGTGGAAATGTCACAAATACACAAACACGATTTTATTATATAATATATAGAGATGTGTTTCTCTTCTTAAAAATTTTAACACGCTGAAAATAGTGTTAAAACATCTTTTAACCCTCACACGTTCCTCGGCAGTAGTTACACAAAAGGTCCTCGGGTGATATTTCACTCATTTTTATTCTACCCTTCAATTAATGTTATATTTTTCTTTATTATATCTCGGAGTTACTACATACATAAATAGCATTTTTATCTTCGCCACATACATTTTTCTTACAAATTTCGCAAGCCACGTACGCCTTCCGAACTTTTACTATACACAATTGGCATTGACTTCCTGTAATTTTTCTTTCTCTTGCATTTGGTAAATTTGATGAGCGACCCATTACTTGTAACGTATTTACTACAGCGAGTGATGCTTCACCTTTGGGTAATACAGGTCTTCTCTGTATGTTTTATTTATTATTATCGCGGCAGTTGAGTGAAATATTACCCAAGAGACTCTTCCGTTATATGTATCTTCGTGACACTACTGTAAAATGATATTTTAGGCGAATACACCAAGTTACAGCACATTCAGAAAGAAATCAAACACAACACTGTATCAGGAAACAGAAAATGGTAAATTTTCACTCGAGGAGCGTATGAGGTTAAAACGAGATGCTAGTTATTCGAATAGCTAGAACATATCGAACTAGTCAGAATTGTATTTAGAAGTCGTTGAGCGTCGCAGTCTCCGGCAAAATAAGAGGAAGAAACGAGTAGCACAAAGTCGCAGGATCACGAGGTAAGGATGCGAGGGAACGGTCGTCGTCCGAGTAGAAAAGGAAGAAGATCCTAGGTGGCTCCCCACCAGGGACAGAGGTGGTCCACGGAACCGCCTCCGCGATCTGCCATCCTACGTTTCGAGCGTGTGCCAGACGTGTGCTCGCCGTTTCTGCCGCTTTCGTGGACCAACCTGTGTGCTTGGTCCCCGAACGAACCTCCACAACGACACCGGGACTCCGCGTCCGTGTCTCTCTTCTCTAGTTAGTCAGTCAGTCAGTCAGCCATCGGAGTCTCCTTGATCCGCGCACGCCGCGTCTTCTCTCCTCCGAACGGTGCCTCGGGGGATCCTCTTTCTCTTTCTCTCGTCGAACCTCGCTCGTACATTTAATTGTTCGCCAGTCGTCGAATCGAAAGGTGCGCGCCAGTTACTCCGCCATCATTCGACAGCCGAGTTCTAAACGATCCGCCGTGTCGCTACATCGAGATACCAAATCTGAAAACTGGAACAGAAGTTAATCATCGACATACATCTAAACAATAGATTTCCGCATTCTTCAACAGTGTACGAAATTCCAAACGATCCAGTGAGTTGCTTCGCGGAGGTTTTAACCTATCTCGATCGAGGATATTTTAACAAACTGACTCCAACAAATTGAAACTTCCAAACGATCCAGTGAGCGACTCCATTGAGATTCGAGGACGAAAGCTAGTCATCGATAGGTCTCTCATTGGTGTGCATGGAATCTGTAATCTTCAGGATCTAGAGCTGAAAGGATCAACAACGAGAAGTCTAGTATACCTTGGATCTGTTAAATGACATCTTTCCTATCACTGTTCTGTCAACGCACGGAATCCTAGTCTTCAGGATCTACGGCTGAGATAAGAGGATTTGCGGTGGGAAGAGGATAGTGACGGAAGTCGATGCGACGCCGATATATCGGTTTCATTTCGAGACAGGACGAGGGTCGAGCCATCGATAAATTACGCGGCGAGATAACCCACGGAACTAATTATCGACCCCGTCCGTTCCGATACTTTACGATGCCCGGTTCCAGATCCACGTGAAGAAGAGTATCCGCGATAATAAGAACCCGGCCGATAAACTCCGGGAGCCGTTTCGCCGAAATTCGTGAGGCCGGCTGTTTTGTTGCATCGTTCCAACGGATATATCTCCGGGAGTTTGACAACGGGTAACTCGTTGTCCGCGTCGCGAATGCGGAGAACGATAGATAAGTGATTAACGAGAGAGGATTCGAAGAGATGGAGACGCATCGCGATAACGTGTCGTCGGCGACGGAGACCAAGGCGGGACCGTCGAGCGGAGAACCCTGCGGAAGCTCGTTAGACGACGTCGTTGGCAAGCTCCTGCAAGGTTTGATATCAAACGATTCTTCAAACCCGTTATTTCGCTTCCTTCTTTTTCTCGGATTCAATACTACGAGGCTATCTGCTTGTCCATAATTTCGTTGTGAAATTATCGGTACAGGTTACAGGTGAGAAAGTATTTTCGCGTGTCTTAACCCTTTGCACCAATTATTAAAATTTTCATTTACATTTTCTCAAATGTAAATTAATATGAGATCATTCAAGAACAGAAATATTTTTAATTTCATTGCGAAATTATCGTTGCAGGTTACAGGCGAGAAAGTATTTTCGAGTGTCTTAACCCTTTGCACCAATTACCAAAATTTTCATTTACATTTTCTCAAATGTAAATTAATCTGAGATCATCCAAGAACAGAAATATCTACAATTTCATTGCGAAATTATCTCTACAGGTTACAGGCGAGAAAGTATTTCTTGCGCCAATAATCAAGATCGTCTACAATATTCAATGGTGTTGTACCTTGCAGTTATCTTTATGTCTCAAATATAAATTAATTTGTGATCATCAGAGAACAGAAATATTTACAATTTTGCTACTTGTTTACAAAAATGTTGAAACAAATGGAAACTGGGCAAGGACTTTGAAGTCAATTGACATCAGGTTGGTTCAATTAAATCGCACGTAGATACGGAAAAATATTAATAAAATAATTAGAAACTAAGCAAAGACTTTGAAGTCAAGTGACATCAGGTTGGTTCAATTAAATCGCACGTAGCTACGGAAAAATAACAATACAACAAATGGAAACTGGGCAAAGACTTTGACGCCAATTGACATCAAGTTGGTTCAATTAAATCGCACGTAGATAGGCAAAAATAACAATAAAACAAATGGAAACTGGGCAAAGACTTTGAAGCCAAGTGACATCAGGTTGGTTTAATTAAATCGCACGTAGATACGGAAAAATATTAATAAAACAAATGGAAACTGGGCAAAGACTTTGAAGCCAATTGTCATCAGTTTGGTTCAATTAAATCGGACGTAGATAGATAAAAATAATAATAAAACAAATGAAAACTGGGCAAAGACTTTGAAGCCAAGTGACATCAGGTTGGTTCAATTAAATCGCACGTAGATAGGCAAAAATAATAATAAAACAAATGGAAACTGGGCAAAGACTTTGAAGCCAATTGTCATCAGTTTGGTTCAATTAAATCGGACGTAGATAGATAAAAATAATAATAAAACAAATGAAAACTGGGCAAAGACTTTGAAGCCCAGTGACATCAGGTTGATTCAATTAAATCGCACGTAAACACGTAAAACGTATGCAGCATTTCTAGATATAAATTATTCAAGAAATTGCTAAAAATTAAAATATATATATATTCTTGTTATTGCCATGAATTAACGTAAAGTAGTCGTTCCGAGCGGTACGTAAGCCTAGCATCAAAGTCCATAGGCAGGTTCTGGTAGGAATTCGCGGTACGTCGGGATATTTCAAGCTTATGGGAATCGATCGAGCAAAACGTGGATCGCGGTGCACGGCTCATGAGCATTGGGGGCCGTATTTTTCGGCTGTCTCGTTGGTCGCGGAGCTGCAGGGCGGGTGTCTTCATCGGGTCGTTTAGAGAGAACACTTTAATTGGCGTTGAAAGCCGGCTTCGGTGGGCTGCGCGTTCTCAGATTTATCCTCGCGATACCGAGGGGCACGGATGGAAGGAAACGCGGCATAGAATGATGGAGGAGGGCGATGAGGAGGACATGGCGGGGTGAAGAGGGCGCGGAGACCGCGGAAAGACGATTCCGAGGAAGATTCGAGTGAGCGGCAGGTGCTGCGAGCAGAGCGAGACCGCTGAACGTTTGCCACCGACGCTAATTATGCTAGTACGAATTTAAATCCGAGACACACATCGGGTGGGCACCTAGCGAAACATGGCAGAAGGTGGAGCCAAGAGGGCAACGGGATCTGGGCGTTATTTAAGATGACGCGTACGAAGATATAGTTCCGAGATCCACAGATCACGCGAGATCACCGGTGTTTTCATTCGTCGATTACCGTTCGCGAGGAATCCGCGTGGGGATCGATCGATAGGAAGATGGATAGGAGGCGATACAGATCGCTGTAGGCACGTGGCGAGGCCCGTCGATCGGCCGCGAAAGGTGTCGATGCGTTGAACGGGTGCCCCCTCGTTAACGAGACGGACGGGCCCGTGGCAACGGACGGTTTTGTAAAGGAGTTAATGTAGCAAGAGAGTCGACGACAGGTCGGCATTGACGAGCGGGATGCCGAGACACACCGGTTCATTCAACGGGCCACAACCCCTTATTGTGTGCCGCGGTCCTGATCTTCCCTGAGCAGTCATTCACGTGCGGGAAAAGTATCCAAGTCCTCGGACCACTCGATCCCATCTCCCTAGATTAATCAATTCGTCGTTAGCACGCGCCCGTCCATCGTTCGGAACGGTTGGCTCAAATCGAGCGAATTCGCGGCCAATTTCCACTTCGGCCGCTCCCTGATGCGCTGCCGAAACAGCACCAGACTAATTTCACTGAAATTAATACGTTACCATCATCTCTGATATGCATTTTACAAGACTGATTTTACTGGGGGATTCTTAGCAAGTGAATCAGAAAAGCGATACCGTAGTTAAAAAAATTTGTGAACGGGGCTCGGGGAGGGAAGAATTGAGATCAGACTTGCCGAGACAACCGAGAAGGGAGGGATCGACACCAGGTTTCGCAGGACGTTTTTGCGCGTTCCGTTTCGGGTTGTACCGCGAATCACGCCACGGTTCGGCTACTTTTCGCGCGAAACTTTTTCTATTCCCGTCGGTTTTTAGGGTGCGAGCCCTTCCGCGTTTCCACGGAAAATATTCTGGTCGGTTCGTATCGGCGAGGACCTCCAGCGGACGTGAAAGGAGCCGACAGAGGGACCGCTTCGTTGAACCGTGTCTCTATGGTAATTAGCTACTACCGAAATCCAGCGGGTCCTCGTTCGGGGTATACGGTTCCTTGGTGACATTTCGACCCACGTGCTATACCCGGTCCTTCTCTCTTTCTCAACGATCACCGATGCGACAATTGGAAGCAGAAGACCTACGCACACTACGATCCACGGTCTCTTCCTCGATTTTTTGTACTAATCCTCGGAATACCCGACGACTTCACCGAGGGACGCACATAAAATAGATTTATATGCTGGATTCGTTTTAAGGAGAAGCATCTTTATTACCCGGCGTCACCCGCGAACTCGTTTCCCACGACGAAACGCATCGTTTCTGGACCAGTTTTTACTCTCAACCACGCGAAATATTTGGGAGAACGAAGTTGAGAGATGCGACTCCGAAAGATATAAAAATATAATAATTAATTAATTGGTTATCGATCGTAATTTTATCTTCAGGATATTACAAATTTTTATTCGCGGCGCAAAGGTTCGATCGTTTACAACAACAAATAGCCATATTTGTGAGATACTAAACGCTGGATTCGGAGTTTGAAAATATGCTTCTGCTCTTTTGAATTCTTCGCTATACTCGATCTGTTTATATTGGATGTTTGGATCTACTCTTCGAACAGCGTCAGAACGATGAACGGAGACGAGACTTTCTCGAATAGAAAACTTTCGCGACCCGAATAATCTCTCTCGAAGAGGAGGTCTGTTTAGTGGGACAGAGTCGGCAATAATAATTAGTCTCTCGATGCTCGTCTACGATCCGTCGATAAAGACCACCGTGCTCGAGGAACTCCACTTGCGATTCGTGAATCGCGAAGTAGACGGCGAAGAAGTAGATAAACGCGCCCCGCTCGCAGCGTTATCCTTCTCGAACGGTCGCCGAAGGATACAGGTGTCGTTTTATCTGCCATTCCTTTACAGTTCCGCGGAAAGATAGGTCGACTGACATCCGGTGAACGTAGCCCACGTTTCCGAGTTCCTTTTTGCAGTGCCGCACTGCGGGCTAAACCGATGAAATCTGTGTCGAAATCAAAGAACTTTCGATAGAAAATTTTTTTAAATTAAAGCTGACACATTGTAGAATATAGAAAAAATAAGGAGATTATGGTATGAATGTTTTTAACCTTGAAAAAATAAAAGTTCAACAATAATTCGACTTTTTGAAAAACCCTGAGATCGTAGAAAAATTTCGAGGCCAGATTTAAAATCAGCGTGAAAAAATCTACGGGAAATGATGTATACCATGTTCCAAAAAAAATTTTCCGCGCGTGGTATTGGAAAAACCACAATTTTCTTGGGATTGTGTAAATTTAACGAATTTTTTCAAGATTAAAAAACTTGTACCACAATCTGCATAATTATTTCATATTTTGCAAAGTTTCAGCTTTAATTTTTAAAAAATTTCATCGCTCTATCTCATTTCTATCGAAAGTTCTTTGATTTTGACACAGAATTCGTCGGTTCAGCCCATAGTGTGCCGTAACCCACTAATGACGAAAAGAATTAAAAAATTTTAATGTAACAAGTTAAAAATGTTACTAATTGTGACAGTCGGCGTTGATTCGTGTAGAGTAGAATGGCCAAGTAAAATAAAAACCGCGTACAACTCTCAACCGGGTCGGTATCTTTTGTTTTGCAACCCCAAACCCAGTTGCGCCCATGGCGGGTGGCTTCTTTGCCACGCCCTCGTTACAGCACTGTCTTTTCGTACCTCATACAAAGTGGAATCGATGCGCAAAGCCTGGGGATCGGGTTCTAAAACAATCTTCTTGACAAACGTGTTAAGAAGAACTATCGAACGATTTGTTTCACAGGCTACGACTGGACGTTGCTTCCGGTAACGTCTCGCGCAGGGGGTCGAAGGAGCGCCCACGTGAAGCGTCCCATGAACGCGTTTATGGTCTGGGCGCAGGCAGCTAGACGCAGACTGGCGGACCAGCACCCTCAGTTACACAACGCGGAGTTGTCGAAGAGCCTAGGCAAACTCTGGAGGTAGTATTTTATTGTCATAATTGATAGTACAATTACGGATTTTAAAGCCAAGAACAGGTGTGGTCAGAAGCCGAAGAAATTGTCCTCGTAGAATGCGAAACTCGGAACAGAGGACAATATCTCCGGCTAGAGAAAATGAGAGTACAAGGTCCTTTTGGTTCTTGGACAGTGGGGTTTTAGTGGGTATGTCCTATCCTTAGTTTCATTTCGGATGGATGAGCCCCACACTACCCCCTCGACCATCATTCGAGAGGGGGTGTGCGTAAAATGCATTTCCCCGCTGTCCTTAAAAACAAAAGATTCAATTACGAATTACGGGAGTATTAACAACGTGTGGTCGGACAGAATTCTAAGCGACGGGGAGAAGCAGCCGTTCGTGGAGGAGGCTGAGAGGCTGAGGAACGCGCACAAGAAACAGCATCCGCATTACAAGGTAATTATATGCAATTATACGATTATATTGCCCTATTCCCTTAAATTCTCTATTTTAATTAAAAAAGAACTCCAATCGTATCCTTCAACATGTGCGGATAGGTGAAAAATTAATATGATCGAAGAACAAACATTTCTTTATTCTGAATTTTATTCTTATTTTTCTACACAACAAATAGCTATTTTTGTAGGAATACTAAACGCTGGATTCGGATTTGAATCGTCCGGTTCAAGAACCACGTTAGCTATTAAAATGTTTTCTCAATTAAACTTGTACATGGTTTCCCATCTCTGATGAAAAACATTTTTATTTCGAGATCCGCAGTCCATTCGCGATATTGCGCTTCGACCATTTTGTAGTCAAGATTGTTGCTGACGATTGCAGTACCAGCCACGTCGGAGGAAACCGAAACCGGAGGAGCAGATGGGGATCGTGATGCACCATCGAGGTCCGTTGTCTTCTCCAGGCACTTCGATGGACTCCACCAGCTCATCCGACTGCACGTACCCGCGCCTGTATCCAGACACCAGCTTGAAGACCTACGACAGACCAACTTACCACGAGACCAAGGCCACCTACGACCTGTCCAGGTCATCCTGGCCCGGCGATCCGACCAAATACACCGTCGACCACGAGAGCAAACCGTACGAGCCGAACACGAAGTGCTACGAGGCAGTCAAGTACCACGAGGTGGCCACCGCGAAGTACCACGAGCCGGTGCCCAAGTACTCCGAGCTGCAGCCGAAACCCTACGATCTACCCAAGTATCCCGATACACTCAAGTACCCCGCAGACGTCACTAACCCCAGCAAATCGTACGCGTGCGTGCACAGTCAGTATTACTCCGCGCCCGAGGGGTACGCGATGCACGAGGAGAACGACTATCAAACACAGCCCGTCTCCAGCCACTCGTTTTATCCATACATCTCCGCGTCCATGACCCAGCCACCCTATTACATGGGCCCCCGGTAGATTCTGGAACATCCTCCGAGGTCACGGGCTTGTTAAAATAACGCGTATCTGATCGAAACCGTGTCAGACTCAGTCCTGGCGAGCTTTTATCGGTAAACTCCGGATTTAATGCATTTCTGACAAAAACGATTAGATGTGATTTAAATCAAATTATTCTGAACGCGGTAGAGAAGAAAATCAATTCCTAAAGAGATGTCTGCATAAAGATCCGCAGATTGGTTTCGTAATGAAAGCAATCAGAAATTTAACGAAACGGATTAACGAAAATTTCGGTAAGATCTCTACGATAAAAGAGTTATGAAAATAGGAATTTGCATGAAAGTTTCTTCTCCGAACTAGATTTTTGGATTACTTGAGAAAACTGTATATACAGGGTGTCCCGAAATTCCCTTAGCATCCGGAAATGGGAGGATGCTGAGATCATTTCAAGCAAGATTTTCTTTTACGAAAATGCCATCTGAGGCTTAGTTAAGGAGTTATTAACGAAAAACACGGACCAATCCAGGGCGCGACCTACATGTGTTGGTCGCGGCACATCGACAGCCGAGCGTCGTTGAACACCAACACATGTACGTCGCGCTCTGGATTGATCCGTGTTTTTCGTTAATAACTCCTTAACGAAGCCTCAGATGACATTTTCGTAACGGAAAATCTTGCTTGAAATGATCTCAGCATCCTCCCATTTCCGGATGGTGAGGGAATTTCGGAACACCCTGTATAATGCTAGGGATTAACGCAGCCAGAACGAAGTACTGTCACTTAACGAGTAACCGCGTCGCTCGGAACGTTTTATCTAAACAATGTCCGAAGTACCAGGTATGTGCCGAGGTGATCGAGGAAAAAGTGTGGGGTCTCGGATAGATTCGTTAGATCGCTTCATGTTTCTTTCTGTTCTTTGCTATTTATTATCCGACGTGAATCTCTGCTAATAAATAAAGAAATAAATATTTAAATATACTCGCTCCATTCGGACCGCGAGGAATTTCTACACGGTGTATAGTACATTCTATCGCGCGCGTCGCACGTCCTCCATCGAACTGTGCTCGTGATCGTCGAGTGCGCGCCGCAGAAGAGAGGATAGAAAAGGAAGCAAAAAATTCAACTAAAAAAGAATTATGCGCAATCACGGAGCTAAATGATCGGACTTGACAGCGACGCGTCTACACGCAAACAAACGATTAATGATCTATATCGAGACACGGGTTGAGTTGGACGCGGTGCAATCGTATCTAAGGCGTGCAACATCGATCTAACGCGGAGGTCGGCAAGAAGTGCTCGTTTCAGCCAATTTTCTCGAGACGGTCCTAGTTTTCGAGCCCCCTCAGGCCCGTACCATATGAACTGCGCGTGGCGCAATAGAGCGACACCCGTACCAATACGAACTATGCGATGTTCAACCTTCCATTCGCCATTTAGAGTTTACCAAGCACGTCTTAATCTATGCGAAAATGTTTTCTCATGTCTGAATAAAATTTTGCCGATGCAAATAATAACTATTTTCTAAATTTATCTTCAGAAACTATAATGCGACATAGAATAGGCTTATAATGGTTACCATAGACAATAGTACTTCCTCGATAATGTGGACAGAGTTGTGCTAATTCAATTACGTAGTTGAATTATATTGTATTTCAATTAATAGTAATTCAATTACGTCGTAAATGAATTACTATATAATTCAAATACAACGTAATTCAATTACTAAGTATTTCAATCAGATTTGTAATTGAAATACAATATAATTGAAATGCAATTTGTAATTGAATTACAATATAATTGAAATACAATACAATACAATACATGAAAACAATGTATTTTATAATTGTACTCCATTGCAATTACGAATTACATTGTAATTTAATTGACTAAAGATTTGAATTATAAATTACAACATAATTGAATTACAATTTAATTCAATTACTTTGTAATCATAATTCTGGATTAATTCAATTTTAATTCTGCAAAACTCTGAATGTGGAAAGCTATTGATACAAGTATCGCCCTAATGCGCCTAGAAAAAGAAAACAGAAAAAGGGAGGCGCACCCCTAAAATATCGTTCGAAACGAGGCGTTCTTTCCGACCTCCGATCTAACGGGAGCAGACGAATTGTGCCGCGTCCTTGATTCTATCGATTAACAGTCACGGTTTATCACAGCGGCTAGCTCCTTGATTTGATCCCTGTTCGCGTGCATGAATGCTTTCGCGATCCAGATCATATCGGCCAGGATCTCGTCGCTCTTCTCATCCATGGCGATGTCCAGCGAGAGTTGCGGGTTGAATCTATAATACGGTACTCCGATCATGGAGCACCAGTTCCTGGCTCGATCGACGACCCTGCCGTCACTGGCCGTAGCCTGGTCTACCAGAAGCTCGGCGAGGGTTGAGATTCCCATGGCGAATTTCGCGGTGCCCCATAGGGATTCCGGTCGAAAGACGTCGATTCCATGCAGCGGGCTAGTAGGGATCAACCCTGTTCCAAGAGACACGACCAACGATATAGGAATATCTTGCCGTCCCATCGCCCTCAGAGCAAGATTGTACTCGTTGATCTCGGTGATCGCGTCCAAGGTCGGGTTATTCGCGATCAAACCACCATCGAGGAATTTGTGAAACTCCCGGAAGTAAGATGGCGCGGCTCCAGTGGCTCTAGCCGCGTGCCATATCAGCTGTTCGTTCGGTGGCTTCGCCGTAATAGCCGTGGAACTTCCTTGAACATTGAGAAGCGCGCTCGGCGAGTCGTAATTCCGGAACAGATGAAGTTCAACGGGTCTCTTCTCGGCTACAACTCCGGTGATCATCACCTTGGGACCCTTGATGTCTGCCATGACCGTAGTTTCTCCCAGACAATCCTTCAACACCTTCTCCAGGGCCTCGCTGTTGTAAGGTCGACTGCCGACGAATGCTTCCTCCTTGATCCGGAAGTACAGAGCCTGGCACTCGCGCAAGGACTTCCCTATAGCTAAGCCTAAAGCTAAAATACCTCCCGTCGAGGTGCCAGCGAGCCAGTCGAAGCACTTGACGATGGGTTTCTGAAGGACCGACTCGATCTCCAGAAGGGCTTGAACGAGAATCAGTCCGCGGATTCCACCGCCGTCTAGGCAGAGTAGTCGGCCGCCTTCGATACGAGGGTTGTCGTTCGAGGACATCTTGTCCATGCCGTTGATGTGCAGCATTTGATCCAGAACCGTTCTCGGGATCACTGTGGGAGGCTGCATCGGCGCCAGACCGTTGAAATTTTCATTGTACTTGCAACCTAGGTTGCAGTTGACCATTTCCGGCGGGCAACGCGCGGCTCCAACCGCGTCCAGGAGATACAGAATCCTCTGACCCTCGTTGCTCTCCACGTTGACTCGGTGTCTCGGCGTTTCCGACTTCCAGTTTTTGGCGTCGATGTCTGCTCCAAAGCCGATCAGCATCTGGACGATCGCCTGCGTGCCCTCGCAGACCGCGAGGTGCAACGGCGTGTTGCCATCCTTGTCGGCGATATTCACGGACGCCATGTGGCTCAGCAGGGCCACCACGCAAGACAGCCGTTTCCTCATCGCCATTATGTGCAGCGCGGTTCTACCGTCGAAATTCAGAGCGTCGATGTCGCAATGCGTTTCAATCAGGGCGTTGATCACCTCTCTGCTTTGGGACCAGTGCAGCGGCGTACCACCGAATTTCATATCCTCGGCGTGGAGAACGTTAGGCTTGCTGTGCAGCAGGTCACCCACGTATCCTGGACTGGAAGGTTGCCCGTCGGACGCTGGAATGTTCACGTCCGCGCCGATCAACAGCAAAGCTTTCACGCATTCCGGCTTATTGTTTAAACAGGCGACGTGCATCGGCGTGTGACCGTTGCTGTTACGAGCGTTCAGGCTGGAAGGAAGATGTCCACCAAGGGCTAAAATGATTTCTTTGGTAGAGGTAGCCGCAAAATGGTACACGGTATTGGCATTGTGGTCTAGGTGCTCTAAAGAACTCTTCGCTTCTATCAGCATCTGAACCGTACGCAGATTGTTCGTCTTCACTGCTACTTGCAGCGGAGACTCTCCAGTTTCTATGTCCCCGCTGTTTAATTCGCTGTTCACTACTGCATGAGAAAAAGCGTTGTACAGAGCAAAGTGGGCTGCCAGATGCGCCAAAGTCCAGGTTGGGTGTTCCGACACTGTGTCGCATAGTTTTTGAATCTTGCTTACAGTGCATAGCTGAAGGAGAGAAATAATTAGTGGTAGGTATGTTTCTAGCGAAATTAAGGAGGCGTGAGGAGTTTGTTACCTCTCTGCAAATCTGAGCTAGCACTGGAACCTTGTCTTTGTATATAATAAACTGCTGCTCTGCTTCTTCTCTGTTTTCCGACCGGTATAGACTGAAAGTATAGTTTCCATTGGATGTAAAGCTGTGCGAGTTTACTGGGCAAATCGGGGAGTTCCAATTTGTAGCTCGTGAGTTGTATACGGTACCTTTCCTGCTTTACAACTATATATAGTAGCAGGAAGAGGTTTCGCTAATGGCGAGGAGCTTAAGGTTCTTGAACAAGTTGGAACTCCCTGGGGCAAATGATAAGAGAATAGCGTAAATACCTGTACGCTTGGTGCAATGTTTCTGTGCAAGGTCTGTGAAGCACAATATCATATTTTTCATTTTTGTTTGTCGGACTATAAAGCATGATGGCATCCTCACGACAAATAATATGTCGATTGCTGTATTGTTCTGATTTCACTTCTTGGACTAGATTCGGCTGTACATCTGGATTCATAATGTTCCAGAACACATTGCTGGCGATGGTTCCTAGCCAAGCCATGGCTGCTGCTAGGTTTTAGGTTATCCGTTCAAGCAACGACAGCAACGAACTACGCTGGACTTTATCGTTTCACTACGTTATGTAAAGTTTGATGATTCATTTCCCGGAAGAAATTGCTCGGATGTGTGGTCTTTGACGCGGAAAGTGGATTAAAAAGCAGGTTCCTTGCGACAGCCTCAGATACTGATCGACGAAGCAGTGACACAGTCATTATAAACAAACACCCGAGGACAGTGTTGACTAAGAATTTTCGACCGTTATGCGTCTTATTATAGAAACATAATCATGTATACGAGGAACAATTACTCGATGATCTCACTCTTGAAATCATGCATTCGTAGTGTGTTAATAATTACAGATGCAAGGTACAATTTTATGTGTTCATACTGAAAGTGTGAGTGGTGCATGCGCAAATAATGTTTGCCGTTTTGATCGTTAGAACGTATGAGAATTGCGGCAAGAATTAAATGCGTATTTTACGCTTGTTCGTTCCGGACGTGACGCCATCCGTGGTAAAACGATGAAACTGGTAGACAAATAATTACCTCTCGTCGGTAATTACGACACCGACGTTTTGCAGTTAATGCAGTACAAATGAGGTATATACGATATATCCAGTTCGCGCTAATACTCCAAAATTCGCAAACTGTGGATAATATTGGACGTGACATCGAAATAATCCTCTCGATTTAGAAATCGTAATATGTATTTATTAAAAGTGCAGATAATTTCTTTTATATTTATGTATGTATACGCGTTAGAATATGAGAGATGTATATGTACAATATCGACATTTTATGTATGAACATGCAATTAATAAATAAAGACAATGTCATAAAGAATCGTATATATTTATTACATTTCCAATTCCTCAATGTCTGACTCCAGTCTGAGTTGTACTACTGAATTTTCGTGCCACCTGTATCGATGTCATCTTTTCCTAATACAAAAGTTATTTCTCAACGTTTTCCAACAATTTTTCGACCGTCTGACTTGCCGTTGAGTTGTACTACTGAATTTCGAAAATTTTCGGCTGCCTGACTAATCGTTGACTCGTACTACTGATACGGAAAAATTGTTGAAAATGTTTAAAAACTTCGAAAAGTAGTACAAGTCAACGATAAGTCAGACGGTCGAAAATTTTCGCCGTCTGACCTGTCGTTGACTTGTACTACTGAAACCGAAAAATCGTCGAAAACTTCGAAAAGTAGTACGAGTCAACGAAAAGTCAGACGGCCGAAAATTTTCGCCGTCTGACCTGTCGTTGACTTGTACTACTGAAACCGAAAAATCGTCGAAAACTTCGAAAAGTAGTACGAGTCAACGAAAAGTCAGGCGGTCAAAAAATTCCGAAAATTTTCGAAAATTGAGTTCAGTAGTACAAGTAAACGATAAGTGAGCCGGTCGAAAATTTTCGAAATTCAGTAGTGCAACTCAACGACAAGGCAGAAGGCCAAAAATTTTCGAAGATCTAGTTAATTGAAATATGTATTAGAAGATAAAATTCAGTAGTATATCTCAACGTCAAGCCATACGACCAAAATTTTGTTTAGAAAGCTTAGGGATTCAGGGTATAAGGGTAAGAATGAAAACAATTTGCATATTACATCGTATAAGGTATATTATTTATTATATCTTATTTACATTCAACATCGTCTTGACAACACCATAGGAAAAATGTTTTTAGACACATTCCAAAATTTGTCGACATTAACTCTCTTATTGCATCTGTTGCGCTTTGTCGCATTGTCTTTTTCTTTTATTTATTTTTTTTCGTTTTCGCACATACTTTTCTTACAATGAATCGAGGACACACGGTGGCGATTTCGCTGAACCAATCTGCTTGTGAAAACTCAGTTCGACGAGTATACATAAATTATGATGCGTGTACGTGTGATAGTTATGAATGCGAGCTATTTATAATATATACGGGACGGTACCTGTGTGCTTTGTCTTCTCGCGAATTTCTCGATATTATAACAGTTCTCGTTTACTTTTACATTTTTTCACGTTTCTCTTTGTTTATTTTTTACTATTTTTTTCCCATAAAACTTCTTTCTTTCGTATGCTTTTTTTCGTTCGTTTTCGAAGCAGGTACATTGATAAAGTTCG
This sequence comes from Lasioglossum vierecki, assembly GCA_028455595.1. Lineage (NCBI taxonomy): Eukaryota > Metazoa > Arthropoda > Insecta > Hymenoptera > Halictidae > Lasioglossum > Lasioglossum vierecki. Next base: position 10,209,768 of record CM052337.1, read on the forward strand.
CTGTAAAAAGACCGGTGTAGCTGGCAATAGAAAAACGGAATACGAAAAGAAAAATATAATCGGAGGGAGAATGAAACGACGCGCCACGTAGGTCGCTCGCCGAGAATAAAAAAGAAACAAATGAAAATCGCTTAACTAATCAATAAAGAACGTTTAGCTGCTCGGAGACTCGACGAATCGTATTTCTATGAGATGCCGTGTGTTAGCTGCTTCGGTTTTCTGTTTCAAGGTTTTCACGATTTTTCTTTTCTGTTCTTTACAATCGGAACCGAGCCTTCTCGAAAAAACCTCCGCGGTAAGGAAATAACTGCGTGTTCTCTCTCTCTCTCTCTCTCTCTCTTTTTACTTTCTTTCTCTCGATTTTTCTTTCCTTCTTTCTTTCTTTCTTTCTCTCGTCCCCTTTCGCACGATTCTAGCAAAGGTAAATAGATAAACCTACGACAATTCGAACGTTCGCTTTAATTTAGTCAGATCTCTAAAAAATAAATAAGGCTTTCTTTGCTTTTAATAAATAGTAGTACAGAAACAAGTGTTAACCGAGTAAAAAGGTATTAAGTAAAACAATAAAAGAGAGGGGTAAAGGGTGAGGCTGGGAGTGGTTGGCGTTGGTTTCTCAGGTTTCGTTTCGGGCAAATGAGCGACCGATTGTTAGACGAGAAATACTGCAACTAACAGTAACGGTAATAATGAAACAAAACAAACAAAAAATAGTGGAGGTTGGTTAGACAAGCGAACCAACGGGACACAGAGACAACGATGGCGGAGGGCCGACGTTGACGAGGGAGCAAACGCTGAAAAACTCGTTCGCGCAACGACCGAGAAGAATTTTGATTTACGTTACTGGATACATCTCTATTTTTCTATCGCTCTTCCTTCTCTAAATCTCGGATCCCCGTCTCTGAAAAATCAAAAGGGTTCTCCTCGCGTGTCTCGTCGTCGGACAGGGAGAAGGAGAGGGAGAGGAAGAGAGAAAGAGACAACGTAAATACACCGACACGAAGTACGATCAAAAGCTTTGAAAGTGTAGGGCGGCCGGCAGTAGAACAAGTGGAGGGACGAATAACAAGAAGAAGAAGAAGTAGTAGTAGTAATAGTAATAGTAGAAGAAAGAGGAGGAGATGATGGGAAATTAGAGTGGCGATTAGTATAGATAGGGACGGGAGAAGAAGGATGGCGGGGGTGGGTTTTCGGCCCGTGTTCCTCGGGCCGATTCGAGACTCGAAAGACTTAAAAAGTGAAAAATCGAAAAGGTCTCTCACTAATAAGATATCCTTTACGCTCTAACTAATTATCATCTGCTCGTTTTCGTGCCTACGATCGTGTGTAATATCGATAGAGATCTATGAAATCTAAATATTAAATCCGCTGAAACTATCGACATTCTCAAAACTTCAGGTCGCACTCGCAGGTTTCGTCGCTAGACACAAATAGTTACAGCTTGAAAGAGTTTCTTGAAAACCTTTTCCGTTGGTTTTTTGGCGGGCGTTTGCTGGCGGGCGTTTCCCCCTCGGCCGAGCAAAACGAAAGCTACACGCGCGCCCCATTTTTTCCTCGCTTTTATCGTTTTCGTTTGATTCGGCCGTCGACGGGTTCGTTTCGCTTTCGGACGCGGTTCTACTTGTTCAGGGGCTGGGAATATGTGCCATACACATCGTAGGGTCGCGTATCGCGTTGCTCGCGGCGTCCACCCTCTCTCGCACGCTGTACACCTCACCCTCTCGTGAACGTTTTCCCCATTTTCATTTTAATACGAACATTTAGGAAGATAGCGCTATCGATAATTAATATCTTTCTGAAATTTGTTAACATTCTCTATATAAAAATCTGCATTTGCGTGTATTCGCTTATTGCTTCTTAAATCGTCGCCGTCTTTTCTCTTTCTTCTCTCTCTCTTTCTCTCTCTCTTGTTTACTGATCCGGCAGCTTTTCCGGGTTCCTCCTCGTTCCTCCTATTCAACGCGGAGCACTCGCGGTCGCCGCGTGGCCTTTGTCGCATTCGTTTTCCGCACGGCCGCGCGACCATCTCGAGCCTCCAGGACCGTCCATCGAATTATCCGAACGCGAACGATTTCGAGTACGAATCTTCTAATCGAGGGGCCTCGACGCCGATCGATCGATATCTAAGTGGAACACCATAGTCGATCGCTTTCCTCATTCGGTATCCGTTTAGCCGTTTGCGCGCTTTGTAGGCCGAAAACGTTGGGTTCCATTGGGGATCGATCGGAGTCTCGGACCCCGCCAACTATATTTCTATATCGTAATTCGTTAAATTAAGAATAAAAATTGCCCGTGGCCCGGCGGACTCGCTCGGAAGGCTCTTCGATCGCTCTGCCGCTCGAGCTCCCGACGAAGCGTCGCTCGTCCTTGGACACGGGTGTCTTCGGAGGCTTAATTGGGGCCAGGGAGCGCAGTCTTTAAAATCAGCGAACGCGGCTCCTCCAACGAGCCTACAGACCATCCGTCGCAGACGAGACGGGCCTCGAAACGATTCATCGCCGCGACCGTCCGGAAGGAGATCTATCAATCGCCGGAACAGATCTCGTCCCTCGGCTCCTCGTTGTCCGCGAGCATTTGATTCTCACTTTCTCTCTTGCTGGCTTTTCTCCATACGCCTTGATATGTTCACGTTGCCCAGGAACGCGCCCGACGATTTTCCAACGCACATTTTTTCTCCCCCTTCGATCCCGATAAAATCGCGCGTACACGCAAAAGACACTCTTTCGAATTCGCTCTCTGTCTCTTTCCTCACCACGCGACTCGAGGCTTGATTCATTGGCACATGTGTTTCGTTTTTCTCTCTCTCTCTCGCTCGCTTAATCGTTCGATCGCTCTCCTCGGACAGGTACACGCGCGCGGCTCGCGTACAATAAACTTAACCACGGTAAAACGCAAAAGCGATCGTATTAGGCTCTCTGTTACTTCTTCGTCGTTTTCGCGCACCGATTCGCCGCTGTATAAAGGATCAAAGATTCGTTGCACGGGACGCAAAACGCTGCGTTAGGCTCTCGGTCGTACACTCCAATTCTCCGACTTATCTAAGGGGACCCGTTTCTCGCGAGCAATCTGCGGCAAACTTTGAGGCTCTCGTTTATACATCGATCTACTCGCTCTCTTTGTAAATTGTCGTATAAATAAATAGTACGATTCGCAGCGACGCGCAGTCATTAATAATTGCAAAGAGTTCACCGTTCGCTATGTATCACCGAATAATCTCAAGTAGCTGCTGATTCGAGGAAGCTGCGATAAACGAAAGCATAGATTCTTTCGTTTCATAACGAGAGTATTTACTTCTCATTGTTTATCGTCGATGTTAGTCATTGGTTCGTAATCTTATCGGTGGTGTGTACAAAGAAATTGAACGACCTGCTTCACTACAGTAAAGAAAGATAACGTCTATCGCAGCTCCATCGTTAATCTAATATTAGCTCCGGTGAACAGATTGCGTTGTTTGAGAAGCAGACTCTTTAAGAAATTATACAAATTAACGTTTCCACCCTTTCGCTGTCATCAGCGAGAAATATCTCGTCCACGGCAGCGAAGGGATTAATTAAAAACTAGAGGTCCAAATCGGAAGAGAATCCCCACGGTCGCTCGAGGGATCGTCAATCAACTGTTCCCCAGCTGTTCCATCAGTTTGCCGCAACGTTTCGCAGGATTTCGCGAGTCGGAGGATGAAAACGCGCCGCGTGGACAGAATATTAGGCCGTCGGTTCGCTGGATGGTCTGCGTTGGATTGTTGGATCGCCGATTCGTGGCTCGATTGCCGTCCGACGCGAACGAGAACACCGCGGGGAACGTGGATCGGTTTTGCGTATCACGGAACGGGGTTGAGTAAAGAACATATAAAACAGAAAGGAAGTTCGTCCGCGAGAGCTAACGCTTTACGGACAGGATCTGAAATCATTCCGACAGCGTTCGAGAAATACAAGACTTCCTATGCGGATTGGTTTCGGCTGAGAATCGCCAGTCGATAAAGCGTCAGCTCGCCGCGCTAGTCTCGGCTGCGTCGGTGCGTGAGCAAAGATTCAGTGCGTCGGCCTCGACGGTGATCAGTCGGCTGTATCTCCTCGATCGATCTCGCGCGATCCGTCCTTCTCCGGTCGGCTGTTTCCGGTCGCGTCGAGCGGAGTGTCGCGAGTGCGTGTAAACGGTATTTTTACGGCAGTGATTAGACGGCGGCAGTGATTAGACGGGCGGCAGTTCCGGTGACCCTTGTCTCGCTGAGGAGGATTCGATCAGTTCTCCGGGACACCGTAGCTAGGAAGAGGAGGGAGAAAGTAGCCGCGGCCGACTCGGATTCGTTAGGCCGTCGCGCTCTGCGTACATACATATACATTATCTACGGATTGATCCCGTCACGGGGAAGCGTCGCGATTCCGATCGAGATCGGCGGTTCAACGGGAGTCAGAGACGTGATCTGCTGGCTCTCCGTTCGCTGACGAGTTCTTTATGGGGGGAACTGACGGGACACACCCAACGGCGTGTCCTTTCTTTTTCTGTCTTTTTTTCACGGGCTCTATCGGTGACGGCCGGTGGAATGTGTTTGTTCAAAGCAGGTTCCTCGCGGTACTCGCCGGCGCTGCTCTCCTCGAGAACGCCTGTCGTCCTGACTAGGATGATGATGTCGCCGCACGGACCGTCGTCCCACGATGGAACCTCGAGGAGAGGCTTGTATCGTCGACGACGTCCGGCTTCGTCGATCCTCGAGGACCGACGCGACGTTTGCGGGTCGTTTTGCGGATCGTTTTCGAGCGGCTACGCGGTTACACGAGGAAACCCTGCGAGGTGGCGGACATCTGCGCCCGCAACGCGGTCACGCTGTTCATGATCTTCTTCTGGTGGCCCACCAACGTCACGCCCAACGCCGTCAGCTCTTGCACGGTGACGCGGGCTGCCGCCTCCAGCGTCGTCACGCCGGACCTCTCGAAACTGTCCGCGTACCGGGACATCTTGATAGAGGCCAGCCACTCGCTGACCGAGGTCAGCTGCGTCAAGTCCACCGCGTCCGGCGCCAGTGGATTGGTGCTCCTGTCGAGAATACAGCGTTAGATTTCTTCAACACGTTCGTCAGGGGATTAGAGATTCTTCGGGGGTGGGTGGTTGGAGGGCACTGTGGAGGGACGCTACGCGAATCAAAAAACCTGGAAACTCGTAACTGGGGTCTACAATCCGTTCGTCTGGGTTGCTAAGGACAGGTGGCGAAAGAACGAAGGATCACTGTTACATTCGTCGCTGACAAGATTACAAGAGAGATGTGGAATCATTGAATGCTGTTTGGAATTCGTCTTCGTTCTTTCGCGCTTCGTCACCCAAGTAGACAAGTTGGTTCTTGGAGGACGTTTTACCCGAACATTCTGTCCTGGATCGGTACCACCTGGATATCGAGATAGTATTATAGTATATATGTACAAAGGGTCACCCATTAGAACACACAACAGTGTCGATCGATCTGCTCGCGGGAAGGCCGACGATCGTCTTAAGAAGCATCGTGGATCGGCGACGCGTAGCCGTTCCGCGAGCAGAAATCGAGTTCTGGATAAACTAGGTTACTGGTTAAGGGATCGAAGAAGCGTGAGTCGAGTTTCGAGAGTCTGCTACTGACTTCTAGAAGTTTTTACTCGGTACTGGTGTCGTTCACTCGATTGACTTTTACGGGTACACTGTATAAAATGGATCTTAAAAGGGAACAGACCGAACCTAGCTGCGACGGTTCCGATGAAATTTATGCGAGCGATGGGTCTTCTGAAAATATTTGACCCGTATCTTTCTTGGGATGACTCTAGGACGATCCTTAAAATTCGAGATGAAAAGCACATTCTTCTGCGAACGTCTCGAGAAATAAATAGTACAGAAGAGAAAACTGTTTTCCAATTGCGTGGTTTCAGTTCGCAAATCCAATTCAGGGAGGAATTTTCAAAGAACTATCTACATGGAAATATTCAATTGCGACCCAAAACCTTTGAAAATAGATTCTCTTCTACACCCTTGAGTTCTCAAGATATTCTAGAAAATTGACTCTTCGTCCCCAAGTTTAAGGGTCGTTCTCACACCCTCGGTACGAATGACCACTGATTGAAGCATATGGGTGCAATATTCTGTTACAGAAATTTCATCGAAATCACGGTGTCAGGGTGCGGCATGTTCCCTACTTTATCTAAGAGGGGGTTGGGGGTCGGGGTTGCTCGTTAAAGTATCTTTATGTACACTTGGATCGTGACTCGGCAAGTTTCCGCGACCGCGCCCGGGTACTTGGTTCCGATCCTCGTTTGCGAACACTATGAAAAAGGTGGATGAACGTCGGCCGATCGGTGCCAAGAAGGCCGCGGGCTAGGTCGCGGAAGCTCGAGCCCCAAACTCCGTGGATCGTTGCACACGGCGATGCTGCTGGCACACGAGAGATCGATGGTGATGAGAGTGTGAGACTCGCTGATGGCGGCAACGAGAGTACTAAAGAATGACGGTGTGATCACGTTTCACGGTTATACACAGAAAGTACTCGGATATAAATGTATATATTACTTATTAGCTGGACGTACGGTAGTAAACGTAGAGATACGTGAATATGGATAATGGTGCGTACGAAGCAAGCAGTGCGATACGAACTAAGAGGGTACAAGCAGAGCAAATGCTGTCTACGTGGCAGCAATACTCGTGGGTGAATCCAACGCGGCACGGAGACCGACGAGCCAGTTAGATGGGTGAACAATTTACAGAAGTCTGCGACAGAGCGAAAAGGTCCGGCTTCGAAATCTTCATTCGCAAACAATCGACTGTCAATAAAGATTGAATTCAACGAAGAGTCAACGAAGATTCCGAAGAGACTTTCTTGCACCCTACTGTATTGTATCACATTCGAAGCGGAGTAGATTGGAACAACGTTAATTCCGCCCATCTGAGCTAGAAGGAATGGCTGGTCGGTCGTCGTCCGCGCATCGTTGTTTACTTGTTTGGTCGACTGAAAGCTGTTCTTGATTTTTTACCTTTTCCTCAAATGCACGTTGGAGGATGTCGACGAGGCGGGTGGGGGTGGGGGTGGAGCACCCCTTTCCCTGATTCTGACAATTGTTAGCATTTGTTAGTGCGATGGAGGTCACACACTGAGGTGTGTGTGCTTGCGTGTTTCTGTGTGTGTCGTGTTTCACCGCGAGCGCGTCTCAGTGTATGAATTTCCGTGTTTGCGGGCAGTGTGTGTCTGAATGTGTTTGCGTGTGTGTAACGTGTCCTTTGGCTCGCGTTTTGCAGTTTTCCTTTCGCGGATTTCTCTCGAGCGCGTGCTTGCGCGAAGCTCCTGTCGTCGCGATTGTCCACGTGTATCATTATCTGAGGTAATTAGCGCGCGTCTAAAACGTCGATTCGATTCCCGCGACCGAAACGCGCTTCTAAGCTGATTGTCCGTCTCTCGCTCTCGGTCGCTGTACCTCGGATTAATTATCTTTGTCTTCTCCCTATCGGTTCGCCCGAATGTCGCTGGATCGATCGGAACAGAAAATCGTTGGTGAACCATCGCCTTCTCGAATGAGCGCCGCGCGAAACTAGGCAGCCACCCACCCTCCCTCCCTCTCTTCCCCCGTGCAAACCTCTTCGATCGATCATTTTTCCTGCAATGGTGTTGCGCAACGTATAATACACGTGTACCACTACTGTTTACGATCGACTTTCCGAAGTTCTCTTTTCCTAAAAGGTAAGTGTACGGCGACGCGCTTGCTGGCCGCGTCGCGGTTGTATATCATCGATTAGCTAGCTCGGCGTGGAAACACGGCCTGGGCTTGTCTCTCTCTGTGTTCAACGGTCTGTGTGTGTCTATTCGGCACGATTTTTACCGACGTTTTTTTTTCTTTCCGCTTGGTTCAAGTAAAAAAATACTATTCTAATCTAGTCTCGAACGGTCGCTCGCACGATTAAATGCTAATAAGTCTTTGCAGTTTTGTTTGTTCGTTTGTTTTGTTTGCTTTCTTCCTCTTTCTTTTTGCCGTAAAGTCGATGACGTTAATAAATACTATATATATATTTATATATATATATGTGTGTGTGTGTGTACATACATATAGCCTTTCTTCTCTCTTTTTTGTTCTTCATTTATATATATATAGATTTATGTATTTACGTATACGCGTGCGAGATGTATACTTAGATTTATATATATATAATATTTATATATATATATTACGTATATTATCAAGAATTAGAAAAACATCTGAAAGACTATGACTGCATTCTCGCGTACAACACGTTCCGCGGATAAAATCCTCTCTCTCTCTCTCTCTTTCTCTGTTTACTCGGTTTTAAAGCTCCGAGCTTACATATCCCCATTTCTCCGGCCACCTATATTGCTATTCGTTGGTTCGATTCGTCCTCTATAAATTCTCGTTAACGCTACGAAAAAACTGGAGGGTACATATACATATATACGCGTGATGTATTTATATATATACTCTCTTAAAATTTTCCATATAAATCCCTCTAACTAGAACCATAAATACTCTCTACACGACGTCCACACGTGCCAGCTAGAAACCGATCAAATCTACGTCCGAACATCGCGATAAAAAACACATTTTCTCGTCGCCGTTACGACGAGCGAATCTAATATAGAAATCGTGTAATCGTAATACATAGGCTCCGTGTCTCGTTCGCGGATCTAATTGAATTCGAATCGATCTATAATAACCGTTTGAAAAATCGAGAACAAACATTTTATTCGGCTACGACGGCTAGTCCGCTTCTCTAACATCACCTAACGCGGCCGCGCGTTCTAAATACGTGAAAACGGGGTGATTCGAGCGCGTCCTAAACACTTTTATCCCTAATACGCGCGAAATCGCTAATAATCGCTCGCGAAAAAACGTCCTACGTGCTATCCCCGTGACTTCCCGGAACGCTACCAGCTCGCGAACAATCCTTTTCCGTCGCGGCTCGTTCCGGGGATGGACGAAAGCCGCGCGACAGCGGTAGAAAGAAAAAACAGTTTCGAACCTGTTGATCCAAAGCCGGCGCGCGGAAAGAAGAAGAAGTTCGATCCCTCGACTCGTGGGAAACTGACAGTTCCCTCAAGGTCCTCGTTACCGTTTTTTCTTTTTTTCTTTTTTGAGAAAAGAGAACGTCCTCGAGGCTCTAGCCGATCGAAAATCGTCGCGCGGCTTTGATCCTGGAATAAGATCTCGCGCGAGAGGAAAGTCGAGCGACGAAGACACTTTGTACTCCTGGTTGCTAGCTCAAGGGGCTCCTTCGGTTCTTTCCCAACCGAGTCGCGTTTTCACTTCGACGCTGCTACTTTTGCATTCGAGAACAGTTGAGACCGTTTCTCTCTTTTCCGAAGCTCCAAGACGGTCGCTGCTCTTTGCCCGATCGCCGATAAAGCGATCGGAATATCGTTCTTTCTATCGCTTTCGTTTCGTCCGCAGTTATTCTTGATCCTCCTTGGATCTGTCCTTCTCATTTTTATCGATAGCTTTGTTTCCGAGTATTATAAATGAAGTGTGAGTCGTGTGTGTGTCAACAGCTACGTGAATGATTGCGTTAATCAACGCAGACTGATTAGAACTGGAGTCTATAAGAAATCTGGTGCTTCGATGCAACGATTTGTTAAATATATAAAGTTAAAAAAAAAGAAGACGGCAGTCTTTGATCTCCGAACACACGGACCAGTCTCGTTCGCGGACTTTATACAAAATAGAAATTGTAAAATCCACAGTCTACGGATAACCAAGCCCAGAGCTAGTGAACCGATGGAAACATAGAGACGAATTGATAGTAGCAGCGTCGAGTTGGATTCTAATATTTGGCGAAACCGTTGTCGATTGAAACGGCGCGTGTTAGAGGGCCGCTTGGTCGTTCGACTTTTCCAGACGCGGATGTTTGCGAGTAGACGGGCTTTGCCAGGCCTAACCGAAATGCGTGAACGGGACCCAATTAGGGTAGGTAAGCGGTGGCTGCTGTGGCAGTGCGTGTGTCGTTGCGTGTGTGTGATAGTGTAAGCTACGGCCGGCTCCTGGTGGCATTACTGGAACGGCAATCGTCGACTGGGCTTGATGGGCCTGATGGCCGACTACGTCTACGAACTGGCCGGTGGCCGCGGCTGGCATCACAGCGGCCGCTGCCGCGACCTGTGCGGCAGCCGCGTGGCTTGTGACATAGTATGGATTGTGTGCAGGTGGCCTCACGCTGTTGTTGTTGTAGTAGGTTGTTGGTGGAGAGTTGTAGATTGGTGGTAGATGGTAGTTGTCGCAGTTGCGTTCGGTTGCAGTTCGTAGTCGGGTACCAAAGACACCACAAAACCAAAACCACAAAGAATTAGCCCAGAAAAAAGGGACGTCGTCGGTGGGAGAAACTGAAATATCGTTTTCGTTCTATCGGGAAGAGAGGAAGGAGGATGTCCGAGGAGAGTGTGTGTGTGAGAGATAGAGAGAGAGAGAGAGAGAACAGAAGGCGTTGTGCTCGAACAGATCGATTCGAGTCGAACGATTTCAGAGCAAAGAGCCGTGGAATCGATCTTGAAGAACCGGATGGAGCGGAGAGAAGGAACGCGAGAACGTGGCCCGTCCGACCGAAAACGCTTTCACTCGACGGTTCGACGACGAAATGGTCCACAGGGCTGCGTGTGAAATCCAACGATAATCGATTGGTCCCGAGTCGAAACGGTCCCGTTGCGAGATCGTTTTTCTCGGGCTTTCGAGAGAAAACGTTCTGTCCCGCGTGTCTCTGGTTCTCTTTGTTTCGGTTCGAGTGGTCCCTCGTCGTCTCGCGCGGTCCTCTCGGCAACGGGAACCGAGATCCGACGCGACACAGACGTCTCTCTCTCGTATTCCTTATTAACGATCGGTCGACGATAAAGCGGAGCAAGACGTCGTCCGACTCTCTCTTTCTCGAGTATCGTTTGATCTCGCCTTTGTTCGCCCTTTTTTTCGTGGTGGTTCCGCGGTGGAAATAAGTGGCGTCGCGGATGGGCCGAGTTGGGGGAGGGAGGGACCACCGAGGGATGGAGAAGGACGCGACATGACGCGACGGAGGGCGTCGGAGAAGGGTAAAGGGGATCGAGGATTACAGAAACGATAAGCGCTAAAGCGATAAAAGCTCTCTGAAAGCCACCGCAGTGCGATGCGCACTTTTTGTTTTCGTCGTTCTCTTGAAACGCGAACGGCAAAAATTATCCCGCGAGAATGATTCGCGCCAAAGACTTTCGTCCATAAATTAATTTTTCCTCCCAGCTAAAGTAACACGGACAACAGAGACGGAAGAGTTGCGGTTTTCTTTTTGACACCAGCTGATCATCGAGTTTACTCTTTTCGTTTTTCTTTTCGTTCGTTTTTTTTCCAGTACCCGCGCGTGTTCCGAAGGAAGTTATCAGGTTGTTGCATGTGAAATGTTTCCGATTTTTGAACAGTGACGTTTAACAAGCACAGCTGTTTTCTGTTTTGACACCCAGCAGATCTAATCTTCTCTTTTTCGTTCTCGTTTTGTTTTATAGCACGCGCGCGTTTCAAAGGAAGTTAGAGAAGCAGTTCCGAAAAAAGCGCAGAGTCGTGCGCGCACGCAAAAGCCACTTGTTAGCGTCGCGGAAACTTTCTCGCGGCCGAGCAGTATTTCCGCGATTCAACGCGATCGCGCGGATCCGCCGTGAGAGAGATTCGCCGACTAAACGTGTGCTGCAAACAAGAATAATCCAACAGAAACGTTCCTGCTGCTCGGACACACGCGGCATAAGCGAGTTCGTCACCGGTATCGGATAGAATTTCGATGCGAAGAGAACGGGAAGCGAGGAAGCGGAGGCGCTTTGCCAAAAAATCAATTTTGACGACTTCTCGTGCTACGGGAGCCCGTACGATAAAAACTGGAGAAAGAACTGAGTCCAGAAAGTAAGCGGAAGATGAGAATTCACAAAAACGAGTACAGAGAGAACAAAAATAATATACAAGTAGCGTTTAAACGAAGAAAACCAATCGAAAGTAACGAGTTAAAACAGCTTGCTTACGTAAATAAAAAAAAAAAAAACAGCAAAAAAATATCTCAAATATGATCATTGTGAAAAAGGTGCGAACGAACAGAATCACAGTCCAGTAGATTTCGATTCACAGATTATATATGCCCGGTTCCAGTAATGCCAATCAGGTCGAGGTGCGTTACGCGACGCCTCGAGCGCGTCGCGTGCAGACGAAAAAATCTGTCTCTGTCGGTATAGGTTGGTTAGGCGCGCGCACACACACAGGTTTAAATTCATAATAATGACATTTTATCCTGGACGGTTATTGAACAGGCGGTACATATACACGTCGTTTTCGATGGCGTGACATCCTATTTATACGAATGAGCAACAACATATCGCAAAAGCCCAGATCTAAAAACAAAACAGCGTATACGTGGAGAGCGCAGAGCGGTGTTCGCAAGTATTCAGCGTAGAGAAAAACGGAAAAAACCTTTGGCTGTCGAGAGAAATTAATTTATGGACACGAAGTGTGAATACGCGTGGCATGCGGCATGATATCGTGTTAAGAGAGAGATGATGGACGAACGATTCGATGGGGGTGGTAGTGTACGTACAGTCGGGTTGGCTCGCGTTCGAGGATCTACTCCGCCGATGGTTCGAGCCGCGATAATTTCGTTGCTCGCTCCGGGAGCGGAGGAGGGGAATATACGCGAGTGCAAAACAACTCGACGCGGAGCGGAGAAATCGATCCGCGTTGCTCGCGGCGCGGCCATCGAATCGTTCGCGCGATGAACAGGCAAAACGAACTTGTTGTTCACGGTCGCGTTAGTAGACGACGAAGTGGTCGCGCGACCTAGAAAAGCGAGAAAAACTTCGCAACAACGCGGAGTTAGTACAACATAAGATTTTCGCGGGTCGCCTGTGATTGCAGAAAAGACAACGACGACGCAACTCGCAGGTTCTGAGCGGCGCGCGTGAAGAGGTGGAGAGACTCGGTCGCGCGTGCTCGCGATTGTCAAACAGTTCGCCAACAGAGCGGCCCGGAAAGGACAGGAGAACGTTTACCTGTTCTGGGCGATTTTCCTGAGCGTCTCCGGGCTCCGTATCAGCTTGTCCAAGGTCTGGGTCAGGTTGGCGAAGGTCGGACGATGAGTTCGTTCCTTCTGCCAGCAGTCGAGCATCAGCTGGTAGATCGCCTCCGGACAGTCCATCGGCGCTGGAAGCCTGTAGCCTTTCTCGATCGACTTGATCACGTCCTGATTCGACCAGTTCCAGTACGGCCTCTCCCCGTACGACATCACCTCCCAACACACGATGCCCATGCTCCACACGTCCGACGCGCTTGTGAACTTCCGGAACGCTATCGCCTCCGGAGCTGTCCATCGCACCGGAATCTTTCCACCCTTTTGCGGCAAACACACACGAGCTTTCGTGATCATTCAATTTCACGGTCAGGTTCAAATAGGTATTAGAGTTATCAAGGGCAAAATGCCTTGGTTCTTCTCTGAGGGCCACCGGTGCCCAAGGGCAGGCCCTGCATCCCCTAAAATGCTAGGGAGTACACTCTCTATACCGAATAGACTCTGCATTCTCTAATAATCTAGTTCTAAATTCTGAATTTCAACAAAGATCTACAGGGTGTTCGCGATAATTTGAATCAGCGTTTTTTTTCGTAAACGGTAAACATTAGATAAAACGAAGAGGAGTAAGTTGTACTATATTTTACTAGCAATATGATAGCGTATCTTCATTTTTTGTATTTGCAATATATTTCTGTAAACAAAGGAGACTTTCTATTTTTTAGATCGTAGATCGATAGAGTAGCACATTCTGAATATAAAACTGTTACCTTCATATGACCTAAACCGTTTGTGTCACGATATGCCCTCCTCTATTCCGTGTAAGTTTTGTATACAGGGTAAGACAATAAATATGTCCACTTTGAACATCATCGTTATTTGTAATAATATGAAAAAAATGTATACAAAACTTACCCTGTATATAACAAACCACACGACAAATACTCTTTTCCGAAGAGACTCCTTGCTCTTGACAAAGCAATCTAGCACGCTCAAGAGAGTCGTACACGGATGTAGAAGGACGTTTAGCTCACCCTGGTCGTGTAGGCTCCCTCCGTAGCGCTCTCGATCTCCCTGCTCAGTCCAAAGTCCGCGATCTTGCACACGAGTGCGGCGTTCACGAGGACGTTCCTCGCAGCGAGGTCCCGATGCACGTAGTTCATCTCCGCGAGGTACTGCATGCCGCTGGCGATGCCTCGTAGCATGCCAACCAGCTGTAGCACCTGGAACTTGCCGTCGTTCGCGCGCAGGAAGGTGTCCAAGCTGCCGTTCTCCATGAACTCCGTGATGATCATCACCGGGTTACTCTTGGTCACGACACCTTGGAGGAATATCACGTTCGGATGCTCGAACTGGCCCATGATCGAGGCCTCGGTGAGGAAGTCGTTCCTAGCCTTGTCCGCGGAACCTGGCTTCAAAGTCTTGATGGCAACGTCGATCTCCGTTCGACCATCCGGCGGCAGTTTCAGCTTTCCTCGACACACGTCGCCGAATTCACCGCCACCTGTTATCGCACGGAACAGTAGCAAGTGGATCAGTGAGCGTGAACCGTAGAGAGGATGACGATTTGTCGTGGTGCTCGGTTAAATTTACATCAGTCCAGGAGCCAGCAGTTCTTTTCTTTAGATCGTGTTCATTCTCTATTCTTCCTCATCGAGGTATCCTCGCCGAAGCCATTCATGTCAGATCATGACTTTTCCCCCCCACTCTACACGACTCGTTTAACCCTCATACGTTCCTCAGGATGAAAATTCACGCACTTACTATTTTGACATACTATAAAATGATTGGTTCCTATTTATCTGTGTTGTAAGACGTATTTCTCTAAAATGTGACGTGATGAATGAAGCAAAGTTTATCAGTTTCGTAGAATCTTTTATGCAACGATTTCTGAGGAGCGTACGACGGTTAAATTTAACCAAGCACTGCTGAAGGAGGGTAGAAAGGACTCCTGTACCTATGATGGCTTCTATCGTGATGTATCCCGCGTCGATCTCGCGAGCGAATTCTCTGACAGCCTGGTTCGGGTCCTCGTAGGTGTGAGGATCGACGTAACTCCTCGCGCTCGCACCACCGGCGCCTCCAGCACCTGCGGCAGCGACCCCCACTGCAGGTGTGAACAGCGGCGTGGTCACTGCAACGTCACCAAAACAGAGTTCATTATATTAACACGAGGGCCGGTGTGTTAAATTTTTACGGAATCTCGGAGCGTTACAGGGCAATACTCGCTCCGTGCCTGACAAAGAACCGTATCATCCCGTGAAAACACTCACACACCCTTCCTCTTAAAAACAAAAAAAGTATTGTGAAAAACAGAACGAGACTCGTTACGCTCCAGAATCAAAGGTGAATATCAAACTATTACAGATCAATCGCAAGGTGAAAGGTGCGAATACACTGGACAAGCAGCTTGTGATATTTTGTGCGAGAAAGACTCTCGGTGCGGACACGTTGCTATTACGTCGCGTGAAATCACACGTGTTATCACGTTATACACGGAGGAGATAATAATGCATGTACTTAAAAATTTATTGGCTCGTGTCGCGCGAAAACAAGTCATTTCGCGTGACGTTCTGAACGTGTGCAAGTTGTTCTCGGGAAAAAATGTCACCAGTCACTTCCTAGTGTATAGGCACCTTAAAGAAAGAGCTCAAGTTGAAGATGTATCCATCCAGAGCCGTCTAAGTCTCGTCGTTGGTAGGTAATTTCTGTTTTACTATATAAACCGCGTCGACGGACACCATCGATCGTGTTCTCCGTCGTCGTAACAAACAAACGGAAACATAACAGAGAACGCAACAACGAAAAAAAAGTTCGGCAACAGGGCCGTGTTACGTTCTATAGGCTGCTGCGCTATATACGATCGTAAAACAAACTGTGAAACGAGAAACTAAAAAAAAAAAATTGGAAAAAAGAGGTCTCGCGCGCATAACCAATTCTCATGCCAGAGCAGAAATTCTCGCATGCCTAATACGCCAAACGATCTCAATCAACGATGCATCGGATTGAATGACGTTAGTCGCGGCGCACCGAGTGCAGAGGATGCTCCGGTTCGAATCGAATTACTCGGTCGGTCCGCCGTTAATTCACGTGTCCGCGGCATGGATCTGCGACCCAGCTGAACGCTCGCGTTACGCTCTCTCCGCGGGAGACCGATTAATTCGAGTTCCACCGGAACATCCAGCATTTCCCGCGTGTCAACGCTCGGAACGTTTCACGGAACGTCGATCGTCCGGTCCGAAAGATCGGTTTCCGGTTGGGAAAAAGAGTAGAGGAGAGGGTAGGAATACGAGATAGGGTAGAAATACGAAATACCAAGATTCTGTATACACAATATTCATGAAAAACGTATTCTCTTTAAAATTTTTACGTTTTGATTTTTCTGTGTGTATTTACTCCGAGAATTTTTCGATTAAGAAATAAAATGGGTATCTCATATTCCTACCCTCTCCTCTATACGAGTGAGAGAAAGATTGAAAAATATAGAGAAAGAGAGAAAGAAGACACACGATGCAGAACGACGAACAGAGAACGAGAGAGAGAGAGAGAAGGAATCGAGCATGCAGTCGTGCTTCGGTGTCGACTACGGAGTAACGTTTAAAGACGATTGTTTAGTTAAAAGAGAGAGAGAGAATATAGAGAAGAGCGAGATAGCTTACAGAATAGTAATAGAGACAGAGTGTATAAGCGGAGGACGTATTTTTGTCGGGCGATAAACTAGTGTACGTGTGTCGCGGGTAAGAGTCTACGGTTTCGCGTGTTTTAGCTGTGGGACTGAGAGTGTGAGGACTTACGCGAGGACTTGCTCTTGTTGTTGGTGTGGGTTGTCACAATCGGTGAACTGTCCATTTTGCAGTGCACTGTGAACAACACAACAACCAACACACTAATTGACAAAACAGCAAACAAAAAGAAGCGATGGGTGTTTTTTTTCGAGATTGATGATGTGATCGAGAATGAGTTCGCGAAGCTGAACAATACAGATGGAGGACGAACGTAAAAGCGAAGAGAAAACGGAAAAGTCGTGCGCGAGCGGTGTCAACGTAACGTAACGCGAGTTCGTCTTCTCCGAGGCTCGATGGAACTGGCCGGAGAGTTCGATCTCGTTTGCTTGGAAATGTTTGCGCACGCTTTTCCGTCCCCATCTGCCGCGATGATCGTTCGCCGCGCGCGCTATACGCTTGTAGTAGGATATGAAATAAAAAAAAACAAACAACAAAAGAACAAAGAACGATAGAACAACACACTTGAAGTGAAACGAGTGCAATGGCAAGTGACAACACGCTAAGAACAGTAGGCATGCAGAACGGTAAAGACACAGAGTATACGCGTCGCAACGTAGGCAAGCACGCGAAACGCGAGCACGCACGGCTCTCTCTCTCTCTTTCTCCTCTTTATCTCTCCCACTCCTTCTCTCTGCTCGCCTCTGTTCCCGAGGCGGGGTTGCATTCTGCATTCGCGAGACCAAAGGAAAACGCGCATTCCGTTCGACGATGGACGGGGGTACATAGAAGCGAGAGAGCAGGAAGCGAAAAAGAGTGCTGTGCGTGCCCGTGCTTTCAGAATCCGGAACGCGAGCTGACAAAGATGCATGTACAAAGGGGGTGCAAGAAGTAACTACGTAAAACCGAGTTCCTAGAAAATAAAAACTTGAGGTGTTGGAGAAGACTTACTGTAGGTCACAACTAGTCCTGTAGTAGCAGGCGATTGTGTACATTGTTTCATTGGGTTTTTTCATGGATTTGTTCATGGAGGCAGGTTCGATAGATTAGGGGAATCGCACATGAAAAGAAAGAATCGAAAGAATTCGGTTAGAATAATGACAGTACGGCCGCAGACCGGAATCGGTGGAGTGAATTTTCCTGACAACAAAGAGCATGTTTTTCTCATTGCTTTCTCATTGTCTTTTCTTTTTTTTTCTTTCGCTTTACTTTTTTCCATTCCTTGCGTAGGATATGACCGCGCGAGTGTTTCTGTGTGTCGTGTATATATATATATATTATTCGTACTTCGACAACTTTCTTTTTTTTATCTTCGAACGAACAAAATAAGGCGAACCACTTTTCAGCAATCTTTCTTTCATTATTGTATTTCAAAGAGAGAAAAAAAATTCTCTAACTAGCAGTGGGTGTTCGGCGACAAGACATTTACCGGTTTACTGGGGTAACTGTATACACATGAGTCGGTGAGAGGGGTTTTGCGGGGGCGGGGGGCTAGGGTTTCGATACTTGCTTGGGTCTAACGGGGTTCTGGTGGTTCCAACAATATTAGTCACAAGACACGAGGGCGTAGTGAAACAACTATGAAAGTGACAGGGGGTAGTAGCGATAATAAATTTATGAAGGAAAAAGAGAGTGTCTGTCCGGCCTGTTGGCTCCGGACGAACGTACCTTCGCCGTTCCTGTACTCCAGGGTATCGCAGTCGCTCGGCTGTTTCTTGTTGCACTCGTCCGAGGCCCTGCTGCAGCGAAATCATTACATCGCATCAATACTATCGAAACGATCCCGATGGGACATACGAATTTTATTCGCCGGTCGTACCTTCTCAGTATCAGAACTGTCATGATGATGATGATCACCAGCAGAACCACCACGGCTACGATCGCGCCCGCTATGATCCTCACCTGCATGTTGTCATCCTCTCCAACGTAATCTGTAACGAGGAAACCACACACGTTCGCGATTGATTCCTTTTGAGGTCGCATTGCTGTCAAAACCGGGTAATAATTACCTAGGCCCATGGCGTGCGGCGTCTTCTTGAACACCACAGGCGTGTACTCGCCCCATCCGCGGGTCGTCTTCGCTCGCACCTGGATCGCGTAATCCGTGGATGGTTTCAGGCCCTTGAACGTCGCGGACAGGTCCGATGTTTGGACGATGGTGGCGTTGGTAGCGTCATCGTAGCGCGGATAACACCTCACTGAACAAACGCGGACACGAAACAGTCAGACTATACCAATCACAATCGTTTAACCCTCATCCACATCCGTCACTTTACGAACTGAATCCATGTTCAAATTCTACGGAGATTATGATATAAAGCCAACAATTCGTAGCACAGGTATATGAAAACTCGATATAGAGAGTTTACCTATCTTTATTAGAAATAACGGAACAGTTTAACACTTCGCTTCATAATGTATCATATCTGATACAGTTAACAAATCTGGTATATAATAAACTAAGAACGTATTATCTTACTATTCTAAATTATGTTTATTTCTCTGAAGATACCGTTTTAATTCTTTTTAATATTTTTCCCTTAAATAAAACACGAAACCTGACTTTTCAAGTTTTCATCCCAATTCAAACAAAATCATGCAGCGAAGGGTTAACTTGTTTCAGGAACACTGTGTGAATTTGCCTGGGGGGGACGAACGAGGATTAACAAAGATCCATCGACGAGTCTCACCTTCGTATCGTTCGACCAGATCGCTGTCTGCGCCTATCTCGGTGATGGGAGCGTCCCAGCTGATGCTCAGTTCGGAGCTCTTGACGCTGGTGATGCGCACGTTGCTCACCAAGCTGGGAACGCTAGCTTCGGTGGTCACGGTGATGTCCACGTACTCGGATTTAGCTGCTAGCGACGACACGCCGTTCTCGGCGAACACTTGGAACCGATACGTGGTCACCGCGTTCAGGCCCGTGATCGTGATCTTCGTGTCGTTGAAGACCTCCTGCTTAAGAAGGGAAAAATCGTTCAATCGTCTAGCAGTTCTCCAGAAATAAAAGTACCACTCGAAGGAAGCACCGTTCGCGGTCGGTTCGAAGCATTAACTTACGGTGCTGGGAATGTACTTGACGCCCATGCTGCAGGCGTCGCAGACCACCCTGTAGGTGGTGTCGGTTCTGCCGCCCAGGATATGTGGCGCGTTCCAGGAGAGGATGACGGTGGACTGGTCGACGAAGTTCACCGTCAAGTTCTGCGGCGCGGAGGGTGGTTCTGGAATCGATTGAAACCCATTAGAACCGTTCAAGTACGAGACGTTTGAGCTTCGCGGTAGATACTCACGCGTGCACGGCATGTTCTTGGGGTCCTTCTCCGCTCTGAAGTATCCGGCGTTGCATCGGCACTCGGTGAACCCGGAGTCGGAGGATTTGCTATGCGCCGGGCATATTTCGCAGCTGTGGGAACCCGCCTCGAACTTGAATTTCCCGGCGGGACATTTGGTGCACTCCTGTTTCTCGACATCGGCGTGGTAGCCTGGCTGGCAGTGGCATCCTCCGCTGGGCAGGTACCATTTTCCATCGCCCTTGCAGAGGAAGGTAGGCTGCTCGATCACCACAGCGTTGTCCACGCAGGTGCCGATCGTCTGCTCGATCAGCGCGACCTCGCGACCAGTAGGCGTCGCTGGGAAATGCGCGAAGTTCACCGAGATCTCCGGGCAGCTGATGTAGTAGACCTTGATCGCCAAGATCGAGATGCAAGCGCCCTGATCCCGGAACGCGAAGTACACGCCCTTCTTCGTCACCGGGATCGACTTCACCTCCGTGTTGATCACCACCTGATCGTTCGTGTTGAACCTGCCCTCGCCGGCGGCGATGCGTCCTGCGAACAGCCACAGCGTGTGTTGTCTTCTCGTCTTTCGCAGCTTATCGTCGTCTTATTCTACTCGCGCGCGCGTCTTTTGTCGTACGTCGTTCGACTCGCGCAGCCACGGATTCAACGGAGGTTGTAAATCTCTGATACGAGTTAACGTCCGCGCGCGCTTCTTAACTACGGTTTACGGTGGACGGGTGATTAAAGCGAAGCTGCACCGTAGACAACTGCTACATAACCAGCCGAGTATAACAACTTCAGCGTAGATTGTTTCCGAATGACGATATTGACGAGGTATAAATGTACTGCACAGTCGCGAATGAACGAGTGATAGTTAACCCTCGTACGTGTTCCTCAGGGTGAAAATTCGCCCATTCACTATATTCGCATACTATAAAATAATTGGTCCCTCTTTATCTGCGAGACGTATTTCTCCGAAATGTGACGTGATAAATGAAGCAAGGTTTATTAATTTAAAGTGTGAAGCAAGAATGGGTGACGAAGTATCACAGAACGTTTTACGCAATAATTTCTAAGGAGCGTATGAGGGTTAACGTTCGTCTAGTTGCTGGATCCTGTTTACGGTGCCGTACAAGGTTGCGACGCGAGAGTAGGGGGGTTTGAGGGTAAGGGAGGGTGGAGGACGACGACGGTGTCTTACCGATCAACTTGTAGCTCTCGGGCTCCCAGGGCGGCGGCTCCTTGGTGGCTGCGTCGAACTCGTAGTAGAGCAGGCTGAATGTTTCCTTACAGCTGCGCGCGGTTCCGGGGAACAGCGAGCAGTCACGGATCGTGAATTTGACTTCTACGTACATGCGGTTCGCCGGGCCCCTCTTGATGAACGGCGTCCACAGCCAATTGTTCACGCTGTTGTGCGCGACGTCGCAGACAACGTAGCTCCGCCAATTGATGTCCTTGTCGAAGTTCGTGAACGACTCTTCCACCCACTGCAATCAAGCCGGAACACACGGGACGATCTTAATTTTGTCCGATAGCCAGTCGTTAATCGGGGCCACGGGCCCTCGAACCTACGCGCGCGCGTGCAAGCCTGCTTCTGACTTCGAATCAGTCGCGATAAGATAAATGGAGTTTAAATAACGCGGCTCGGGGGCCAAGGGCCAAGGCTCGTGCTCTGGTAGGGGGATCCCTTTTCCGCGACCCTAGAGTACCGACGTTCTCCGACGCTGTTTGCGTTCGGATTACGCGAGATTCCATCGCGTCAGCATCTACGAAATCAGCTTTTCTCGAACCCCTCGTGAGTCGCGAGTTTCCCCCCTCTCTCGCCTCAATCTCCTCCGAGTAGTTCTTCCGCTCCACGCTTCAAGGTCTTCCTATTGATTTCAGATACCCCCACCTATTCGACGATGATATTTACAGAAACAACGGATTAACCGTACCCGGATTTCGAACTTCCAAGGAACGACGGGTCGAAGAATCGACCGGTGAGTGGACACGGGAATTCTTTACGAACTGGTACCTACGATTCGATTGGTTAGAGGGCGACGATCGTAAAGGTCATGACCGAGCAAAATGTTTTCTAAATTCTCAGATTGTTCATAATGTTGACCTTGACAGGAAGCTTCAAGGTCGTTGAGATTGATCAGGACTAGCTCTTTGTAAATGATTAGCTCTGATAGAGACAGCGATTTTCGATCTCTATCGTGTCGATCGTTAGACCGGAGGGATCGTGTGCATGGAGGGACAGGGAGTGAGAGAGAGGGAGAGAGAAACGGGGGGACCGTGGTCCGTGTCCGATCCGAGGAACCACTTGTACGTCGACGTCGGACGCGGTATCCTCCCTCGGCAAATGACGAGGCGGAGAGGCCAGGTCGTCGACTTGCGACAAACAGACCGCAAGGAATTACCGGCGCGCGTTACCATTAGTTTTATTGCCCCCCTCGGCTCGAGCTCTGGCTCAGGCTCGAGCTCTCGGGCTCGAGCTCGTCCCGAGAGAGACCGCAAAAAGTTCCGACCGTGCAAGAAGGACCCGTCGTCGTCGTCGTCATCGTCGTCGTCGAGGTCCTTGTGGGTCGTCGACAGCCTTCTCCCGCGGTCCTCGTCCTCTATTCTCTTTCTCTCTTTCGGGGCCTGCGTAGGTAAGAACGCGCAAAAACCGGGTAGATCGGAGAAGAGAGCAGGCTTCTTTGCCCAGAGGATTTTCTTGCGAACGTGTTTCCGGCAGGGAGGCCGCAATAAATTCAACCGTACGGTTACTCGGTAGCACAAAGAGATTATTACGGGAAAAGATGACGAGGCGACCGGGGGTAGAAAAACAACCAGCTTGTCTTGGTACGCGGAGAAGAAACGAGAAAGAGAGAGGGAGAGGGAAGAGAGAAAGAGGAGAGCGAGCTCGTCAACGCGGACCGAGAAAAATCGAGGCAAATAAAGAGGGACGTTAATTACCGTGGTTGGGCGCGCGAGTCGATCGCGATTATCGACGAATCGAGGCAGAGTTTAGGGGTCTCTCCGCCGCGTCGCGAAGACGGAAGGCGCGCGGTAATATCATACCCCGTGCAGAGACTATTAGAGGAACGAAGAAAAGTCCTGGAGATGTTATTTCGACGCCTCTGCCCGAGCTTTATCGCCTGGGAAATTGCGTTAGGACGGTAAATTCCACCCCCGTCCATTTCTCTTTCCCTCGGTGTCTCCACAGCTGCCTCTCGCTTTCTATCCACCTCTTTTCCTCTTTCTCTCTCTCCTTTTCTCCCTTTCCATCTCCTGTCGCCTCCTCGCCGCGCTTTTACGTCATTCTTTCACGAGAGCCTCCGGAACTGCCGCGAAGCGAAAAAAGACAGAGTACGCGCGTCGTTAACGCCGCGGAATTTAATTGGATCCCGCCGAGACGTCCTCTTTTAACGTGCCGCGTCAATTTTTCGGCGAGCCGGATTTCCCAGCGGCGCGACCCTCCCGTGAAATTACTTATTAGTGGCGGAAAATAAAGAAAAAGAGGGTAGGAGACGGAAGGGTGAGACAGACGGATCCTGGAACACGGCCACGGGAATCGATCCATGGGAGTAGCGTCGGGTTCGTTAGCGATGCTCCGCAATATTCTCGTAATTCCACTCGAAAGTGCGATTTCCTATACTCGATCTGCTGGTATACGCTCGCCAAGCCAAGACATTTCCACCTGAATCTTTTTCTTCGATTAACATATCGTCCAGTACTCGTCGCAGATGGTAGGAACCATGATTGCATACCTACCCAAAGGAAATTAAACATAGAGGTGCCACTCGACTACCAAAGGATTCAATTAATTGTACACCTGTCGTTATATAAACAGATAAATCAAATCACGCCGCTCAGAAGTGTACAACTTCTTTGCGACAATATATATGTATATATATATATCTTCGTGTTTTATTAGCGGATACGTTGAGAGAAAGTTGAAAGGGTAAAGACTGTTATTGAGACGAGCCCTGCTCGCGAGCTCGTTAATTAAACTATTATCGGCGCACGCATACGTCGGTCGTACGCATGCGATTTGCAACAGGAAAACTCGTGTATAATAAATCCCGCCCTCCTATAAAATCGTCGTCCATATTCTGACGCGTGTTTCTGTTTCTTTCGTAGCTTTCTTTTGTCGGAAGCCGTATCGAACGGTCGAGTTTCTCTTGCTCTTTCCGTATCCGCTGGAGATTTGAAATGAAATTAATTACACCGGTTAACGTGTTTCGCGCCTCGGGTTCGTTAGCGTGCCGCATGCGAGATTAGCAGGAGAGAGAAAGAGAGAGAGAGAGAGCGTGCGAGCGGGCGCGAGGCAATTTCGCTTTTTATCGCGTGAAACAGCAAATTCGCCGGACTTCGGGGCGCGATGTTTCCCAATTAGCCCGACGATCGATAGGATCGACGCGACCCGACGCTCTGGTATGGTACCGAAGGGTGGACGTGGCCTGATGAAACGCGAATCCGCGGCCGTGGAACCCGCGAATCCATTAGCGGACCAGTCGATTCGAGGGATCGAGGAATTTCCCGCATTTGAAATCGGCCGAGAGATAATAGAACGCGCGGCGGCTAACGTTGCGCCCGGGGAATGATCGCGATGGAAGTAAATCGAGAGGCAAAAGCGCGTCGCGAATTCGGCCGGAACACCCGGGGAAAAAATATTTCCGCTCGGCGTCGCGTTTAATTGCTTCGCGTGTAATGGCCGCGCGATATCCGCACCCACCCCTTGTCGTTCCCCACGCGAAAGCAGCAACGGCACAGCCAGGCCCTCGACCCTCGTCGTCCTCGACAAAACTGCCGGGAAAAATATCGTTCTTCCGCGTCGATCGTCGATTATTAATTCGCTCGGAAATTATGTCGAGCACGAACGCGCGCCCCCTCTACGGTCTTCACGGGTTTTTTTTTCAATCGGCTCCGCGAATTGACTCCTCGCCGACCGCCGACGCGAGAATATATCCGCTCTGGAAAATCCGCGATTCTCGCCGTCGTCGCAGCCGCGCGTTTCAACCTCGCGGCACCGTTCCGCGAGCAGAATATGCGAGGAAAAAATTAAAAAAAAAATAGGGAGAGAGAGAGAGGGAGCCAGATCGGAAGAGAGAATGCCCGGAGGAACGTTGACCCGGACAAAAGAATCCTCGACGTATAGAAAAAGCAACGTTCCGCGCGGTTATCCGCCATCCGCCGATGCATTCCGCGGTTTTGTTCCCCGGGAAACGATGAAATTCAGTCCGCGGCAATAAAGTGTAACGCGTTACACGAACCAGGCATTAAGCTATCGATTTGTCGGGAACATGAGCATCCCCGCAGCCGCAGCCCCGCTAGACGAGTCCCGCCGAGGCCCGAAGAGCGGATAGCCGTTTTCTATTTCCTCGCGGATCAACTGCGCCAGTAAATAGATATGAACCGCCGCGCCGCGCCGGGCCGGTTTCGAAATAAAGCCAATAAGCTTCGCGGCGGCGGCTGTGAACGATCCATCCACTCCTCTCGCGAGTCGATGAACGAGGATGTCCGAAAGAAACACGCCAATCTCGCGTCTCTTTCGCATCCTTCGTTTATGGCTGTACTAGGTGACCCGCGATGATGCAACCGGAAAGCGATCTTGTTCCCGCGAAAATAACTCGCGATCCAAATTATACAGAGTTTCTTCCAAGTCTCTGACTCACTATTTAGCATAAATGTTATAAGAACTGTTATGATTCTATTAAAAGCAAGAGGAACGAAACTACACCCATTCGGATAGACCACGCCCAGGATACAGGAAAGCAAAGGGAACAAAGTATTCGCGAAGTTTCTTCCAAGTCTATGACTCACTATTTCCATCGTTTTGCTCCAAGGAGCATTGCTCTGGCTCCGATCAAAGTAGGAGCAAAGACACCACGCCCCATCAGAGTAAACCCCGCCTACGCTATAGAATAAGAGCAGAAATTTCTATCGCTGTTGCTGTCGCATTGGCACGGTTTAGGGCCACCCTGTGGCTGTCGAGAGCCGGTTAGAGAACTCGAAAAGCAAACTGCGCTTAATTTGAGTAAACTTTTCTCGGGGTTTATTTTTTCACTGGGCCACCCAGTATAGAGTGGTAGAGAAATGGTCTCTCTTTCTTCCTCGCTCCGTAGCGGTAATATTGCCACCATAATCGCAATTCCGATGGTGTAGCCTCGGTCTATGAGGGTGGAGGAGCGTTCGTGGGAAGACTTAGGGGGTTGCGCGGGGTAGACGAACTTTCAGTCTAGCGGAGGGTTCGCGGATCTTAATATATATTGAGCTCTCGTGCCCGACCACCCCTCGGCCTTGGGGTTAGCTGCAACTCAGGGGGATAGAGAGAAAGAGAGGAGGAAGAGGAGCGAGAGAGAGACAGAGAGAATGAGCAGCGTACAACCACTACCTTGTTCCTGGAGGTACGCGCATCACGTTCCGCCGTCCGTTTCACGGCAGCCACCTCGGGCAACTAGCTCGCGAGGGTACGCGATTGGCGGAATCGCGAAAGTTAAATTAACTCCGGGGGCAAGTTGCGCGACCGTGGCAAAGAGTAGAGGCACCGGGAGAGGATTCGATCGAGCGGGGTTCGACTCGGTGAAATGCTTTTTTCTCTGCGGCCACCTCTTCGAGACGCCACGGACCCCGAGAGCAGCCACTTTGCAGTCGATATTACTCTACGGGCGCGATCATCGTTACACGGGGCCGCTACGGTGTTTACCCGGGACGATCGTTGAATCGCGTAATTCAGCTTTTCTTATCTGCGCATCCGGTGCCCGTGACCCCGGCTCGCCTCATCGGAGGATCGTTAATCGGTAATCGTAACGAGCGATATTCCTACCGAGCCACCGGGAGAACACGTTTCACCGAACGCGACGTCTCACTCGACGATCGAGGCGAAACAGAGTACCGCGTACTCCTTCTCGTATTCCACGAACGCTTCGACTTCGATCGACTGATCTTCTTCGTAATCTGCGAGTCGATATATATCTGCGCACCAGACGTTATCCTGCGGTAGCTAACGCTTCGGTGTGTTTACTCTTTCCTGTCCAAGTACTCCATTCTGTTGGGAGATCAAACCTGAACCATATGTTTATTGAGTGTTTATTAAATCTCCATTTCACTCATGGAATTAACGTATATTAGTTGTGAATTAAGATTGTTCGCACATAACGCAATGTGACAATTTATTATTTTTCCACGGAATTTCAACTAAAACAAATGGTATGAAGAAGACAGGAAGCGAGAGCTGTGTCTGGCTCGGTAGACTGGCAAGAACTGAAATAGCCGATTTCCTCTGCCTAAGGGAACAGCAACGTTCGAAGTACAATAAACCTTAGGTCAAGAAAGACCCTTTATATTAAATGTAATTTTCAGAAATTGAGTGTCTACGGTGAAACGAGAAGCGAAAGACTTCGCAGTGGTTCATAGACCGTTCGAATGCGACAGGACTGGGTCGATAAAGTTCCATGAAGCAGCCGGTGTATCCGGCGGATTAACTCCGAAATATTAGATGGCGAAAGAAACAGAGGGACGATTCGTTTCGTTTGGAAAGGAAAGCCGTAGAGGTTCGTCCCGCGCGAACGAAGGCAGCAGGGAGCGAACCGAAGGGCAGGGAGAACAAGTGCACATATGTGTGTCCGCGCAAGAGACCGGCACCCTTCGGCCAATATAAGGGTGGTTACGGAGGGCGGCGATCGCGCAAACTTGATGTAGCCGGTTTATTTGGCACCCCCGAGCCGATACAGCGACGCCCCCGAATGGGGAAAAGTCTCTGGAAGTACCATTTAAGGAGCATTTCCACGGGTCTCGGGCGTTAACCGAGATTTTTCTTCGGAGCGGGAAGGGAATGGGAGGATGGGGAGCCGAATGGGAGGAAATGCCGTGGCGAAGGGAGAAGAAGAAAAAGCTAGCGCCGATCGTCACAGAATTTATTTCGGGATTATTCGCCGAGGGAACGCGCCTCGCAGATACGACAAATCGTTCTTCTTCCCCGGATCGAAGCTCCGCGAAGCAATTCCCGGACCAGTCAGATTTATGATCGGGAGATCGACTCCCGACGGCAGTCGTCTACTCGAAGAATCGATTACCTTCGACCCCCTGTATCGATACTGCTAAGAAAATTCGCAGGTAATCGGTGCGCTAGTCGAAACCTATCGGATGCCTATTGTCAGACAATTTCCGAACCTAATCGACCTATTCGACTCGATGTTATCGTACGAGGGGTTAATATCCATCGTAATATCCAACGCGTGACAGCTTAGTTATTTAGGATTAATCTACCGTTCCTGCCATTCAATCGGCAATTTAATCATTCCCACTGATCGGTGCGTGATCGTTGTATTAAATGATTCGCCGGAAACGGCTTTTTGTGGAGACAGCGTAGACTTGGATCGTCTCCAGTCTATGGGACGTCGGGCTCATCGATAGCCAGCCAGGCGTAACGAGCCTAAGCGTCGTAATATTTCGAGTTAGGTGGACGCGGCGCGTCGACAGTGTCGCGTGTCTGAAGGGCTGAACGCGCCAATGACCGTCGCCCCTGACGAGACGGCACGTCACGGCGTAACGAGGAGGGCTGCACCGGCGAGCCAGCCACGTGGGGCTGAAAACTCGACCATACGAGACCGTGGCCACTGTGTCTATCTTGCCTACGTTCCGACGAACCCTTAAGCTACGTCCAGACACACGTCCTACACTAAGGGACATAATAGACCTGACTACAATCGCTAGTAAATTATTCGAGCAATTGCGCGAACACCAAAACTATTCGCACGCCAACCACTGCTCGATGAAACTAAGAAAAATGAATTCTCAAGATAGATCGCGGTGCAAGAATAAATAAAGTGGTCGTCGCAGTACACGTGACCAGGCTTGGAGCACCGTCTAGCCGCAACCGGAAGTCCGAAACGGTACCGGAGGTCTGCGCTCACAGCCCGGAATCCTCGAATTCTTAGCTGGTCCGTGTCTCCGACTGGCTTTCGCTGGCCCGTCGATTCTCGAAAACCCACGGACCCTGGTTCGGGAACGCAATTTACTCCGACGTCGGGAAACGGGGAGGCAAGACAGTCAGACAGACGGACAGACAGGTCGAGCCAATAAAAGGAGGCGTTCGCGGCGCGAACAAGAAGAAGAGCGCAGAGACTCGCGAAGAAGATCCAGAGCGGTGCAGCGAGTTGCGTTGAGTTCGGGAGTGTGAATGGAGTCTGGTCCAAAGATACACCGAGCGATATCCCGGTGCTATTTCGAGTCGGACCGGCGAGTGTCGGCGCGTAAGGGGCGTAGCCGGGCAATGATCGTCGGGCAGACGGGCCGGCACGTCGGTTATGGGCTCCGCTCGTTGCAACGAGGAGAAACGATCGACTCTCGTGGGGTGGAATTGCGAGTCGCGAGGCCATCGTGGTGATCGTCCTGCATACTCGATGTAATTTTTCTCTTCCTGCTCGGTGCACCCTCGCCCGATACCAATTGGGGGGTGCCCGGCCACCGGAACCGATCTTATGCTAATTCCAAAGGGAGAAAATCCTCTCTCTCTTCCTCTTTCACTTTGTTCGTCTATCCTATTCTGCTCGTGTCTCTTTCGGACGCGTGGAAAACGCGGGCTTTATAAAATCGTCGTGAATTAGCCGGGCCAAAGGGGGTTGACTTTAATATCGAAGGACTTGCTCGGCCCGGGACCCTACACGCACGCCCCTGGACCTGTCAGCTTGACGTATCGCAGTCGCAGGAATCCATTATATAGTCAATTACTCGTCGTGACAGGGAACGTGCTCGCGGACGAGGCATCTGACGGCCTCCGATGCACTCTCTCGCAGTGTGCATCGATATCCGGACAGCGAACCTCGCGTCCTGTGAAATTTCGAGAACGAACTTAGAATCCGTTTACTTTTTGCTGTCTTTGACCTCGTACTCTCTCTCTCTCTCTCTCTCTCTCTCTCTCTCTCTGTGTCTGTTTAGCTAACTCGTTGATTTATTAAACGGCCCCTAAGCTGCTCAATTTACGCACCGTGTTTGCTTCAAAGGATATGGGTTTTCCACGAACCGCCCCAAAATGTCCCCCTTCGGTTTTCAACGAGCTTCCGAGGGGAAGTCAATTTTCCTCAACTTCGTAGATTCATTCATTCGGAAGTCACGCCATCTCATTCGTCAACGGCCAATGGAGACTTTCGAGGTCAGCTTCACCCTATGTTTTAATTAAACGTCGCACGGTGACTAATTCCTTATCGGTCCCTTCGACCCCTTTGAAAATCAAGACATTCCTTGTACCCCGGAACATTTTAATGATCACGTCAAAACATTTCGGACTAACGAGAGGACGATTAACAAAAGCCACGGGCAGAAGTTTCGATAAAAATATCGCCCGGGAGAATTGACAGATTTCGGCGTGGACGTCGAGAAACGTTTGGAACGGGGTCCGCAGAGCGCAGTATTCGAACTGCAGCGAAAAGTGCATCGGCAACGAAGGTTCTGGGTTTCCCGCGGGACTCGGCCGCGCGCCGGGTCCAGGCATTTCGGCGATTCGCTAAAGTTAGACGCTTCGGGAGGAGAGAGCGGACGCTGTTCTCGTCAGAGCGTTCGAATCTTTGGGAAGGTTCGAGGAATTTCGATAGGCGGTCGGGAGAGGCGAGGCTAGACGGCCGAGATTGCCGGAGCGGAGGCAAAGGGCAACGAGTCCGGCTGCGTTAATTAAAATTCGCGAGTCGGTCCCGTGGCTCCCCAATAAACCGGCGAAAATATTGCACGAGAGGAGACAGAAAGAGAGAGAGGAGAGAGAGAGGGGGTCGGTGGAACGGCGGTTGGACGAGCACGAGAGAAGCTGAGTGGAGAGAGTTGCAGTTTCTGCGACGTGGTTAGCTTTGGTTGCACGGCAGGTTGCACGCAGCGAGCCGGAACCCTCGATCGAACCTCGTTAACTATTTGAACTGGTTAACGTCGTCTCCTGCACACGCGGTCGCCCTGCTAGACGCGATATTTGGATAATAATCGAGTCCTCGGCGGCGGTACACGAGCCGTATAATGGCCGTCCAGATGGTACGCGGCGAAACGATCTTCACCTGCCGGCAAACGGCTTTCCTACGACCATTGTTCGAGAGAGCTGGTTGTGCTCCCTCTCCTCGTTCTCTCGCTCGCCGACGCGACCTTTGACGCCCCGAGTTATTTCACCGGGATTGCCTTTCGATTCGGCGAAATATCAGCCGAGCGAGCGCTCTCGCTTTCCAGAGAGACAACGCCGTTTCCTTTAGCCAGACTGGGCCAAGCAGACAACAGCGGTGGATAGAGGTGCGCGAGAACCCGAAAATGCCGGGATCGAGACGGGTTCTCGAATAGATATATTCCTGCGAATATTAGGAAATCCGAATAGTACGAGTGCTGGCACATCTCTAGCAACGGATCGCGGATGACGACGGTGGATCGGTATCGTCTATCCAGGAGCAGCCGTGCGGCTGTGCTCGGCTCTCGGGATTATTAAATTAAAAATACAATTTCCCGGGCAGCCGAGCCAGGCCCCCTTCCAATATTTTTCCAAGGGCTTAGCCTCGACGAACAATGCCGTCTCGACTCGGAAAGATATCGCCTCGGCTAGATATAACCTGCGAGAGAAAGAAAAGAGAGAAGAAAAAAAATGTTACCAGAGAACGTCCGGAGGGAAGGGGGCGAGGTACAGGCGAAGGGAAAGAAAAGCCGAGGAAGTTGCGAAAAGGTCGAGTTCGAGCGGAGACGAGCCCTGAGCGAGGCGAGAGAGAGGACCATCCCTTTTCCTGGTCCCGGAGAAATTGAGTTTCCGAGTTCGCTTTTCCCCGGGGGTGGTGGTCCGTGGCTCGTTCGACTCGACTCGACTTTGCTCGACTCGACTCGGCTCGACGCGACGCTGCCACCTTTATCGTTGTAATGAAACTGTGTTTATGATAATCCAACAATGGAACAATGTGGGTAACGACCGAGGGGTACGCTCGCCAGGCCACAATGGCCCGCGGTTATGCGCTCTCTCACCTAGGAAGAAAGCCGAACCGGGAGGCGATGAGAGAAGGCTGGACGAGCCGCTGCCAGAGGAGGGTCTTGTCTCTCCTTCCCTCTTTCTATCCGCTGCCTTGCTACGGGTTTCGGCTCCCGAATCTTAATTAGGAATTTCACAAGGGCTCGAGGAACAGCTACCCCCGTGCGCCCACGGTCCACGGCTCCCGGGGAAACGGAAGAGGGCACCGTCCAGAAAAACGAGAAAAAAAATAATGTCGTCTCGGCACCCCTGTCCGATCGCTGCGTAGATAAGCTCTTTGGAGATAGCGCGATCACGGCGGGGAAACGAGAAAGGGGTTCCTCGTGCCGCTCCTTTTTCTCCTCTCGCTCCCTGCGACGTTCTCTACTGTGCTCAAGGAACAGAAGGGGACTTGTTCACCGGCTCTATAAAAGAGTCGAGAAAGATTGCTCCGGGTACGTTGTAAAATTAAATACTTTTCGTCAAGATAAAGCCGGAATGGCCTCCGCGCTCGGGTCACCGGAACTCGGCGCATCGATGACGCTCTTCTGCACTTCTTTTTGCGCCGAACGCTTTTTCGCTCTTTTTCCGCGCAACATCTTTGCGACTGTCTCAGTATTACAAGAGGGTTGAATAATTTCCACGATACAGGAACTCGATGCATCGATAATGAGAATCTTTCAGCAGGAAGTTCGACGGGGTATCGAGGAAATTTCGAGGCAGCCCGATAATTCGTTGCGGGGCAAAGATCCGGGAGGATCTTAATTGAGCAGGCTACTCTGCGAATTAGAGGAGGCACTGTTCCTACCCGGTGGCTTCCGGCCGCTACTTTATGTTATGGAATCCTCGGCCACCGTTATATTCCCGCAGCAGTTTCCCCGGGGAGCCGCAATTTCCGTCGTTTCGCGCGGACGCGAAAGTTCTCCCGGCAACTTTTCGAGCAGATTAATTCGGGAATTTATCATCTTCGGGATGGCAGAAGCCCGGTGGTGGGCCCGGTGGCCGCTGACCGTGGCCGAAACCGTTCGTCCCGAAAGAAATAAAAGTTTCGCGAAACAAAAGGCTCCAACTTTTTTCGAGTTCGCCGCGGGAATAGCCGGCAACCACCGTTCCCGATCTCCCTCTTCTTCCCTTTCTCGCTCTGGTCCAGTGTTTTTCTTTCCGGTCGCATAGTGGCCCTGTTTATGGCCCCTTGACCACCAAATATCCCGACGAGTCTCTCCAGGGTGAAAACCAACGACTTCTCGGCCGCGCGAGAAAGTTTGCGCGAGGATCTCGACGAAAATCCCGATCCTCTCACGAGGGATCTATCTCTCCGCAGCGGGCAATCCCTCTTGTCACCTCTTTCCGTCTCTCTGTCCCCCGGTCGCTCCGAAATACCTAGCTCCGAGGCTTGGATATGTGACGGAGAACTTATTTTAAAGCTTTGGTTTATATCCAAAAATTCAGCAGCCGTTCCATTCGAGATGGAAAAAACCAGAAACTGACAATAAATAGAAAATCAAGGGAAAATGTTTTAATACGCATCGCTATTTAAAACGTTGAAGAAGCGGAATTAGCATCGCGAACAGCAATCCGACGCATTCCTGACACCCTCTATCTGTCTGTTACAGATTGCCAGACCGAAACCGCAGCATTTCGAAAATCCTGTCGGCGCGACACGCCCGTGGCAGAGATTTCAGCGCCGGGGACGGGTCGCACGCGCGAGAGAAGGAGGAGGAAACGCGAGGATCCCAGCACTCGACGACTCGTGTCAATAAACAGAGTCTGTTCTAACGACGCGGTCGGGATGACAGATATATATGTATGTACGTGGATCCGGAGGTGAGCGTGAAAGAGACGGCGAAGTCGTCCGCGAGAAGGTGGGACAAAGAGGACGAACGACGAACGACGAAGAAAAAGACGAGAGGGTGGAGAGAGAAGAAGAGCGAGGAAGAAAAGGAGGAAAGAATGGGACGAGGAGGGCCGAGAGAGAAAGAGAGAGAGAGAGGGAGTGGATAGAGAAGAAAGAAGAGGCGAGGAAGAGAAAGAAAGAGAGAGAACGGAGACGCAGGCAACGGCCTGCAGAAGCCCCGAAGGCCGTTCACATGAATACCAGTCTTTCCATTAGTACTCGAATGGAGGAGCCCTGGCCGATGCATGATCGATACTCGTAGATCCAATCTCGCTCGGGTCTCGTCCAATCGCGATCGAGGACCACCGCGAGATACAATGTAAGCGAACCTACGCGCTCAGCCCGCTGCCGTTTCTTTCGCGCGCGCGCGTGTCTTGCGAGCGGGCCGATATCGTCGCGAACACCGATCCTCTGGGAGCTTTAAAGGTCGTCGTTTTCACGACACGACCCGAAGCAAATCCTCCTAGCCGGCTCTCTTCTACGGCATCGCGAATTTGGAGCGTTGGCGATTTCCAACTACCGAGAAAATTCGACCGAAAGAAATGTCTTTCATTAATTGTCTCTACCGTGTGTTTAGGCTCCACCCCCTAATACTCCATCTCCGTGAGCCCGAGTAAAGTTTTCCTCGACAAAGATCATCTATCTTGCGTTCTATGTACAAAGTAGGCGTGGTGAGTTCAAGGTGGGCGTGGTTTATTTGCTCCCGAGTTGTTCGGAGCAACGAGCAGCGGTACTATAAAAACGATAGAATTCCAGCGATGATTGTCACCGAGCGAGATGAGACACGAAAGAGAGCATAGGTGAGGGGGAGTGGGAAATTACGGAACGGCGAAAGCAGGCCACCGTTTCCTCGAAATACCAAGTGGACAGTAGTTTCTACTCTAGCCGGGCGGATTCTCTCTCGTTGCCGGTTCCGCTCTACCCACTTTCCATCCACCACCGCCTCCTCCTCCGGGAGGCACGGAATATTAATGTCCCTCATATTTTATAGAACCACTCGGAGGGCAACGGTGCCTCCCTCTCTATCCGCCTATTTCTCCCTCTCTCGCTCTATCTCGGTGTGCGTGTCGTCCTCCTCCTCCTTCTCCTCCCCCGCTTATAAAGGACTAAAAATATATGTACGTAGGGTGTGCGCGAGCACGGTAGATCCTTATCCGCGGGGACAATGACAAAACGAGCAAAGGTCGAAATACCTAGAGAAGTTAATTCGGTTGTCGGTTCGCGGCACCTCTCTTCCTTCTCTTCCTCACGCTTTCTCGCTCCCTCGGTCTCCTCTTCCTTCCGTCCCATTTCTCTAGATCTCTCTTTCCCTTTCTTTCTCTGTTTCCCGCTGCCACGTTCACAAGCGCTCGTCGTAGTCGTCGTCGGTTTCAACCCCGGCCTTATCAACCTCGACTTTTTATTTTTCACCCGATTTCTCTAACCCGGACTGGGTCTCTTCTCTCGCCCCGGCGTGCCGTATCCCGTAGATAATTTTAACGAGCACCTCATTTTTCTCTGGGAAATGACCCCTTCGCGGATTAGAAGGAGCTGCTCTTCAGAAAGAAGAGAGCGGGAGACACGACGATCGTTTGCGGAGGGTACTTTCGAGCTCTTTTAGCGACCACCGACTTCCCTGGCTCCTCTCCCCGACGTAGTCCTCCTCGTCCTATTCTTCTTCCTGCTCCTTCTTTCGCTCGGACTCGAAACAACGCGTTTGTCTCCCGGGCGAACCTACGGGAATACTCTCCCGAACGCGTAGATAAATCACTCTCTCTTTCTCTCCGGAGAGAGAGAAAGCAATTTATTACCAGACCGATACGCGGACGGTCTACTCCGAATCGTAGAATTCATTTCTTTCCGCTTCGATGCCGGATCTATTAATACCTTGGAAAAGTCTCGAAGTAGGGCATGTGTGTCTTCGGTATCCTTCCCTTACAGGAAAACCGGGGCACAGTTAGGGGTGCAATAAACAGAGAAAGTGGACA
The DNA here is from genome assembly GCA_028455595.1 of Lasioglossum vierecki. NCBI lineage: Eukaryota > Metazoa > Arthropoda > Insecta > Hymenoptera > Halictidae > Lasioglossum > Lasioglossum vierecki. Next base: position 10,245,554 of record CM052337.1, read on the forward strand.
GGCGAAAAGACCGGATGTTGCCTCAGCAGACAGCGTCGTATTGTCCAGCAATAAAGTGCAAAATTGTAGAATTGTAAATATCATTCTTTAAAAAACAGGCGCGAGTACGAGTCTTTGCGGTGAGACGAATTTTTTGTTCGTCTCCGCGCGATTGCATCGGCGCGCGCTAATGTTTCCGTTGAAATTTTCCAACGTTGCACTTTAACGGACTGCTACATGCTTCGTGTCTATCGCGTCGACACCGTCTGCTCGTTCCGAGCGCAATAAAATCGCGAGATATTATACGCGACCACGCGGACCAGCGATAACGAACGGTGCGCCCCTTCTGGTCGGTAGCATCGAATTACGACACGAACTAGGCCCTTTTATCACGGACATCTAGACGCCTGGCTTCGAGCTCCGATCGCTCGTAAAGATCACCGACGATCGAACCGGGAAACCCAGCCGAATTCTTCCTCGATCATTTGATCGAATCTGTTTCTTGCTCGGCACACATCGTACCGCCCCATCCCCAGTTCCCGTGATCCTGATAATCACCCTTGTACGGTCTCCTGGAAATTGGACCATCCGATGTGGGGCGTTCAATGCAAAAATGAAGTTAATAAGGGGTCGACAGCGAGCATGCTGAAATATTAATAAAGCGAACTATCGTAGTGAATGCCGATTGCTCGATTCCACTTTTTCACCCCCGGATCACAGTGGACAGAGCTCACGGGGGTTTCGATGATCCCCACGAAAGGTTGCGTGGAATACCGATGACAGGGGTAACGTGACATCCACGTAGATCAAGGGGGATGGTTCGTTCTTTTCGGTGAACGCGGCGATTCCGCGTGAGGCGTTGATTGCGTTCCCGGTGATGTTTCGGACACGCACCCTCGTTTAGTTGTCGTCGGGGCAGGAACACGCTGAGGTTTCCCAAATTGACTTTCGCCCCTGCTGTCAGCCGTGGAAGGAAGCGTTCCAAGAACTTTGGTATGCGCGAGCCGATCCGAGGGAAAACTCTGGGACGAGCGTTCCTTATTCCGGGGCAACAATAGCTGCGAGATGAATCATCGATCCTCGTGGAACCGCCGGTACGTGCGGTGCGCGTCGAGTTTAAGGTGTGTTTGTGCAACGACAGCGATAGTTGGCAGGGTTCTTTCTCGTAGTGGCGCGAGGTCCTTTGAGGGGGTTGAGCCGTACCGCGGGTGCCAATCGAACCCACGAACCCAGCCATCCAGCCCAGCTAGTAGGTTCGACCCTTCGACAAATTGGCAATCCTCCCTCTCTCTCTCTCTCTCTTTCTGTGACGGGAAACGACGCCGCCTCTCGAGTGTCCTCGATCGTCCTGCCGCGCGAGGATCGTTTCTTTTGTGCTCGCTGCGTGCCGCTTCGAAATTTCCCAAGACCGGTTTATCGATCATCGACGGGGCGCGCTCGAGAGATTGGCGGCGAGATGCGGTGAAACTCGACGGTGCGGCGGCTGAGGCTGCGGAGGGAGGGAGAGCACAAGCCACAGCCGCAGCCGCAGCCGAAGCCGCACGCGCGCGCCCGCGATATTCACGGGCCGACGTGTTCTCGAGGGCTGCGCGTTTTCCCGTCCGACGAAAATTTGATTATCCCTAGCGTAGCTGGCGGCGAGAGCAAGCCGGCCCCCGAATTCAATTCCGACCTCGGAGTCGCTAGTTTTTCTCGTCGCGCCCGAACGTCGGAACTTTTTCGGAAGGGTCCGCGCGTTGCTTCCGTGCTCTCCCACGTGACCTCACGGTTGATTTAACCGTTCTCTTCTCTACCGCCGGTGTATCCATTTATCCCTTGCCACCCTTGCTTCCCTTTTTCTTCGTCGAATCGAGAAAATCATGGCGAGCCGGCGGAAAGAGAGAGACAGAAACAGAGAGAATCGTGCGTCGGTATTGCATTCGTGACGCGCCCGCTCCTCTCCGTCTCTTCTTCGTTCGATCCCCTTGTCTACGTTCATCTTTCTTTCGCTCGTCTTCCCCATGGGCAACGTGGTCACGTCCCAGTCGCTATGGAAACCCGGCCGAATCGAGATGGAAACTCACCCTCTCCTCGCGCTATCCCTCTCTCTCTCTCACTCGCACACACACTCTCTTGCTCCCTCTACATTTTACCCCGTCACGTATTCGGCTCTCTCTCTCCCTTTCTCTCTATCTCCACTACTCCGGGACTCCGTCTTTCTTTAATCCACGCCGCGCAGCCTGGCTCCGTCTTCCACCGGCTGCTGTCCTTCCCTTCTGGTTCTGATCTCTTCTCACCCTCTCCCTTCCAGTCGCCTGGTCTCGTTAGTTTAACCCACGCGCACCGAATCGTAATGGGAAACGTACAGATGCATTAGGAGAGGCTTTGCCATCCTAGATACCCCCGATGCCAGCCCGGCTGCTACCTTCAAAGCTATTGCCGCTCGCTCTGTTCGCTCTGCTCGATCCCATCCCCCGTTCTTCCAATTCCCGGCACCCTATCCCACCCTCTCGGCCGCTCACCTACCCCTACCGTCGCCTTTGTCGCCCCGTACACCTTGCCGAACAATGCGTGCCTCGACAACGCTTCCGTTCCGGCTCGTTTCAACGAGCTTCCTGCAAAATTCGCCGCCGGTTGTCGCGCCACTACCAAAACGATTTTTCCCCACGACCAATTTCACGTGTTCCATATGTGGGTCACTATTCGAAAACGCTGAGCTGTACGAATTGATTGTTCTAATTTTAGTTGATTCGTTTAGCTATAAGATCCTGGAGAAGTAAACCTCTGTTCTAATTAACGACACGTAGAACCAACCATTTCGGGTTCCACGAAGAACCTGAAGCTGCCTGTTTGATATTGCAGTCGAAAAGCCATTATCCGTCTTTACGGAGGTTAGATGTCCAGGATGGGACGCGTTAAGGCGTCTCCCGTGCCAGGAATATTGGAGTCAAGCGACATCGACTGCCCGTCTCTCTCGGATGCTCTCGAAATTAAATCTCGATCCTATCTATTCCGTGATGCACATAAAATTCGTGGTTCCAGAGACATCAGACGGGCCGCGTAGTGACCGCTTGTTTAACTTTCCATAAGCATTCGACCTATCCCACCCGGCGAGAGGACCCAGCAATTTAATGCAGCCTCGAGTATCGTTCCGCTCGAGGAATACAAAACGCGAGTGGAAGATGCGGACTCTCGAAGCACAGCGGAATCAGCGTGTTCTCCGAACAGTTGGACGACTAGCAGTTTACTTGTAAGCTGTTTTCCTTTGACATTGCTCCCTACTCCCCACTCTCTCTCCCTCATTCTCTAGTTCTTTTTATCCCGGACTCCGAAATGGTAGCTTATCGTTCCAACCATCGAATCACAAGCACGGTTTTCTGCATCGTGAAACGCACCGGGATGTGACCGGAGTGTGCGAACAGCGTTCAGCGAATGAACTTGTTTAATTATCATTCAACGAGGCTTCTAGCTCCGACCGGATATATAAAATTTCTTTTCAGCCAATCGACCGTTTTATCGAACCAGCCAGCGGACCGATCTCGAGCGATCCGATGCGGGCTATAAGGAAATCGGTAATCTTCCCGAGACCTATAATAATTATTACTATCGGTAACTGCGATGAGTAATACCGATCGTTAAACAAAAGTCTGCAACGGGAAACGTAGCAGGGGCGTGTGGAAATCGGTCGAACGAGTGGTGGGGTGGCAAACGATCGCGGCGCGTGCGGCGTTCACGATAAAGGAATTAGGAGGACCTTGCCAACAGCTTGGCGAGCGGTCGCAGAGACTGACAACGAGGTGGGATTCGTTTTTCCCGTGGCGTCGTTCCGCCGAGTGGTCCGCGAAACGATAATCGTTCCCGTATCTTTCGCAGCCCTGACGCCTTGCCCGCATCTCCGCCAAGGCTAAGCCGTTGAAGGGTTAATCTGCGAAGCGCGAGCTCGAATCTGATCAAAGTCGTCGGTCGGACTCGTTACGGCCGCGATCCTATTAATTCGCTGTGAACCCGCGAGAATCTGCAGAGAGAGGAAGAGGGACACAGTGAAAAAGAGAGAGAAGAGAGACTCTCTCCAAGCCTGCGGAAAGGAAAACGGAGGAACGAGAAAGTTCAGAAGGTTGAATTTATGCTGGCGGTGGCTCGAGGTGGACCCATCCGGGGCGTTTGTATGCTTTGTACTCGTCGGGATGTCCTCTTTTTCTTTGTCCCCCGGTCGGGTGGCGGCAGAGTGGGATGGAAGACGGAGGATTTTTAGTATTCGCGGTGGTTGTCGTTTTTATGATTTTAATTCCTGGAAATTACTCTCGAGCTCGGTCTGGCGAAAGGGTTTGCCCCAGTCTCTCTGCCCCCTTCGCTTCTCTCCTCGTCTGTCTCTCGCTTCTTCTCGCGAGAGAGCAGCAGTTTGATATTCCGCCGCCGAAGGGAACTTTGTAACGAAAGCGGAGAAACGTCGACGGTAAATGCACTGGGCTCGCTTTCTGGATATGTCGTGTATCGAATACGCGACGCGACGCGACGCGACGGACGGATGAATTTCAAAGGGAGCCGGTTGGCGCGGCTTGTACCCATTGCGCTTGAAAACGGGAGCGAGAGTCGCTTGTGTCCGCCGCTCGCACCGATTCGGCGGTGAAACATTTATTTGGAAGATCGTGGGCGTGGGGAACAGAGGTGGATGTGCAACGGGATGTGCCCCCCGGAGAACACGACGGATCGGTGTTTGCGCAAACACGCCGGGGCCCGCAGCGCGGAAGCCTCAAGAGTTTGACGCAGGCTTTGATTAATCCTCGCGAAAGGGGCAACGCTCGTCGCCCTGAGATTGACACGCGCCTCCGACAAGCTTTGCTGCACGCGCGTCCCAACGACCTCCCACGGAACCGTTTTGTTGCTCAGCTGCCGTGTTGCACGCGTGGACACGGATTTCCCGTCAGCAAATCTTCGGCGGAAGCTGCAAAGCCACGCCTACCGAGGACTATCTACCCTGGAACGGCATTTTCTATTGTTTCTCTGACTCGATAATAACGACATTGCCACATTAAGCAAGGATGCAGCAGCAAAGTTATCAGGAGCAACAAAACCACGCCTACACGTGCCACGCCTAGTCTGTAGAGGGAAAGACGAAGACGAATTATCTATTATTTTTGTTACTGGTTTACCCACAGCCTCTCGCACCGAGGAAACGATGGGTTACGGTAGAGAGACGTTTGTTTCGCGATGGCGGCGTCGCCTCGGCAGGCCAATGGATTTATTCTCGATCCGGCGACACGCGGAAGAAGATGGGAGCCGATGATACAGAACGGGGAAACACTGATTTTGAATAGGCAGCGGTGCGAGCGAGCAGTGTGGCGTTAGAACGCGAGGGAACGACGATCTATTATGCTTCGGCCGACAATTACTCGCGAGGAGCCAGGGCTCTGTAACGGTACCTGTGAAATTCCGCGAAAGAAAGGTTCGCGCGAGGAATCGTCATCGACGCGTTAAATCGGCAGCAGACTTTTGCCAGTCGCGTTTGCCGGTTCGGCGTGCGGATGCACGAGAGAAAGATCACGCGTGTATATCGGTGTGCACGCGTGTATAGGTGCCGTGGATAGGAGCGGCGAATAAAAGACGACTGGGAAAATCGACGACGAGCTCGTGGCTCGTTGGTCGCATTCGACCGAGAGACCGAGCCCGATCTCTTCTCGGTGCTCGAAGACGCGAGAGACCGGGCACGGTGTGTGCGCGCGCGCGCGCGGATCGTAATCCCTTGCCTCGTTGTATACGATGTACGCCTCGCAGTATATTTCACTGAATCCTCCTCGGTGGAAGGTCTTTTAGAGACCCTTTTGCGCTTTCATTGCCAACCTCGGCCCGCGAGACGATTGATGCAGAAAACTGCATCAACCGTCAACGAACCGTGGTCTTTTTCTCTCTCTCTTAATTAACGCATCCGCGGCGCGCGCGTGCACTTTACGCCGATCCCGAATCCGGACGAAAAACGAAACGTTGTTATTTTAATAACGACCGCGCACAAGCGCACAACAGCCGCGACCCCACCGGCGGCGTCGCGCCAACTTTCGGCTAATTAGACGCGCCGCTAATAACGCCGGCGTTATCCGCCGTAAATACGTCGAAACGGTTGCCGATAAACGCCACACAAATTTTTCGCTCTGGCCCTCCCACTAGTTTCTAATTGTCGGCCGACGACGCGCATCCCCTAAATCATCCCTCGAATAAACTCCCTCTAGTCCTAGATCCTGTCAGGACGATGGACCTGCTATTTCGACTTGTTTTTGTTTTCCTGTGAAATGGGAGTGGCCCGAGGAGGCGTGACTCGCGTGCTCCTAGGTAGAAAGGAGCTATCTTTCCCCGAATAATTGAATGTTTCTTTCAAACGTCAACTTGTATCGTCGGACCCGCTAAAAGCAGATGTAGCAGATGATTGGTAAGCCTCTATCGAGTTCTAGCTGTGAGAGACGTTGGATTCGTCGCACATCGACCGGATTAATTTCACTGTCGGCGGAGCTTCGTCACGATCGCACGACACTTAAAACTGTGTCAAAGATGTTCGCCGCTGCGGTCGGGCCGAGTCGGGCCGGGGTCGACGACTCGCGCGTGCCCCCGCCTCTCAATAATCATCGTCCGCAGTGTATCGGGGGACGATCGGTGAACGATCGAGCTCCATCCATCACGAAATCCTTTAGGCCCCCATCGTCAAAGGGAAAGCGATGCTCGCGGTGCACACGTCACGCGCGGAACTCGACGAACCGTAGAAAGAAGAATAGCGAAGCAAAGAGAGAGAGAGAACAAGAGAGAAGGGAGAGAAGCGAGAGGAGCACGTGTCGCGATGTAAATTCGTTGCGGCGAGTGGTCGTGATTTAAAAATTAAATCTTAATCGAGTGGAATTCGGCCCACACGCTCCGCAAAGAGGATGATCTTGGAGCGAGCGAGCAGAACGCACACACTGTCCAACGGAGTAATAAACGGACGCGCGCGTGGATTAGTCTGGATAGGCCGTACATCGTGGCGGTTCGTTCTCTTTCTTCTTCTTCTCCTCCTCCTTCGTTTTCTTCTTCTTCTTCTTCTTGTACTTCCTACCATCGCCGCGCGCCCCCTTCTACGTCTTCCTGACTCTCGACCGGCTGAAATATCTCAGCCAGTTAAAACGCTATCAGTTCTAATAAACGATCATTCGTCTGTTTCGTCCTCTCCCCGGTGTATCGTTAAATCCCGAACAACAGGCTCGAGGTGAGGACACGGGGGAACTGGCAGCCAACAGCGGGGAAACAGAGAGGGACAGACTGAGAGGGAGTGAACAGAAAAAGCCGAAGGGGAAACGAGACACGAGGAACACTGACGTCGTCTTCTTTTTTAACCTGCACCGTCACGCGGTACACGAAAGGGATCGACACCACTGATCCAGATGTCGAGATCGACCGAGATACGCTAGGGGCCGCGATGACGATGCCCCGATTCGATGTCACTTTCAATAAAAGATAACGCGACGGGTGCAAGCCGCCGCGCGAGTAACGAGCCTCGAATCCCTCCGCTCCAAATTTCTTCCGACGAACGTCCCCGCGAACAGAACCGACGTCGGCCTGCACTTTGCGCCTCTCCAACAACCATCGCCCTCTTCCGACGCAGCCAAACTGCCACTCTCTCTCTCTCTTTCTCTCTTCAACGTACACACCTTCGAAAACAGCCTCAAGTATTTCTGCTCAATTACTTTCGTCTAGTAATTAGCGATCATCTATATTTAACACGCATACGTTTCTCAGGGTGAAAATTCACCCATTCAATATCTTGGCATAATATAAAATTATTCATCCTTTTATGTCTACGTCGAGAGATGCGACGCTACAAATGTAAACATTCGTTTGGGGTAGCAATAATTTATATATTTTTTTTCGGAATTGTTTTAAATGCACTAATCAAAATTTAATTAAATAAAAAACGGAATTTTAACCCTTACATACTGTAATTTCCACATACTGTAAAATTTCATGTCCACACTGTGAGATGTTTTTTCTAAAATGTGACGATATAAATGAAACATAACGTGTCGATTTAACGTGTAAAATAAAAATGGGTGAATTATTATCCTAGTCCCTTTTATGCAGCTATTTTTTAAGAACGTACGAGGCTCAACTAATCTACCGTGCAACGAATCATTTCGTCTTTCTGATATATTTTCAACCCGGCCTCAATTCCAGTTGGCAAGCACCACTGGCTCCGAGCGTATCATTCTCAATAATCATACTTCGCGCAATAAATTTCAAAGATGGAATCGGCACGCAGACGTCGTTCTTGAGGGGTTAAAATTAATTTTCTAAAGCGTATGCAAATTTTCTATAGAACCGATAGATGACCTAACCGTCCCTTTACATTGAGATGCATCGAGGGTGCATATTGAGATCAACGGAGCGCGCGTTGCAGTCACGGTCGCCTTCCGGTGGGTCCTCCAGAGGGGCGCCAAGGCTCGGGGGAGGATTCAAAAAATTAACGACACTGGGAGAAGTCGTAAAGTTCCGAAAATCCTCCGATGGAAAAAAGAAGGGTCGTGAGAGGAAGAGAGAGAGGAGGCTGGAGCAGAGATGAGGAGCGGGGTGGAAGAGAGGCGTACACAGCGTGATTAATCCCGTGGAAACGGGCCGACGCTCGTGTGACCGATGGCGTGTCCCGGAGTAATCCACCTCTATTCTCTCATTCGGCTCCGGGGATTAATTCCCGGGGATTAGCATTAATTTCGTTCCATCCGAGGTCAGTCGGGTGTCTCCAGCCGGGAACGCGCGTTTCCTGGGGGTGCTGGACGAAAGCGAAAACGGAATTCTGAGGACAGTTTCCTGGCGGTCGCGAGAAATTTGACCTCCGATTGCGCGGTTAAGTGCTGGATAATGACTCTGCATACATATCGTACGACCTGTTTAATGGTTTCAACGCAAACAGATCGGTAAAAATGATTTTCAGGAATTTTTGGAACTCGACTCGACGAAATTAACGAAAGCTCCGTTCATGAACTCCGTTGGCGGAAGTACGAGAATCTCTCGAGCAGATCTCGATTCGATACGGACAATATATTCTTCTCAACGTCGGTCCGTGGAGGAAACGGTTGGTCAAATCTCTTTTCGCCGGACACGCGGGGTATAAACACATCCGCGGGATCGTTAATGAGCCGGAGTTTCATCTTGGAACTTGTGGATTATGTTCTTGGCGCTGATTTATCCAATAAGAGGGGGAAAAATCGATTTTTGAGCTCGTTGGTTGAGCGATCGAGCGAGTCGTTGAACCTTTATTCTTCGCCGCGAACTAATTACCGCCCGGGAGTTTTCACGGCTCGGGGCTTATTCGGTAGGTGGGGAGGAGGAGGAGGGGGGCAGGAAATTTACGGGCCGCTGCAAATTCCACGAATTTACGATACTCTGAGCGCGAAACGATGAGACGAAGGAGGATGGACGCTGGCCAGCGATTAAACGGGGAAAGTTAACGAGCGGAACGCGCTCTCTCGCTGCCGGGAGAGCCCTTCTTCCCCGTTGACGGACAGTCGACGAAGCCCTTTTCGAGGGAAAAGCCGGCGAATTATATCGGCGGTGGTCGACGCGACACTAGAGAGAGAGAGCACGACTCTTCGGAGAGGAAGAAGCGCGCGCGAGGGACCGCGAGAGATGGCCCCCGTGTTTCTCCTCTTTCTTAGCCGTGCGACGAGAGACCGGTACACGCTCGGCTAGTCACGAGGGACAGGATGAAATAAAGGACCGACGATGCAGATCACGCGACAACGATCCAATCCTGACCGAAGACGATCGAACGATCGTACATCTATCGAGTGTCTCGATAAAACGTCTCGGCTCATCGGCTCCGAGGTAGCTGGCGAGACCTGCGGGAACGACGAGGACGGAACAGACAGGATCCTCGTCCTTGTCTGTCTGCCGTGGAATCTTCGCGTTCGACGCTTTCGTGTCCATTAACCCTTCTCGCGGTACTCTCTGCGGCGCCATCGTTGATCGAAAAATATTGGAGACCCGGCTGGAACTTGCATCGCTGTTTCCTTGAAATCTTTCACGATCATAGAACAGTCCCGACACTCGGAAATTTTGCAGTCAGCCGCGACACGGGGAACCTCCATAATGCATATGCTACCTTTGCTTCCTCCATTTTAACTCACTGTGTCCTAGCTTTATTCCGTTTAGAATTCCTAGACACTTTAGTACTTTAGAAGTGTTGAGAGGTTACGCGTAAAGAATTATATACGAGAACGGTGAAAGAAATATAATATTTAAATGCAAGAAGATTTTGTCAGAGAAACCCTTAAACGCGAAGGTGGTCGTACGCACCTTCATACCTGGAGGGATGAGAGTATAATATAAAACAAAGGGGACCAGGTATTTCCCAATATATGTAGGATGTTGGGTTTTCGCAAAGTAACGTAAAAGGCTTGTAGTTTAACCTTGACAAGAAGCGTCTATACTTGATGGAAAAGAACGACTGTTGCACGAGAAGCGGATGCTGCAGAAGGTGCACGCGGTATCGGTCCGCGAAAGCCTGGAGAAAGGAGAAAAAGAAGAGTGCCGTCGAGGAGGAGGTAGAGCGAGCAGAGAGAGAGGGAGAGGGAGCAAGTCGCCTGTACCTGCCGCCGCGGAAGGCCTTAACGACGCAATCACCGGATAGCTCCGCCGTGATAAAAATCCCTGGGCGAAACGACGCCGGGCCACAAATCAGCAAACAGATGCGTAAGCGCGACTCCTGGGTCAGGCCTGGTTACGAGCATCGATCCAGCTCCGGTAACGACCGCGCTCGTCGACGATTTGGGACGAGCTTCGCGTCCCAGGACACGCTCGTAATTGCGTATAACCCATCCACGACGCAACGCTGCCAAGAGAAAACGGGATACGAAACAGGATAGACAGAGATAACCTCTTTCCACTGTTCCCTCTCCCCGCCACGTCCGCCAGCTTTCTTCCACGATTCGCCTTCTTTTCCTTTTAATCGTGTTACTTGGTAGTTTTGCTGTCGCATAATCGTATTTGTACGAAGCCCCGAGCGCTGAGCCAGCCTTTAATCACCCCGGCGTTTGCATTAAAAGCAGGGAAACACGATGTTTACCCACGTCTCTAATTATCTCGCGTCTTTCCAGGAATCGTGTTCTATTCGCCGCGCGAAACAGCCTCGTCCGGCCTCGTTCTTTCTTTTTTTATTCTTCTCGGTTCTCCTCTTTTTCTCTCCTACACGTTCTCAGGCCCGCGAGACGCGGATCACGAACGCTCCACGGTCTATCTCTTTCTCTCTCTCTTGCTCCGTGTACGATCATTTCGCGGACCGACGCGATAACGTAGACGCGTGCCAGTTTCGCGCTCGCGAATCGCTTGCGAAACTTCCTCTCTCGAGCCTCGATCCCGCGATTCCGTTCGCTCCGAGCTCTCTGTACCCCGAGTTTCCTGACCCCTTTCGGAGAGATCGTACGCGCGAAACGCCTCGCGCAACCAGCGCTAACGATTTTTATCGCGCGAACGCTTCGGCCAGGAATCGTTCCCAAGGCAGAACAGTTTGCTAATATCTCGCCGGCAGGAATTCATTTAAATTTTCTACTTCATATTCAGGGATCGGTCGCGAAGACGCGCGCGAGCACGAGCCCCGTAATTCGAAGAGGTCATGAGGGAATGCGGATCGACGAAGAACGAGGGAGGAAGGAGGGGGGCCAGAGGTGTGCTTATCGATCGGAGGCCGCGATTTCTTTTCGTTCTGGCGAGGCCCCGATGAGAAATCTGTAATCGATACTTTCGGTTCGACGTTCGCCTCGCGCTGGTTCGCGACGTGGCTCGCGTATATGGGAAGCGTGGCGTACGGATTTTGCGCAGGGTGGTCCGAGCGCCGCGAGGGGCCCCGTCGACATTTTACGAGCCGAAAACACATGTACGTTCCGCAATTCGAGAACTCGGCGGGCCGCGAGGCACCGGGTTTTACCGTTTCCTGGACACAGAGAGGCTCGGGCTCTCGATTAATTCCGTGGAGCGTCGATAACTCGCTCGCTTAATTTCACTCGGGATTCCGAGGCGTTCCGTTTTTTTCTGGATGAGAGGAAACAGAGAGAGAGAGAGCGGAGAAGGAGTTGGGGAAGGCCCTCCGCAGCGGCGGTGGCGTACGATTACCCGGGATTTTGCATAATGCGTTCGTACCGCACGATAAAGAAAACGGAGGACAGCCGGATCGCTGAGAGAGTCCGAGAAGTGGGAGAGGAGAGCACAGAGGAACGGGCTGACTCACGCGTACCTGGAAGAAACGGAAACTCGATTACGGTACCGAGAACCCGATCGGTCGCTATTGGCGAATGGCGCGCGTGGTTTATCATCCCTCGACCGATAAAGCCAGCCTCGATAAAGGCGGGGGCGAAACGAGACGGGACGAGCAACGAGACGTCGCGGAGACAAGTGCTTCTCGAATTTCCGTCTCGGGGAACACCGATAAATCGACGTCCGTCGGATGGAAAAAAATGTCCCTGTAACATACACTGGCGTTCTGATAATCGTCGCGAGCCACGATAATTTCCGTGGTCCCGCGGATCTCGGTCGCTCGTTCTCGATAACGAGCTACAACGAAACGATCGATCTCTGCAAGCCCACCAATCAGCTCGTTCTTTTTTTTCCCTCGGAGAGTCCTCGAGAGGGAGACGCGGTAAGATGTTTTACGTAAGCAAACGGAGAATATAAATCATCCACTTATCGGCCTAATAAATATTTAGCTAATAGCCAGCTAGTTATTCTAGACACACCCCCCTTCAAGAAGGTAACCCGATATTTATTATTCCCGCCTGGCGCCCCGAAATGTTCACAGCTGTACGATTATCGTGGCTCCACCCGGTACAAGTCCCCGGCAGAAAGACACACGCGCGCGTCTCCACCCTCCTACTTATGTAGTCTTTTTACGAGCCGAGGGTAATTACTTAGGCGGGCCGGGTTATCTTCATAAAAATCGACCTACGACCGATATCAATTTTCCTCTGCGGCGATACGCGATAGAGAGAACGAACATAGAACTTCGCTCGCTCCGTATACGGTTCTACGCCGTTCCCTTCCTAGCGTGGAAAGTCTACGATCTCTCTCCGTTGGCGGCTCGTCACGCCGCCAGGTAATTAATCCGGCACGACATCGCCCTATCGATCCCGTCCGTGAAAGACACTGCCCTTCGAACGACCGTTTCCATGCGGGAGGTGTTGAAAAATCTGACGATGGGAACGCAGCCGCGCTTTCCGAGAGACCAGTCAGACGCCAATAAAACTCCCCTCGTAAATCGAAATCTTTTGCCTCGAAAAAGAATCCCGGCACCAGGCCGTTTCGAACGGATAACGAGCCTTTTATTTATGTATTTTTCTGGCTACGAGCCTAGTCCTCAACGTTTAGAGCCCGGCTCGCAAGGAACCGTGAGAAAACTCCTAAACGCAAATCTTAATTGCCTCCGGGAATTGATTACTCTGTAGAAAAAATTTTGCTGACTATACACACATACATTGCTCCCTACAAATGAGTCTGTCTTTTTCTAGGCCAATCAAAGTGTTGCTGCTTGAACTTTCCTACCAGAAGAATCTCGTTTCAAGTTAAAAGCAAAGAGTACCCATTCATGCTCGGCAGATTTCGTTCGAGATTCTTGTCACGAGTTTGTCCCGGTACTGTTTAGCAAGAGGTTAAGCGTTTAAAGTAGTCGAAGGTTTGGTAGCCAACCGAGGCTGCGGGTCGAATATGACCCAGAGCAGACGAGACTGAGGGCTGACTCACAGGTTCGAAAATTCGCGAGAGAGGTTGGCGAACGAGCTACCGGTATGCAAAGCGGCGAGCAAAGTCCTCGGCAGAGCGAGCGAGGAAGAGGCTTGTCGTCGGGGCAAAGTGTTTTCTCGCGGTCTCGTCGCATCGGCTCGCATTCCGGGAAGACGATCCTTGACGAGCGAGAGCCCCCGAAGACGCGGTTACCCGAGTCACATATCACCACGTGACGTCCTCAGAATTTCGCATCCGAGGAGCGCATTTAGATGCAGATACGCCCGCGGACGCGGTTAAAAAGACCAGAGTCTCGGAGAGTTGCGAACGGGCGACGAAGACGAAGACGAAGACGATGGGTACGGGGACGAGTCTCCGTGAAGAGGGTGGCGAGGGCGAAAGGGAAAAAGAGAACAGGAGTCGACGAGTCGTTCCGGCCTTACGGTGCGAGAGAACCGAGAGCTTGAAGAGGACGAGGAGGATGAAGATGAAGGAAACGCGAGATGAAACGGTCAGATAGTACAGGCTCGAGTGCCACGTGCGAGAACGGAGCAGACCTTTTCGCTGGAGCTGCGGACACGATCGCTGCCGTTTCATCGGCTCCGAGATGAACTTCTCCGAGGCCGACACCAGAACGAGGTGGACACGGTGGATCGGCCAGTGATACAGAGGATCCTCTTTCGGAAGCCAAATTTCTGTCGGACTTTTCTCTTTTTCACACTCGGCCGGCTCGAGAGCTCGGTTATCGCTCGAGTACCGTTACCCTCGTAGCTAGTTCTCGTTTTCTGAACGCTCCTCTCTCTCTCTCGCACACACACTCTTCTTCCGTGCTCGAGCAAAGTCGAACCAAATATGCCTTTGCAGACAACACTCTCGTGTCCAGAACACGTGGACACGGACTCTGTCCGATGGCAATCGACGACTCTTTGTGTTACACTCGTTCCAGGGATCGGATCCTCGAGTACACGAGGCCGAAACTAGGACGAAAAGCTTGTAGCCGGGCCAGTCGATGCATACGAATGTCCTTCTGCTCGTTCCCGAGACGGGAAATGATTTAAATATTCCGTCGGACGGGTCAATCTCAGGCCGACCCGTTCCATCGAGCACCGGGTCCGTCGAGATAAATCGCTTCGCGTACCCGTTTCTGACTATTACCGTCACGTTTCCTCGGTGTTCGACCGCGGTGGATAGGGTGTCCTCGGGTGTCCTCTTCTGTCGTCTATACGGTTGAGAGCGGTATCGAGCCGGACCGGCGCGGTGCGCATACCGTCGATAATTTACGCTTAACGAGGCATCGAGCATAAAGTACACGGCAAACGGTACGACGACCGGTGTTTCCCAAAATTGTCCCGTCATTGTTTATTGGACTTTCTAAACGTTCGTCGGCCCTCACCTACGCGCGACGGTTACACGACACCGGGAAACGAGTCTTGCCGAGAGAGCCAGCGATAAATTTATTCCACGGGGAAGAGATCAGGAGAGATCTCGCATCGGGGATCGACGGTTCCCGAGGTTTTCGATCTCTTCTGAATGAAATTCCAGAAAATTACCGTTCAACCCGGCCCGGTTGGGAAATGTCTTCCTCTCTCTCTCTCTTCGCGCGCATCCACTCGAAGCGGCGTATAACATCGAGTGGAGGAAACCTACGCGCGACGTGCCTGCTAATAACCGAGGCAGGGAGCAAGAGGTTCCCTTGGTCGTCGAAGATGGAAATGAGGCGAACGTGGAGGACCGGGAAGGACGGTACGTCCGTCTCTCGATCGAGTGACTCAGAAACTCGAGCATTCTCAATTAATTCAAGCGCGACTCTCCCTCCATTCTTCCGGCATTCTTTTTGCTTTTTCTTCCTGCTGTTTTGCTTAAAGTCCTCGCGACCCCTGCCCCGGTGTCCCGGTCCTGGTTTCTGGACCAGGGATCACTGCGAACCAGATTAGTGGCACAGAGCGAGTCGAACTTCGAGATCCGTTTATACGCGAGTTTCGAGGACCAACAGAAATCCATCTAGCTTGGGTACCAGTGAGACATCGAGATCTAATCATTCCTAAATGAAATGTCACATATTCAAAATTCAAGGGCAAATGTTTTTTCACTTTTGGCCAGGATTTCGAAACTTGACATCAAAGGGCGCGTCTCGCTTCGCCACGCACGGCCAAAACCTTTTCCCCCCATCGAGTTGTTCAAATACTCCGAGCTAATTGTGTTTGGGCTGTTTGTTCTGACGCTGTTCGCCCTACGGTTCTGTATATTAATAACCCCCACGCCAGCACTCATTGCGCGGCAACTTTGGCCCACGATCGGGGAACCAAAGTGATTAGAACTGCCTAAGAATACCAGCAAACACTATGCGAACCCTTCCCGACCCTTCTGCCCTTCGCGTCGATTATATTAACCCTCCGAACGTCCTGAGTTCTTGGGACTGTAAAGTAAATGGGTCGATCTTTTGCGAGTCGAGTCTCTACGTCGATTTCATTCGAGCTTGACACAGACAACTGTCGACACAGCTGTGCCTCGTGGCGATTTATCTACTTATCTCTCTGTCGTATTGATTTTTTTTACAACTGGGTCAACGCAGTTCGAAGACCGGGTTGATCGAAACCGTGTAATCTCAGTTCTATTTTACAAAGCGTAAATAAAATTTTGGGGATAATTCATCTGACGTGTTAAGAAGCAAAAAAAGCTTCTCGAAGACTTCCAATTTTCTCTGATTGCAATTCTATAGGAGACGATTGACTATCCAGCCGTTCGTCCCATCGATCACAATTTTTCTCCAATCTCCGAGACTCCGTCCAATTTCCCAGAAGATCGCGTCGACGAAAGAAAGTGCACCGAAACGTCAGCGCTAAAAGGACAGGTGGCTGTGTTTGTCCGATGAAAAAATTTGTCGGTGGAGCGTGGGGATGTGGCACTAATCTCGCGAAAGGGGAGACGGTCGATCGGCTGCTCGAGAGATACGCAGGAGCGTCGTTAATCCCCGTCCGAGAAAACTGATTAGGCCGACTTAGGTGCCTCTTTCCCGAAAGGCTCTCTTTCTCCCCCACCGATCTATCTCGCATTCCGTTCGCGCGCGACTCCCCTCGGAAAAACCATCGTTGGAAACGGATCAAGGAGCTGCTGGCCGACTTTAAGAGGATTCCCGTCCTTCGCGGGATTTTTCCTCGACCCGAGAAAACGGAGAGGAGACGTCTCGAGGCGACGGATTCCTGCGGAAGATGGAACGCGAGTGCGGAGGTTAATTCCACACTTGCTGGGAGAAGAACTCTCTCGTACTTGGAGACGATCCGGTCGCAGGATCCTCTCGATCGATACAGAGGATCACCAAATCCACTTGTACGTATCACTTTGCTAGAACAATTCAGGCGAACTATTAGAAAACGTCTGAACCATTCGAATTCTAGGAAAAATATCGAGGAGGAATGTTGGTGTTGTTGAGACCGGAAAGTAGTATTTATACTATTGAGCATGTAACAGAGGAGTTCCATCGAAGAGTATTATTCACCGAGGTTTATGAAACATCTTTCAGCGGATGCAAAGCGCGGATGGTCCGCTTTACAAGTATCCGCTCGAAGAGCATTTAACATTCAGAGCGAATTATACTATTAAAATAATCTAAGCCATTCTAGAACGTAACGCGGAACATAGTGGATCTCGATGGAATCCGAGGGGAGATTGTAGAATCGCCGTGTGTTCTCTTGGTTAATCGCGGACACAAGAAAGCGGCGGGTAATCGTGAATAATAATACGTTTGCCGATTAAGCTCGCTTGTAGACCACCTCGTAAATAATGAAAGGAGTCGATCACGGGAAATCGTTCGAGAGAATGGCCGTTAATTATTTACGGAGTCCGCTCACAAGTTCGAGCTTCCAATCGGGATGACGTTCGGCACCAGTCATCCAGCTCGAGCGCGATGAGCTAAGACCTCGAGGAATTCGAGGGGTAGCCTGTCTTTATCGCCGACACCGGCGGGATCGATTACTTTCTGTTTCCGAACGATGATCAACGGACGGGACACCGATTCATCGAATCGATGCTGGCCTCGTTATCGCCGAGTCCTAACAAAGGTAGTCACATATCCATGATTGCCTGTTCCGAAACGACTTAGATTCTCAAACTACTCTTCGCTTTATTTGCCATTTGATCTTTATGGAAAATAAAAATTGTCTCTATCGACGTTCGCTCTCTGGTCAACTTTAATGACTTAGAAGTCGCACGTCGTTGCTATAAAATGTAAGTGGCTTCCGTATGGAATTCTGTGTTGATTGGATATTAACATGTTTAACCCTCATACGCTCCTCAAGAATAGCTGCACAAAAGAGACCACGATAATAATTCACACATTATTTTCACACGTTAATTCAACACATTATGTTTCATGTGTAGCGTGACATTTTAAATAAATATATTTTACGACGTAGACATAAAAGCATGAATAATTTTACAGTATGTGAAAACATTGAATGGATGAATTTTCACCCTGAGGAACGTATTAGGGTTAATAACGTAATCGATATTTTGAGTAATGGTAGAGCAATTTTTAATGGCGACTCCTGAGTCACCAGCCGAGTGCTCATGGATGAGAATCTTCTTTTTTATCGGTAATCTCGGTGAGAATGAAGGAAAGGAACGATCGGACCACATTCCTGAGGGTGACTTGGTCGACGACGAAAATTGCCACCGCCGTTGAATAATTTCGTAAGAAATCCTGAGTGGTGAATCAGAAAGTTTCTATTAATTATTCACCGGTGAGTAATGCGTTAATATATGGGCCAAATCACAGCCTGCGCCCTCGCCGAAGGTTGTAGCGGTAGGTGTCCCTCGGAAGAACCGAAGACTGGGCCCGGGGTGATGCAGGGGCCGAAAAGTTCTCGGGTCAACTGCGTTCGGGAGCTGCAAACTGTGCAGAGGTCCTTGAGACAACACGCGCCCGAGCGAAACCACGAGCACATATTTGGACGTTCCACTTCCGCTTCTCGTGCCGAGCGTGCGAGTAGATATAGACAGAGGAGGTGCGAAGTGAACTCGAGTACTCGAGGACGAGAGCAGAGGCCCCCGTCCTTCTCGCCTCGTTTCACGGGAAAAAAATCAGGCTCCCGTGCACCGACGGGTACACGGGTGTAACACCGGCCCCCTTTTCCATCGAAGGGAAACGGAGGACATTTAGCAGCTAGAAAAATCAACAGCAGCCTGAAAGAACCTTTTCAAACGGAGCGTTACGCTGCCCGATTAGCGGCACCGCACTAACGATCCCGAAAGCCAACCGGAGGGGCAAAGAGAGGAGGCCGATATCCTTTCGGTCGATCGTCCAATTTCACTCTTTCTCTTTTTTCTTCGAATCGAAGCAACGAGGTCGATCGACCGGCCGTAGGCACCTGTGCAGGTGAACCCGCTCGATTCTTCATTCTACTTGCATTAATTAAAGGGAAGTGAATCGAAACTTTTCGAAAGGGAGCGTGCTGTACGATGTTTTATCGTAGTTTCTAAGCGCAACGGTTTAGATTCCGGTTGGAATCGCGCGACAGAGCCAGAACTCGGGTCATCGATTATCGACGGTCGCCGAGCGCGATCGTAAAATCTCTAACGCGTTTCATGCAGGTAAGTGGACGAGTCACGAGTATCGGGAAGGTGGCCGGTGGTGAAGGTTCGAGGCTCCTCGAACGGTCCCAGTCGACGCGTAAAGCGGTTCAGACAGTTTATCAGCGTGCATCGTGTGCCGAAGCTGGGAGATATCCGAGGTTCGACACCCACGTAGGGTCGCAGGAGGAGTCGTCGGGTTGGGAGTGAAATTTTCAGCGGTGCTGGTACACACGCTCCCTCTCTCTCTCTCTCTCTCTCGCACGCACCCACACACGGATGAACGGGGCACGTATTACACATGCGCGCAGGAAACTATACGTCCTACGACGTTTAAATAAACGCATCCTCTCTCTCGCTCTGTTCGCTCCTCTCCTCCCTATCCGGCGGCCGTCTCTCTAATTTGTCCGTTCAAACAAAAAGCAATTTGTTACCCAGCGGACTGACTCTTGGTCCGGTGGTGCGCGAGACGAGAGACCAGAGCGATCGAGAGAGACAGAGCGAAAGAGGAATCGAGTGGCGAGAGAAAGATGGAACGAGCGAAAGAGCAGGAACGCGCGCGCATTCGAGAGAGAAACGAGACGAAGAGGGAGCGCGAGGTGGTGGCCGGTCGGTGGTGAAGGAGGTGGTGGTGGCAGTGGAGGAGGAGGAGGAGGAGGAGGTAGTGGCTGATTTAAACCTGTCTGGCGGCCCGCTGCGCGCTTAACAACTGAAAAACAAACATGGCGCCGGGAGAGCGCACCGGCCAGCGGGAGCCCACGTATGCCGCGCGCACCGAGACCATAAAGTGCTTCTGGTACCCCCGGAACCCGCTGTTCTCGCTCTACCGGGTCCATTTTGTCCCCTTCGGACACCACTCGGGCCCCCAGACAACGAGATTTTTCCCACCACCCGAAAAGGTGTCGGCGACTCTTGCCATTTCGCTTTTTTTATTCTCTCCTCTCTCGCTCGCCTCTTTACCGAGAGGGAAAGAGATAGAGAGAACTTTCTCACCCGAGACCGACACATACATACACGCTCGTGGCTCTCTCAGAGCTCTTTGCGCTCGGACCGCTCCGAGACCACCTTGAATTCCCCGCACGAGCGCGCACAAGGCTACTTCCGACGCGATCGGTGAATCTCGCGCAATCCTCTTTACTGGGATTCCCAGACGATATCGGGCGCAAAGCTGTAGGTTCTAACGCGGCATCGAGTCGATTGCGATACTTACCCCTGCGGTGCTCGCATCCGTCCCGTACGGATACCTCGTCCACTCGAGCTTCTCCTCCTGTGTCGTGTCCAACAGAACAACTGCAACAAAAGACAAAGCGAAGTTAGATGGGAACCGTTTTCTCGCGAGATAGAAACGTTTTACTCGCATACAGCTCGACCGAGGGTCGCTCGACCCGCCTGTAGGCCGCTATTGACCCATATCGAACTTCTTGCTGCACCGGATGAACCATCCGATGCAATCGCGTCAAATTAATAATA
Organism: Lasioglossum vierecki; assembly: GCA_028455595.1. NCBI lineage: Eukaryota > Metazoa > Arthropoda > Insecta > Hymenoptera > Halictidae > Lasioglossum > Lasioglossum vierecki. Next base: position 10,266,266 of record CM052337.1, read on the forward strand.
GGCGATCTAGATGTGGAAACTGGTTAAATCCACTTTTTTTTAGTACAACCGTAGTTGTTGAAGATTTCGAGATTTCTATGATAAAGAAGGAAGAGATTGATTGCATCCCTTCGTGGGGCGGGTCGCGAGTGACCCAAAGCTGGTCGTGGTGGATCCGACCGGAAAGGATAGTGGTATAAAAAGTCGACGGTAGGACGAATGCGGAGGCATGCAGGCAATCGTCGGTCAAGGTGATCTTCCGGTGCGCGGAAATCCTCTTCTCGACGGTAGTATATCGTGACGACCGCGGCCGGTGCGGCGTTGGAGCGCCGGCAAAGATTTTACCGTAAAAAGTCAACGTTCCGTGAGGGGGATGAGGGAAACGACTCCCTCTCAAAATGGCGGATCCTCGAGACCGTGCTAAAACACCTTGCTTCTCGGCGGCTCTCGTTCTCGTCCTATACGAGAAGGGTGAGAAAGCCCCCGGCGGCAGAGGGGGCGCACGGGGACGGACGAAGGAGGGAGCGAGAGAAAGAGGGCGGAGGGGAAACCGGGGCGAAAGAGGGAAAGAGGGAGAAGAAGGGTCGGTCGCGCGTATCGTTGCACACGCAGCACAGCCGGCAGGTTGTGCGTCGTGTCCTGCGACACGTTTGTAGTGGTGGTCGTATCGACCGGCTCTCGGCTGCTGCTGCTACAACCCACCCTCTTTCCCTCTGGCTCACGTCTCGCTCTCTCTCCGATTCACGGCTTTCACCCCGTTTCGGAATAGCTGGCCCTCTCAGTCCTTCCCACCCGCTATCTATCTCCTCCTCTCGTTCCCTCCAGCTCGGCCGCACAGCCTTGGTTCCTCGTCCCTCTTTATCGTCCCTCCTTGTTCCACGGTGTTCACCACCGCCGTACCGCGCTATCGGTCCAACCCTCTTCAGATTTTCTCTCTCTCCGACTTGTGGGCTTCTCTCTGTTACTCTCCCGCGACTTCAATGACCTCTCTGCTTTTCTACGCATCGGTCTTCCTTCGTTTCGCGCGACGTTCTCCCTCTCTCACTCTATTCGTTTCTCTGCCCCGCTCTCTCCCTCGGGCTCTTTTCATCCCTTTCTGTTTTTCTCGATTACACCGGCGCTGCATCCTCGTCGCACGGTGTTCAGCAGTGCCACGCAGCTATCAGCCGCGCCGCCCCCAACTGGCACGAGCTACGTCGTCGTCGACGTCGTCGTCACCGTCGTCGTCGTCGATCCCTCCCCAGACTCCGGGTCCTTGAATTCCTAGACCAAAGTACTACCCCTGCCGCCGCGCCGGATGGAATCTCAAAGGTGAAAACTGCGCGCTGCAAAATCCATCCGACCCCCGTCGCCACCAACACCACCCCCGCACACGCTCGCTCTGCCAGCAACCCCTCGATTCTCCCTACCCCACTCCGCGTGTCGACTCTTTGCCATCGTCACTACCCCTATCTACTACCACCGACTGCTTCGACGAGCCACGCAGAATCCCAGGGGCTCTCACGCGTACTGCGATTATCCGACCTCATCGAGACACCGTCGAAACACGGGGGGTGCCGGCGAAAATAATTGTCCCGCCGCCGCCACCTGCCTACGCTCCACGATTCTCTCTTTCTCTCTCTCTCTCTCTCTCTCTCTCTCTCTCTTTATTTCTCTCTGTTGGACCCCTTCAAATTTTCGACGCGAATCCCGCCCGCGGAAAAATTATTTCCGATCGCTTTCGCCCTTCCTCCGCGACCAGGATTATTTCCCGAGATGATGCTCTTCTAATCCGTGGCTCAGAGTGGTCAGGTTCTATCTCTATTCTCTTGCATTGTGTCGATTGTTCGCCGGATGATAAGATCGGCTAACTGCTAAGCTGTTCGCGACCGCGAGAACTGACGGAAAGAATGTTGCGGCTTCGGATGTTTCGTAATGGACGTATATAGGTATCCATGAATTCTCGCGAATATACCCCCTCGACCCCACACCACTCGAGCCGGTCCTACTCTAAGTCGTCTCATTGTGTGTAATGGGCTTTGCAGCCCGCCGGCCTAATTCGAGCACCCTCCAGAAGTACTCCTCGGGATGTATCCAAGAACGCCGCGCCGCGTCGCCGAATTCGCCAAGTAAGATCCAAGTTTCTCTCGCCACCTCGGCTTCGATAAACTTCCGGAATGGTAAAGCTTCCAGATTGACCCGCTATCCCGGACCGTCGGAGAGGATTTCCGCGAGGGAATCCTTCCGCTTTGCTGGGAAGGAAACAATCGGGTATTCGGGCTACCTCTCTCTATCCGCGATGGAACGCTATCGATAATTAGCCAGAGGTATCGGTGAAATCGAGTCTCGGAGAGCTGTTCGAATGGAAAATCCAACGGAGGATTGGTCGCGAGAACGCGTCTCCGCGTTCCAAAGAAAAGAGAAAGTGCAGAGAGGGAACTAGCTAGACGTGCGCGCTCGGTGATGCATCGAGGCGCATCGTGCGTGCGTCACGTATGTGTGTTATGGCATCGTGGCCCGACACGTGTCACGAAAGTTACCCGTGTACTGTGACAAGAATAATACCCGTCGCTTTATTATCTTTTTTCCTACTCGACGAAGGAACACGGAGGTCCGACCAACCCTGATCGCGCGATCAACGACGACAGGCCCCGACATGGTCATACATATGTTAATCTATCGATGCTACGCGCTTCCTAGATGCAAATAACTGAGAGTCAGCCGGTAAACACGGAGGAAGTATCGCTGGGCGTTGACACTGATTGGGCCCAAATTCATTCTTCGCATTCCCAATTTATCGGAATTAAACTAAACGAATCGGCCGTTGCATTGGGAATAATACGTGTTGGAGTGTACAACGAAAGCACGAAATACACGAAGGAGGAAAGTCCCCTTACGCGCAGGAAATCGGCTAGCTCAGACCTTACCGGTTTACCGAACCAGTCACAGCTCTCGAGTCTCTATCACACTTTTTGTTTTCAGTATCGCATTGTATTGTGTGCGATTAATATTAAATTCACGCTGATATACGTTAATTCCACGAGTGCAATGGAGATTGAATAAACGCTTATTATACATAAGATCCAGATTTAATCTCCCAACCTCGTCATCCCAACAATACGATTAACAATTGAGACTACGAGGTCAATGAAATAGTCATTGATCGAAGGGTTAAGCAAAATGCGACTTCATTGAAAAGTTTGAACGCGACCTTGACGGGACTGGACAAGGTCATGGTAAAGTCAAACGATTATGAGCACGACGCGACGGTTCGATACAGGTTCCGAGACGCTTCTTTGCATTTGGAATGCTAGGGGGAATGATCGCGTGTGTACGTTTAAATCGGATAGCCTGTGTACGGCATCGGAGAACGAAGTTGGCTCGGCGACGACGAGTCGGAGGGAAGAGAAGATGCTAGACACCGGAAACCGAAAGGAAAGTCAATCGGTGTCTCGGGGACAAATTGATATCGTGAGACGGCTTGCGACTTCCGGGACGTAGCAGCGTGGAGAAGCGAGGAGCATTTTTCCGAGCGGTTGTATAGGTGCGGGTGGATCGACGAGGCGTGTCGAGCGACGTGCTGTTCGCGCGGTTCATTGGCTGACACATTGGCCCGAGGAACGGCGAAGAGATTGCCGGTATCGGCGAGCAAAAGGGACGAGTCCTGGGGTCAGCGTCGAATTACTATTCCCAAAGGGCGTTCACGGGGAAGCGGAAACGAGGGAACCGGCTCGTTCATGAAACAGCGGGATGGTCGTGAAAATGACGATACAGTCTCTCCGACACCCGATGTTTCTTCTTCCTCGATGCTCTCGCTGCTCCTTAGGCTGCTACCCTGTTCGATATCTCTCTCGCCACGATTCCACGGTGTTCCATGGTGTTCCACGCACTCTCGCGGCTACGTAGGAGCGCGCACGTGTGAGTAACCGGTGTACGACGCGGTCCCGTGAGACGTACCAAATTTAAATTTCAAATTTGGAGCGTGTCGCTGGGTGTGACGGTATGCATAGCGTTGCCTGCCGGCTCTAACTCACTCCACCGATCCTTCGTGTCTTTCTTCTCTCTCTCTCTCATTCTCTCATTCCTCTCTCCAGAGCTCTATGCTGCCTCTCCCTTTCCCCCGCCCGCGTTCGATTTCCCAACTCTCTCGCTCTCCTATCCTCTCTCGCTCGCCATATATCCGTCCATCTCCCAACCTCTCCCCCTACTCCATTTATCTGTCTACCTATCTTCCTTCCTGGCTCTTCCTCACCGGGATCGGAAGGAAGGACCGCGAGCAAGAGAGGGATCCTCGATTTTTCATATTATTCAAATGAGAGGAGCGGTAACCCGGCGTCGATATGCGACGAGGAAAAAAATCGAAAAGTCTACAGGATCTCCGATCGAGTCCGTGGAAAATCATCGGCTGAAGTAATATCCCCGGAACCGTCGCCTCGAGGAGCCCCCGATACCACGATGTAGAGAATGTCATCAGACTGTGTACGAGGCATCGGCGCAGATTGTCTGCTCTGTCTCTGACAACGTTTGCCCTCGGGAACGATGGATCTCGAAGGCCAGAGTTCGAGTGATTTAACCTGTTCCTCGCGCGTTCCGTGGTTCCTCTTTAGAATTTTGGAAAATCTGTAAATTCTAGAAAATCGGTTGATTGCTCTGGGGCAATTGAAAGCGGTTCCACAGGGGATCGTCGCTCGTTGGATCGCGGCGTCTTGGAGGGCTTATCGGTGAAGAAGTCCGAGCCGATTTCCAATTATTCTTGCGCAAGAGAGGCCCGGTGTGCTTTCTCCTGGATGCAGTAGTCTGTCGCGCTCGTCTCTCGATTCCGGGCCTGAGCAGGCACAATGGTTCGCCTCTAATCGGAAACGATCGCGGCACGCACACGCGGTACCACCGACGCGACAGTCCGAAAGAAACGAGAATGCCCGGTTCGACGATAAATCAATAGCCGAGGTCGCCGAAGGAGATGGATGAGTGACGTAACGAGCCTGTTCTTACTGTACGATTGTAGGAGAGGTCGGCTCTCTCGCTCTCTCTCTCTCGCGCGCGCGTATGTATCCCGAGCGACACGATTGAATCGCGCGAGCAGACGAGGCGAGCTCGAGCGAGCTCTGAGCGAGGCGAGCAGGAGGCGCGCAGCAGACCAGCCGGGGGAACCTGTTGCCCGATCCGAGAGACGAGCGGCTACTCGAAGGCGATTAAGATTACGATTTCGCCTCCTGCGCGGCGAGCGCACACGCACACCTGCGCGCCGTTCGCCTCCGAGGATCGAGAGACGATCGTTGAGCTGGACTCGATCTTTCTCGATCTATAATATCCCGAACCTCGTACTCCTCGGCGACCGGCTGCCATTCACCGGCAACGATCGCGCGGCCGACGAGATTTTTAAATATCACGATTTACGATGTTTCCTTCCACAGGATGGTAACCGAAACACTGGAACGATCCGGCCAAATTCCGAACGGAACGGGCCAATAATCTTGAACCAGGGGATTTCAAGGAGGAAGAGAATCCGCTCGACAAGGGGGAGAGGACGCTTCGATTGGGCTCGCCGGAAATAGGTTATTGCCGATCTTATCTCGCGACGAAATTTACGTCGAGCATATAAGTCGAGCAAACCCGACTCGTCCTCGATTCAGGTCTTATCTCTCTCTCTCTCTCTCTCTCTCTCTCTCTCTCTCTCTCTCTCTCTCTCGGTTCCTTCGTAACGACAAACTCATCGAAATACTCGCGTTGCGTGCTTCCTCGTCGTTCGAACTATCGGGCTCTCTGCCTGGCCGGCTGTCTCTCCTCGATCGCACTCCCTGTAAATCGTGGACGATTCAATCTCTTAAGGCTGTAATGCGCTTTCGAGGGAAGATCGTCGAACGTGAGACGAAAAGAAATGGAGGGACGAGGAGGTGAAGTACGAACGAAAATACAGTCGTGGCTCCGCGATTGGATCGATCATTCGCGGATCGATCGAGGAGAAGGAAGAAGGGTCAAACGGGTGACTCGCGGCAGCTCCTATATCATTCGAGGCAGAGAGGCGCGCGCGAGCGCGTTCGATCATCGACGCTCGTCTCGCTGCCGGCGTGTAGAGATCCGCGAGTTTTCGGTTGGAGAGACGAAAACGAGAGGAGAGTCGGAGAAAGGAGGAGAGAAAGAAGAAGGGGTGGCCAGTCAGAGAGACCACCTACGATCGTGGAGTGCGCGGCCAGCGAATATCCGACGGTGTACGTTTCTCGACTTTATTTCGGCTCTAAAAATGCCGAGTCGAGGATCGTCCTGACACGAGTGTCGCGCGACTCGTCTTTTTCCCGACTCAACTCTCGAGCCCTCCACGCGAAACGTCGAACCTCTTTTCCCTTTGCAGCGAGCACGAGCGCGAGCGCGACGCCTCCGTGCCTTTGGCTTAACGGCCTTCCAATTTGTCAGGATCCCTCTTCCCGCTTTTGCCTTTCTTTCTCTCACTCTCCTCCGGTTGCCTGATATGCCTCTTCTCCTCTCTTTCTTCGCTCTTTCTCTCGCGATCATTCTCTCCCTCTCTCTCTCTCTCTTTCTCCGCGCCTTTTCTTCCTTTGCCACCCTTTCGTTCCTTTCTTTCCCTCTCCCCACCCCTGTGCCCGTCGACCTCCGCGGAGGAGAGAGCTCTGTTCTCCTCTTTCCGCTTCTCCTCTTCGTTCTGGTCGAGAGGGCTCTCCTCTTGCTCGCTCTCCTCCGGATCGGACATATCCTATCGCACCTCGAACCGTTCGCCAGGGTGTCGTTGACCTATCGGGCGCGCTTCGACCGCCGCCAAGGCCCGATGCTCTCTCGGTCCCACACCGTCGAAAATTCGTGCATCGACGAATTCTCGGACGTCAGAGAGCACGACGACAAAGAGAGACCTGCCAGATGGCTGGCTCTCTTAATTGTCGGCGTTCGTCTAGGAGAGAGAGAGAGAGAGAGAGAGAGAGAGAGATAGTAAGGGGATGAGAGAAAGAGAAGGGAGGGGTAGTGGCACGCGGCCCTCTCGACTCTCCTCGCTCCTAATGACGGCTCTCGAGATCTTTTTAATTATGCTCCCGATCAAAGTTCTGCCCCTGGTATCGGTCGCATCTCGAGCGAAACCATCATCCCTCTTCTCGTTTCTCGCCTCGTCCTCACGGGCTATCGATCCCAGATAAATCAGCCAGGAACGTCTTGATCGCGAATGTTCGGGCCGGAGAGAGGATTCCCGAGAAGCATCTTTCGGGGGACAGGGGGCACCGTGGGAGGAATCGACCGAATCACTCCCAAGGTCCCATCGAAAGCGGAGAAAACGCGCGAACGAGGGGTCCAGGAGGAACGCGACGGCGGCGGCCGCGAGAGGGCACGAGGGGAGGGACGAGGAAAAAATATGAGGTGCTCGGAAACTTAACCCCAGTCCCCGTTCGCTGCGGGATCCCGTGGGCACCACCGTGGCCACGATCTTTGGGTCCAACTGGGCGGCACGGGGAGCCTAAGGGAACAGCCGGAACAGAGTGGAACAGAGTGGAACAGAGTAGAACAGAGAGAAACAGCGCGAGAGGAGGGAAGAGGGTGGACAAAGTTTCTGAACGCGGGTCTCGGCCCACGCCGCACGATGGGCCAGCACGCAGCCATCGCTGGAATTACCATTTACATAGCGTTATTATGTTTGTGCATAATGTATGTACACATGTTAAATCAATTATTTAAACAATATGAGGGTTCCGATGGTAGGGGGTGGAAGGTGCGGGCGAACCCAAGAGAGATACAAACGAGAGAGGGAGAGAGAGGGGGGAAAAGGAGTCTGGATACTGCGTGTCCACGAGATGTTAGATTACCTGGTTTGCCTGATTCTTTCTTTCTACCTCCGCATGCTCTCTCTCGCCCTCTCTCGACCGCTCGCTCCCACCATGGGCGCGCGCGCCCGCCTAGCTTTTCTCTCTCTCTCTCTCTCCCTCTCTCCTCTCTCTACATCTCTCACAGGTTCTCGCGAGGCTCTTTGCATATGGATCTTGAATTTCAATTGTGCTTTTCAAGTGCAGCTCCCTGCCCCCTCTCCCTTTTGTTTCCCCCGTGCGTCTCGGTCGAACTGCCTTCACCCTCACCTTTATTCCCACCACCGTCGCCGCGCGCCCTGCCCTCGCCTCGCCCCGCTTCGCCTTGCCTCACCTCGCCTTCTTTCCCTTTCAATCCGGCTTTCCTCCTCGCGACAGAGACGCACGAGCGACAGACAACGCGATGAGCAGTACGAAACGCGAGTACGAAAGCACCCAAGAATAAAGAGCACCCAACGCGGAAGGGAGAGACGGTGCCGCGGCGATGGAGGCAGGGGTGTCCGGTTTCAGCCCAACTATGTTACCGTATCCTACTTGAATAGCGTTTAGTCAGCGACCATGAAATAGACTGCTGCTCGCGTAACCCTTCCTGCTCGCTGGTGATCGCGCCGCATTCGAACCCCAAGTAACCCGGTGAGATTCTGTGGGACAGGTATGGCCAAGAATCAGGAGCAGGCCATAACGCTGGGAAAGAGCATAGCGGACTCTGGTTCCCAGATACGAAGGGTCTCTGGATTAACACGTTCAATTTTGCTCCTGTTTTGCACAATTTTTCTCTTTCCTACTCAACAGTTCCGCAATTTCGTATGAACGAACGCAACAACCAGCACATAGCGTAATCAAGACAATTGTGTGGGGAGACGAAGACGGTTGAACCAAGTGAAAACACGTTCTTTCGATCTAACTGCTCAGCGGTTCGATCTAACCGCCAACAGTTAGAATCGAGCACAAACGAGCGAGTGAGACTAATAAATAAGAAACAGAGCGCAATGATGTATATATTTTGCGAGCTGGGTCATTCAGGAGCAGTCTTCGATGTAATTTAAGAGTAGGCCCAGTTTTTAAGAGAACACGAGACGCGAAGACTTCCGATTAAGTGTTAAAGAGTTTTTACAAAGTGAGATTGAACAGCACAAGTTGACGATTTAAATGTATAGTTTAAATATTTAATAAACAATTCTCAATTAAATCGAAATTGAACCTTCCTGACTCTGCAATTGTGCGAGTGAATAATTGCGTACATAATCGCGCGCGACCTATCAATAGTGACCCGGTGATCTTGGTCTCGAATGGACACGTATCGAGCGTGATTTGCCCTGCGGGGCAATTTGGAGCGGTCGAAGAGCGGCCTCGTTACGAGAGGCTCCGGTAGAAGGTGAAACTCACGGCGACGCGACATCGATCATTCGCTGGACCGGAGCCAAATCATCCGAATACTTATTTGTTCCCGTGCACAGGGGCCGTGATGTACGTTCCGCCGGTCGGATAAATAAAACTGTTTCGTGACGCGCTGGTGCGAGAAAGAGCCGGAAAGCGAGAGTGAGCGAGAGAGAGAGAGAGAGAGAGAGATCGTGGCTCTCCGAGCCTCGGCTCGTAAATTCGCTGGGCGGCGTTTAGCGCGACTATCCGGCGACGATGCTCTCGGCTGACTTTTAATTTATCCCACGCCACCATCCGGCCTCTGGAAACGTCCTCGTCGTCCTCATCGTCGTCGTCTTTTCTGGGCGTTCGCGCGAGCCGCGCGTCACCGTTGGCCGCATTAGCATCTAAATCACCCGGCGCGAGAGACGTTTCGGGAAAGAATCGGTCGCGACGAAACAACAGCAATCAAATTCATTAGCTTAAAGAGGCCGTTCAGAGAGACAGACCGGGACGGAGGAGGGGCCAGGGGAGTCTCGCGGGTCGACCCAAAACCCGACTCCACCGGTTCGCGATACAAGCTAGCTTCTCGATCCTCTTCCCCGAGCGGCAATTTGCGACGTCTACCTGGACCGACGGCGACGGTTTTCGTTTTCTCTTTCCTCGAACGTTTTCGCGGCCCCTCATCATCGCAGCATTAGCATAGAAATTAGCGTGTTCAGGCCGCAATAATCAAATTAATCGGCCAGAAACAATCCGACGGTCGTTATCAACTCGAGACAAAAGTGCACGGCCGTCTATCCTTTCGCTTAATTCGTTCGCCGCTATATATACACGTAAAGTATCGTCATAAATAAATCATTGAGGATTTTGAAAAAATTGCTCCTCAGAGGGTCTCTCCCTAGGCATATTCGCGAGGAACAAAATTGAACGTCATTCGCCTAATTGTAATCGCAGACGAGCGGAGCACCGATATCCGTTAACGGAACCCGCTCCCCGGATACGCCCCTGTATATCTATATTTTTTTCATTCGATCGGTGTCTTCCCAGCTCGTCAACCGGCTATAAATTCCTCGTTATACCCTCGACGGTGTTTCAACGGGGTTTTTTTCCCCGAGTCGGTACATGGATTCGTCGAAGCGATCGCGATGGAAATCGCTGGAAAATTGATAGACCGGCGTCGCTCCGCTCGCGGAAACCTTTATTGGAAATTTATGCGGACCAGTAATTCTACTATCGTCGATACTGTTAGGTATTCGAGGATCGTTGCGCCGCCACTTGGAAGCACCGAGTCCGATATCGTTCCGCGGATTATACGGGACACGGCCGTGCGCGCGCGAGAGTTAATTAATAAAATGAGAGAGGGACGCGCCGCAGAAAAAACTATTCCGTGTCGCGGTGGCCGGTGTTGCCGGCAGAGTCAAGAGAACGAGAGAGAGGCCAAAGCCTGTTGTCGTTGTCGGTTCCCGACAATCTGTGCTCGGCCGTCGATGTGCGAGCAAGCGTGTGCCCGTTTTCTCGAGTCCATTTGTCGGCCACCTGTCCGATCGGCAATTTATGCCGCACGGTAATTTCACATACCGAGAATATTAGACATCGACACGTTCCTCGCTACCATGCGCGACCGAGGCTGGCGACTCGCGATCGCACACGCCGTTGCAACGTGCTCGATCTTGCGCTCCGTACGCTGGGCTGCGTGCAACTCTCTCGGAAACGAACAGAGACGAGATACATGGGCTGAGAGAACGAGAGGAAGAGAGCGAGGAGAACCTATACCGTCTTACGCGCGGCGGCGAGGACACACACAGAAATCCGTGTGTCCCGTAGCTGCTGTACGCTCATGTTCGTTGCACACCAACCTCTCCGCTCTCTCTCTCTCTCTCTTTCTTTCGTTCTCTCCGTGTTCGGTGTGTATACACGCCATACACCCTGCGCGACCGCGATTTATCTCGACCGGTTAATGCGTTCTGAGAATCTATTACTGGCCTCCCAATATTATAATTATTTTATTAGCGGTTCGCTCATTATTCTCCTTTTTACGACCGCCCGGAGTGATTACGATTATTTTTCTTGCCCGTGCTACTATCTTCCACTCCATTTTTTCCCCGTTCTCCGTGCGATGAATCAAAAGTGTCCTTTCTACCGACGCCGGGATCGCCCCACCAGGAATTTCTGTGTAATCGAACTCGGGGAGACAGCGAGCGTTTTGATCGTGCCCGCACCGCGGTAGACAGCTCATCGAGCCTTTATCGTTTAGGTATTAACCGTAATGGTTCCGGCGAACCTTCTGACTCACTGGCTCGCCTCGCGTTCGGGGGATAACGGGAGGACAAATCGTTTCTGGAAATGCTCGCGGAAGCGCGATCGAGTCGCCGAAATTCCGGCGGACCCGACTGTGCTCGAGAGGATCGATCCGTGAGGTCGAAGGCTTCTCGATTCCTTCGAGGAGTCGTTAATCATCGCGACGAGGGCGACGAACGACGGGCCTCGGAGAGTTCATTAGCAAAGACTTCGTAGGAAATATTTGCGGGTTCGCCCGGTCCTTCTTCCCCCTTTTTCTCACTGCACCTCTCTCCCGTGGTCCCTTCCAGCTGGTAGGAATCTTTTAATTCCGTGCGGACGGGAGTGGGGACAGGGTGTATTCCCGCGCGTGTTGTTAAGCCGGAGATTTTACGACACGATCCGAAATAACGAGAAACCTGAGTCATCCGCGCGTGCATAACTTATCTCGTCTCGTTTCACGTTCGAGTTTACCATTCAGGGCTCCATTTGCGTGACCCCAGCGGACCGCGGCTCTTCTCAGAGAAAAGTCACGATTGTAATCCTGCGGAGGGGAGCGTCGCGCGCCCTACATATTCACGTCCATATCGCGGCACCTTAATTCAATTGCCTTTCTCCCGGAGAGTTCTCGTTCCTTTTTTTCCTCCCCGCGGCCTAGACGGACGAATTGAAAATAATTACCGCGGACAGAAACGGCCGGAACAAGATGAATCGAGCTGTACCGCCGCGTCGCACAGCCACCGACCGCTGTCACGATCTCACGAGGATTACGAACATTTGCAATTTGCTATTCGCGAATCACGACGCGGGGGACCCGCCGGCCTGCCGAAGGTGGAGCCAACCGCGAGGAGCAAGAGGTGGAGCGGAGATCGCTCGTTGGCCCTGTTCGCTCGGGTATTATCATAATTGAAAAATATAATCCGCGCGATGCTATCGTTCGCCGCGGTATGTCTGCGTGAATCCTCGCTCCTATTACTCCAACGCTCCCCGAATCACCTTTTTTCCAATCAAACGAGCCAGAGGTCTTACGAACACGCTACCAACTTCACACGATTACATCGTTCGCTGGTACCACTGCCCCGTGGGCCACTGCTTCGGGCTCCGTCCAAGCCTGGAGTCACGAGACCACGCCTACATTTCATCGAGGAACTAAGCAGCACTCCTTCATCATCGTAGAGCTTCGAGGATCGAAGGAAAAAATGATTGTAGTCCTAGATTTTTAAAGATACAAGCTCTAGGAAGAGCGAGATGGCCAGTCTTCTTCTCTATCGCCAGAGCGAAGCCACCCCATCTGCTCTGACGCTATTTGCCCCCAGGGTAATCTAAACCGCCCCTAAGGCAAAGAGCACACTATGGGGCAAAGAGCATATCATTTATCCCTTTCCACTCGAAGCTTCTTTATCGCCGAATATTTCGACCATGAAACTGTTGAATGTCATAACGACGAGTCTGTCGACGATGAAGAACAAACTGCCTATGCTGAAACCTACTGTGTACTTATATGTAATTAAACTATGTGTTGACGCAGTCTCTTCGTGTATTATAATAAATCGGTATAAGTGTGAAACAAGTGTTCAATGAATATAGCTCGTTTTCTATAAACGAACCTCATATCTCAACAGAAACAACCATTTCCGCTGCTCACGATATTCCTGTTTTACGTGGAAAAAGTTGTTTGAAACTGCCCCAGTGTTACCGGTAGAGCTGTGATTTATGAGATACCCGGGTAAACAAAAATTACTCGGGTACCCGGGTACTCGGGTTAACAGCATTACCCGAATACCCGAGTATTCGTGTAAACAAAAATTACCCGGGTATCTCATGAATACACTGCGGATCTTCATGCAAAATAAAAATCGTTCGCATCAATAGAAAAAAAGACGATATTGAACGATTTTAATAAATTTAAATTAATATATCAACGTTCGTTTTTAATTTCATTATTGTTTTAAATTGCAAAAAATCATTTATGACTTATACCTTATGAGATATCCGGGTACCCGGATACTCGGCTATCTCATGGGTACTTGGGTACCTGGGTATCTCATATACCCGGGTAAAAGTCTGAGCTCTAGTTGCCAGTCGAAAGTCTAACATTTTTACGAATTCCATAATTCTCAATGGAACACAGAAATCAGCTGATCCTTTTCCCACGACGTAAGGAATTTTTAAGAGGTAACAAGGGACCGTTGGAAAGGCAAGCAAACCGGAGCATGTGAGAGAAGGTTCCACGAAGGTGCAGACTCAGCGATCGTCGCGGAAATTCGCTGCGGAATAAGGCGAGTATCGAGCGTCGTCGTCGTCGTCGCCGGCTACCTAAACGCGGGTCCATTATGCTACCTTGGAAACACATGGACGCGCACCTGCGCTCGACGTCGCGCAGCCACGGTATCAAACTCGTTCCTTGAGCGTTCGCGAGGCCTTCGCCGAGCCAGATCTGGGCATTCCATTTGTTCCCGAACCTTGTTCAAGCTTATTACGTTCGCGCGCTATCTCTAATGTCTGATTTCCTGGGAAACTCGCTAATTTTCCCTCGGCAAGGCGGCGGGACGCGACAACACTCTCCTCGCAACGGCGCTCACGGTTTCTTTGTTCTTTCCGCGCGGAGCATTGTCAGCGTACGCTCCCGGGGAATCATTAGATCTCCGAGAGAATGGTTACCGCAATCGAGGGGCGATATATGCATATACCGTGTCCGTGAAATCGAAATCAGCGAAGGGTTATCCTAGAATGATTTGTGCAACTATTTTCGAGGAGCGCACGAGGTTTAAATGAATAATTAATTAATTGGTTATCGATCGTAATTTATCTTCAGGATATTATTTATAACCATTTTATATTAACCCAATTATTTCATCAATAACCAAATACCTAGCTACCCACTTTCAGGTTCGAGCCTTCAGGTTCGAGAACCGCGTTAGCTATTAAAATGTTTTAATACGAGGAAAAGAAAGGAGGTGTTTCGTCCTAGACCCGCTAGATGACTCATCGGTAAGGCTATCTAGCGGGCCCTGCCTTATACACGGGATGTTCGAAGGCAATTTGAGAAACGTATTTATACTGAATGGTGACAGATCACTGTATCACAGATCATGATTGTAAATGAAAAATTTGTAATATCCTGAAGTTTAAATGAATACATGAGAAATATTGTGACACTCGTAGATAAGATAACGTTTAAGCTGAGAATAAGAATCTTATCAAATACATTATTTCGAACGGTTTCAAGGTCAGAAGAACGATTGCCTTCGGTTAACAGCAGATCTTTGTCATAAAGACGACAAAAGGGCTGGATTTTTGTGGCGAAACTGGGAGTCACGGCGCGCACAGTGCGCCAGGAGGCACTCCGGGCAGCGGCGCGAATACGAGCTTGAACGCGAACGAAAAGCGAAACTAACGGTAGTTGGCTGCTCGTAAAAGCCACCAGCAGGGCTAATAGACCTATCCTGGCCAGGTTACGGGACGAGAGGAAGAAAGAGGCGGAGGAAGAGCGCGAACGATGGACGAGGACCAGGGCAGAGGTGGCAAGAAGCGAAAGAAAGGAACGCTTTATCTCGGAAAAGGGAAAATTTAGGGATCCCTTTTACCACTTCTCTCTTTCTCTCTCTCTCCACCGCAACGCTGCCTATATTCCTCTCGACGGCAGTCTGCCATATTATCACCGGCCTCGAACTACCTATATTATTAATGGTCGCCTCCGGGTACAATGGGACGAAAAACAGCCTTGGGTTATCTCGCCTCGTAAAATTCTATTGGTTGTGACGTATACCGGGAAACACACTGTGCTGCGGCTGCTGCTCTCCTCTGGTTTCTTCCACTATTTTCTTATCTGACCCTCGTTCCTACCTTTTCTTCGACGGTGTTTCTCTTCGCGGGCGAACGATGCCGGTCGCCAACGGAAAGTCTTTCGCGGCTCTTTAAACCACGTTTCCACGTAGCGTCCGACAGCGAAAGTGGCAGCGGGGACATTCTCGTTATCCAAGGCCGCGAGAGCTCCTCGAACGTCGCGGAACCACCGAGAGACGTCCGGAGACCGATAACGCGGCCCAGAAATGACGCCGATACGTCCTCGGAGGAGCCTTATCCGCGCGGACATCGCGAAACGATAAACGATGATTCCCCGGATTCGGGGAACGGTGAATCGACACAGGAAAAGGGGCGATGCTCGATCGTTCGATGAGATAACCGAGCTATCGATGCAGCGGGATCGGAGAACGGAAAACCGAGCACAGTGGAACAGAACGAGAGAGCGAGAACCGGAGAAGATAGCGGTGGCCACATAAACTCGCATGAGCGATTCGATCAGAAATCGTATATGATCGAGCAATAAAATCGCTACCAGGACAAGATTTTTCAGATTTCGCAGTTGGGTTCGAAATTTTTGGTCAACGAGTCACGCAATTATAATTTTCCGCGGATTTCGGACGGGTTAAAGAATGCATATTTGGAAGCGTAAAGAAGCAGACGGGTCTTTTCATTTATCGCGGGCGAGAGAGTCGCGGCAGAGAGACCGATAGAGAGAAGCCAGCAGAGAGGCAGGTAGAAAAAGAAATCTCTTCTTCTGGTGGATGTCGCGTTCTCGCGGATGCGGCTGCCGGATGACGGAGGGAAGTCACAAATTTTTTCATTAATATGCAGCGAGACACCCTCCTAACTCCCTTGCTCGGGAAAGGTAATGTAGTAGTAGCAGCAGGGGTAAAAAGGGAGAAAATGCAGTCTGGTGGCGCGCTGGTCCTCTCTCTCTCTCTCTCTCTCTCTCTCGCTCGTTCCCTCTCTGGTGTCTGCGCGCGGTCCTTCCCTCCGCGTGTGTTCTCTCGCGTCCGTGAGCCGCCAGGGCACGGCGTGGGTGTAAGAGAGAAATAATGGTCTGCTAGGAAATGTAACCAGCCGACGCTCACGCCCTCGTCGCGACGCCTCGAGAGACTTTACGGGCGGCGGCGGAGGGATCGAAGAAAAGCGGGCGAGAGACAAAACTGGATAAAAGGGGTCCGGGGGGTTGGACGAAGGGACGGGAAAACGGGGGTGCGAACCGGCAAAGAATACCTAACGCGAAACGTTGTACCGATATCTGCTCGGATAGACGATGCACCGCGCGCCGCACCGCATCGCGTTCAGGGAACGTTTCTCCTCGCCGCGTCCCCGTTATTTCCCTGCGAATCGGAGGTGTCCGTCCGGTGAAATATTCCCTGCACCTTGGGCTTCCGTGGAAATTAAATTCCGCGGGAATTCGACTACCTGAGGAATACGGTAAACGATATTAAAAACTCCGCCGGCGCCTCACCGCTCCGCTCCGTACCGGCTGAGCTCTCTCGGAGCTGTTTCGCCGGGGCGCGAGTAAAAACCGAGAGGAGAGCAGACATCGATCTCCCCCGGCGGGAAAATCGACGGTGATCCTCTATCTATCCCGACGTCTCAGACCGTCTCGGGACCGGAGCCAAGGAAAGTTCTTCTCGCGGAGCAAGGATCGCGCGAATTCTGGCGGTCGTAGCCGAGAAGAGAAGAGCGGAGGAGAGGAGAGCTCGAGAAAGCGAGAAACACGTAATACGGGCTCTTCTCTTTCGATGCTCGTCGCTGGCTCTCGTACTTGGAGCCCCGCTATTCGAGAGGCGTTTTACTCGTCGGCATACCTAACCTCTCTATATATCTCTATACCCGTCTCCTCCTTTCCTTATCCAGCCCGGCCGGCCGGCACCGCTCTCTCCGTTCCTCCTGCTCGAGATTTTTCTCGGCGATTAAAATTTATGCTCACTCGTGTTCCCGGTGCGTGCATATCGCGTTTCGTCTCGCGCGATGCTCGTTTTGCGCCGGGTTACGCACACGCCCAGCATCGCGCAGCTCTTTTTCTCCGCGTTACATGCCCGAGCCTAACAGAGTGCCTGACTACTCTCTACTCGCCTGCCAGCCACGAAAGCCACGCGGCAGAGAGAGATAGGTGTACCTGAAATCATGGCGATATCCCGCGAATAGATCTTCCCTGACCTCCGACGTCCCAACAGGAAACGGAATCACTCGGTGCTCCCACGGAGACGTCGCCGATGTCCGCGATCCTCTGACCGATTTTTCAGAGAGAAGCTCGGGCTTAGCGTAAGAAGCTTGCGTTATCGACGGTCAGGAAACCACAGAAGCTAAGCTTCGACCCCGAAAATCGCTGCGAGCTTTCTACGGACTA
Source organism: Lasioglossum vierecki (assembly GCA_028455595.1). Taxonomy (NCBI): domain Eukaryota; kingdom Metazoa; phylum Arthropoda; class Insecta; order Hymenoptera; family Halictidae; genus Lasioglossum; species Lasioglossum vierecki. The sequence goes on from CM052337.1 coordinate 10,283,831, forward strand.
CAGAAATTGCCATACTTTGTTACGGAAGACCTCAGAAATGGCTCAAGCTTTAAACCTTGTTCAGAGAACTTGCACATTTGGATTTCGATACGTTCAAAATCTTCTGCTCTAATTTTGAATGGAATTTAAATCGATGTATCACAGTAGCATAGGTTGCGAATATTCGTCTACGGAGGTTCGGTTCGTCGCGACGATTCCGGATTGTTTCGACGTCGGTTCACCGAAAAAGCGACCATCTAGGATAGAGGCTGCGTCTGGGACGAGTGGTTTCTGCCCAACCGGTCCAGCAATAAAGGGTGAACCGTGGAGCAATAGCTGGGGAGAATAGCAGGATTTCCCGGGATCGATCGGACGATCTGACACACGCCGATTTTTTTTTCTATTTCGACGTTCCCGGAACCCAAAGGATCCCATTTGTCGACCGCGGATCGAGTCGCCCGCAGGACGGGTCTGTCTCTCGGGGCAAAGGGACCGCCGATGACGACTCCCTTTTGTTGATTGCACGGATTTGCGGCGGTAGCTGATGGCTATTGCCCCGAAACCAAATAAGATTGGCATTAAAAAGCGAAGGACGCGGTTATGTCGGATCCGGTCGGGTCGCTTCCACCCGGCGGGAAATATTGATTTTTAATCGGGCCAGTTATACCGCACCTTTGTGACCCGGTGGCGAGAGGCGAGAAACGAATATTGCACCGAGGCGACGGCCGAGGTATATCGAAAAATTTAAATCGAGCCGAGCCGTGCGACGAACGGGGAAATATCGGTGACGCGGGAACTCGGTACGAGTTCGAAACTGCGAAACGCGTCAGAAAAAGGCCTGCAAACGAACGGAGAGACACACAGAGAGGCCCGCGAATGAAATACAATCGGTCCCCTTTGGGATTAAGGTAACTGTACCTCGGTACCGGCGCGGTACCGCTTCGAAAATTCCTGGCGGCCAGAGAGTCGTCGACTCGGCTTGGTTCTCGGCTGCCAAGTCGATCGAGAGGATCGCGGCTCGTGAAGAGGATAAACGAACAGTCGGCGGTTTCCTCGCGGAGAATAGTCTCGATCGGAAGGCGGGCGGGCGGGATCGGTCGGAATTCTCTTCTCGTCCCGTTCTCTCCGAAGCGAGGCGGCGCGAATGTCTCCGTCTCGATCGCTCGCACGGCGAGAGCCATACTTCTCTCGGGCTCGGTCAATGAGAGAGTAGCCTACATTCGTTCGTGTGATCTTTTGCTCGCGCGAACGCAGGCTCGCACGCACTCACAAACCAAGCAACCAACCAACCAACCAGTCAGCCCGCTAGCCAGCCAGCCAGCCAGTCAGCCAGGTAAGCAAGCAGAGAGAAGCGAGCAGACAAGAGAGGCGCACGCACACACCTGGCCGTTTGAGGAACCGAGCGGTGTTGGTCGACCGTCGGTGGTGCACGCTCGGTCCGCGAGCATGGACGCGGGATCGCGCACCCGTAGGCGCGTACAAAAGGACACGAACTCACGAACGGGCACACGTACGGCGTTCTCTTGCCGTGAGAAGAGACAGCGGAGCGCACGCAAACACGTCGCGGCGAGCGAGCCGCGCGCGGCAGCACGCACCAGAGGGCCCGTGTGTCTTGCTCCGTCTTGCTTTCTCTTTCCGGCGTTCCTACTGGCTGGCTGGCTGGCTGGATAGCTGGCTGGATGGCTGGTTGCTTGGCTTGGCTGGTCGACCGGCCGGCTAGGTCTTCGTCGCTCAACCGGCAGGGGGCAAGTTTCAGTCCGTCCTTGTCAGCTCGATAGGATGCTGCCAGGCTTCGTACGACCGAGGCCTGGACCTGGAGTAGTAGGCTGTACAGGTATGCACGCGGTGGGCTGGCCGGGCATTCCTGCGGCGTTGCCGCGTCTCTTACTCACCGTGGCCCCGTGGACTAAGAATAAGAGAGAGAAACGAACGAGATATAGCTAGCAGGGACGAAGCGAGAGAACCACCGACACCCGGGGCCGAGGGGAATGCCAGAGAAAGAGGGAACCCGACGGGAGGAACGAGTGTGGAACCGAGCAGCCCGAGAGGCTCGAACCCACCGCAGCCTCCGAACGAGTCTTTCTGCCTTTTCGTGGAGGCAATCGAGTTTGCTCGAGAGAGGAAAGCCTGCCTGCCTCCCTGGCATCGCTCTCTCGACCTGCTCCCGAGACTTCTCCCGTGCTGCTTCTCTCTGCTCCTGCTACGGCTCCCGCTCTTACCGGAACGTTTCTCTCTCCCTCTCTCTCTCTCTCTCTCTCTCTGTCTCTCTCTTTCGGTCTATCGTTCTCTCCACAGACCCCTGACCGCGACGCGTTTCCTTCAATTTCCTCTTCTCTCGTCGTCTTCGCTACGGTTCTCTTCTCCTTCCGATCGCCTTTGGGAAACGTCTCCTCTCTCGCAGATGTAGCAGGAATTACCGGGTTGGTTCCGCGATCGCGAGAAATTGACAGGCGCAAACTTGATTCGCCGGACTTCTGTTCCCATTTTGCTGTACACACAGGTCGGAGCACTTGGTCGCGCGGAATCGCATTAGACGATCCGCCAGTTTCGCCGGGGGTTTCGTTACGGTCCACGGTTAAAGGAAATTCGTGGAAAGGAGGGATTCGAGAGGGTGGAGACGCGGCGCAGGGTAATCGAGCCCTAAGCGAGTCCACGTACCGAACGAACCGTAGCGGTTCGAATAGTGGCCTGCTCGCCGCTCCAGAAAGTAATCGAGTTTCGAGCGGCGTGTTATTGCGTTCAAACCCTCCGAGAGAGAGAGAGAGAGAGAGAGAGAGATCCTGTTCGATGTAAAGGAGCCAAAGACACATATCCAGCAGGCGCGGCACTGCTCGGCGAGCGTCCTCCTGTCCGTTGGTAGAAATTGATTTTGCGCATCGAACCGATTCCGGGGTCCAAAGGGAACTCTCTCTTTCCTATCCCCCTTGCCCTCTCGTCCACGTTCCCATTGGTCGGCTTTAAATTTTCAAACGTCCGAGTCGGAAGCGAGGATCGGGTCCGGGTTAGAAAACTGTTGGCTCGACAAATTCGCCTCGGCCGCGGAGAGTTTATCGTCGAGGAGGATCGGTGTTTACGAGTCCACCGGCAGATACGGTAATACGAGTAGTCTCTCTCTCCCTCGCTGGTCGGGATCCGGTCGAAGAATGAAATTCAGAGATATAACGGGAGAAGTCGAGGAGAGCGAGGCATGAGCCGAGATATCCAATAGGCGAGGGTAACGAGGAGCTCGGGTTTCGTGCAGGTCGAAGGAAACCGAGTTAGCCGTCTCTATTGCGCAGACACGGTCCACCGGGAACGCGTATCCTTGGGAAGTTCCATTAAACGCGTTACGTACAGAGGAAACTCCCGGGGGTGTGCATCGTGCAGGAACTTGCCGGCAGATTATTCACCAGCCAACCAGTCCGAGAGGGGATTCAGACTATAAGATACGGTAAGAGAGGACGACTATAATCCGTCGAAAAAAAAACACACGTAAAACTACCTCGAGATAAGTGCGAAGACGTTTCGGAGCTGGGGGAGGGGGGGTTTCGTGCGAGTTGGATTGCCGTTAAAATTTTATGAAATCGCTCCGCTTGGTTTTTCGAAATGGTAACGGTGTCCGTGATGAGAATCTACGGGTAGAACGCGAGTGCGCCCTCGCTTCGGCTGCCTGTCTATATCGCGTCGCGGAACCAGCAGAAGGAAGACAGTTCATCTAGAAATCGACTCACGTAGAGTAAACAGGCTCTGCTGAGTTTGCCGGTCAATTTCGGGGAGGCGTCTTTCTCCCTCTATGTATCTCGGTCCGTGTACCCCCACCTAACTGCGCCGATCCTAGCCTCCTTCCTTTTCCGTCCGGAGAACGCGCGTCGAAATGATCCCCTTTTAATGCCGCGGCACTAACTACCGGCACACCTCGAACGATCCCGCAATTCGGAAGATTGGCCCACATTACGAAATTATCGTTATTCCACCGGCCCGGAGAGGGATGAAGGGGTTGGCGGAGACGGACGGACCCCTCTATCCCGGACCCCGGGGCGCCAGGGATCTTCTTTTCGGCATAAATATGGAAAACGTTCCGGGTAGCTCGTCCGAGAAGACGATCACCGTAGGAACTCGGGGTTTAAAGCCAACCACGCGAGAGGGAGAGGGAAGATAGAGAAAGAGAGCCCCATTCTTCCCGTCGCTCGAATAAATCTCCGGCTCTCCTCTTGCGGTTATAGACCATGACACATCCGTCGTCCACGCGGTCCGATCGTTAAAAAGCGATCACGGAGACAACCTGTCCCGTGGAAGGAGCCCCGGCTGCTGAATCGACGATGCTAAAAAATCCGTGTACCGCCGTAAGTACGAGCCCTTTGGTCCCCTATCGGCGCGCGTTCGCGAACGATATCTCTGTATGTATTCTTTTCTTCGTCTGTCTCGTTCGTCGTGATGCGATCGTGCAAGAGCGAGAGAGAGAGACTTCGGAGTCAGATCCCTCGAAGCCCGCCAACCGCCAAGAGAAATTCTCTCCAGCCGAGTTTTCTCGGGACGAGTAAATATTCGACAGAGTACAGATCGAGTTCTCGGCAAATATCGCCGCACTAGGCTACGAGAATACCGATTAAGTCGCGTACGTTCGAGGGTTCTATATAGTCTTGGCTAACATCGACCGAGTTTCCCTCGGCGGAGCTTGATTCCCTGCATCTTCGATGGAGCAGGGAGCACGCCGACCCTGCATATCGATGCATATCGATTCCTCCGAGCGAGCGAGCGCGCGCTAGTCCGCAAACACACGGAAACCCCGGGCTAATCTCAACGATACACAGCAATATCTCGGGATCATTGCGTTAGCAACCGGAGGATAATCGCGTTTCTAAAACGCGCACCGATTCGGTGCACGAGAACCGAGGCCAATTCCGATCAAACAAGCAACAACAGTCCCCGGGAACAATATTTAACGATTGTCGCGCGGTGCTAACTTCGAGATTCGAGCCGGCGAACCCTCGACACGACGCGCCCCGCGCCGCCGTTTCCATAAAATAGCCGTGTCGTGAAAACAAGTTGAAATTAGGTCTGCTCGTGCGCCCCTACCCGATTGAGATACGCTGCGCCGGGCACGATAACGTTGTATCTGATCGCATCTGTTAAATAAACAGCGCACAGTCGCCACTCTATCGGAAGGACGTGTCAGGCGTCAACAAAATACGAGAAACATTAGTTTGAATTTAGTGTTTCTTATTATAGAAATCGTAGAAACGAGTTGTTCAACCTCTCAAACCATTCAGCGTGTAATTGATAATGTGTAATTAACTATGAATTCAGCCTTTTACGACTCTGGCCCACTGCGTATCGAACGGTAAACCCGTTCGCACAACGCTAATTAAGTTATTTACGGCGGATCCAGCGATATCGAGTAAATCTATCGGCGCTCGTCTCGGATCAGCTGGAAAAAATAGGGGACGTATCTCGGAAGCGTAGGAACTAGTTCTCTCGGCGAGGCTAGCAATTACGTCGCCCGCGGAACAACTGGAAACGCTGCCGCGCGCAGAGAGGCCCCGTCTATCCTGAGAGACTTTCCAAGCGGAATAGTCCCGGGGTACGTCTGGTTGCACGCGTACGACTTAATCGATGCATCTGGCTAAGTATACAGAAGGAAGTTGCAATCGCATCGGTGTATCGTGTCCCGAGGTGTCGTCCAGGACTATCATCTCGGTTGATGATCCCTGGATAGAGAGCGTGGCGCAACCTGTACAGCTCGATCCAACGCGAGCACCGTCGGCTATCCTCTCGATCTACCGGAAGTGTCTCGACAACGTCTATAATTGGCGCGGCGAGAGCACAGCGGTCTTGCTGGGACCGCGTCGAACCTGGCCCTCTTTGATTTCAACGAAATATGCCCGGATGATGGATCCGTATCTACAGTAATTATAGACGCGGACTCGTCGAGCTAAATTTTATTAAAATCAGTGGGTTTGCTCTGTGGAGCAATGTCGTGGCTCCGCAGAAGCGGCGAGGGCCAATTTTGAATGAAGCTGTAGGGTGAAAGATGGAGGGGTTACCTTGTTCGGCGTGGGTCCCTCGCGGGCAGATCAGCAACAGCAACAACGGCAGAAGGTGGGCAGCGGAAGCAGCAGCCGCGGCGCAGGTGGCTAGAAGGCCTGCTACGCCCGCCATATTGAAGGGGGCCATTCTTATCGCAGCCCCACCGTGGGGCCGCCGGTCCTCTCACGATCTGTGCGAGGCTGCAGCACCGGCAGCGTCGTCACTCTCTCCTCCTCATGCCTCCTCCACGGTTCGTCTGCTCTTTCCGCACGTCACGCGACGACGACGACGCGCAACCACCCTCGTCGCTTCCCGACTCCTCCAGCTTCAACGCTACCACCGCCTCCTCCTCCTCCTGCCACCGCCTCCTCTTCCTCCTGCTCCTGCTCCAGGTCGCGAGACCCTTCCGGAAGCGCCGGAGACCCAACGGCGCTTTTCTTGCCCCCTAGAATAGTTGCCTGACTCTCTCTCTCTCTCTCTACTTTCCTCTCACTCTTTTCCTCTCCTCGACAGTAAACCTGGCCAACCCTCTCTCTCTTGCTTGTCGTTCTGCGAGTCCTCGGGTCTAGGCAGGGTGGAGGAGACGGATCGCAGAGGACGGAGAACAGACTCTGTTTTTATCCTCCGGTCGTAGAAAACGATCTCGTTTACCGGTCGACCTTATGCCATTTAACATCGATTAGGCCGTCGTTTCACCCTCGGGAAAAAGAGGTTCGTTGTCTGTCAAGGACGAGTGATTAGGCTCCGGTTCTCTTCGTTTTGCATCGACACTCGGGGGAGGGAGGCCGACGCGTCGCTGTAACCGGAAACAGTCGGGCGACGACGATGCACGCGCACACAAGCCTGTCGGGAAACAAGTTCGATTTTTCCCCGGACGTTTCACCTACAAAGGGTTGCTGCTTCTCCCTTAATGACGAGCCGAGATTCGTCGCATTTCCTCCCTCTCGCTCACTCTCTCTCTTTTCACTCTTTCAACAGGGGGGTGCTGCTACTGCCGTTGCCACCCGCGCCTCCGTCGAAGCCTGAATTTCTCGCAGACGCGCGAATCCACCGGCTGCCTCGTCTGAAAGAAACAAAGATGAACCGCATTAATTAAAATCCGCGAAATATCCTTCCCCATTCGATGGTTCCCACACCGTTTCGTCACCCCACCCAGCAGACCGCGCGCGGCTTGCCAGCCGAATAGACCGGCGACTCGCTATTTCCATCCCTTTCGCGCGCGCGCGGATTACCGAACCGCCTCTAATGACATCCCTAAATGGAAACAACGGCGAGATCGTTTTTTGGCTCGTGTTTCGCGACTCGATCGGTAGACACGCTCGAACCAACCGAAAACCACCAGTGATTTCGTCTGTGTGTGTATACGTGTGTTCACCGATTCAAACCCTCTGCGCGAGAACCAGCCCCCGCGTACACGCGACCCTTTGTCTTGAACTTTGGACGCATTAAATGGTCCGAGCGTGTGCTCTCTCTTTCTCTCTCTCTCTCTATCGCGGTTCGTCGAAACTTCCGGGATTTATGAAGCGTGCCCGGAGAGCGGCCACCGCGATTTCCCACTTTTTCCCGGACACAATACAAGTCGGGAAACGGGAGAGGGAGAAAAGTTGCGAGCGGGCAAGAACGTTACCGTGGAGAACCTACTTCGAGCGGCTATTTATTTATATCTGCGGTAAAGGAGTTTGCTCTTTGCTCACCCCGTTCTTCACCGGGGTTGGTCTCTCTCTTCCCCGGCGAATTTCTGTACGCTGAAGATAAGGGCGCGCAGCTGTTTACGAACGAAAGCTGGCAAATATAAATATAACCGGCGGCGAACAAGGTTTCATAATTCCGGGGCTCTGAATGCCGCGCGGGATCCATCGTCGAGGAAACTTTCGCTCGCGAAGGTTAAGAAGGACACGGGTTGTGCTCTCGTGGCTGTACGGCGCGCGCGGCCAGCAACGGTTCCGATCAAGTCAAACCGGCAGCCGAACGGGAAACTTTGAAGACGCCTTTGCGCGGCTTTTGCCGAGTGGTTTACTTTCATCGGGCCGCTACCAACCGAGTCCCTCTCCCTTTTTCTTTCCCCAAGCCACCCTCGCCGAGGTCCGCGGCGAATAAACTCGAATAAACTCGTACCCCTCGTGCCGGGACCTCGTACACCGAGATTCATCGAGTGGAAACGAGCTTCTTTTGTGGCGAGAACGCGAACGATCGTTCTCGTCCACCCTCCTCCTCGGAACGGCCCACAATCGAACGTTTCCGTCGCGCCGAACCGAGTCCGCGCGCGGTTCATGAAAATCAACCGGCGAATATTGGCTCGGATCTCGGTCGACTGGCTGCTGCTCGGCCGTTAACCACTGCCGCGATCCACGACCGTTTGGCACCTGTACTGTTAAACCCGATGACTCGGCAGACATCATTGTTTCTCCGGATATTCCTCGGAGCGTGCCAAATGACGCGCTGCGAGGCAGATGGACGGCCTGACCCTCTCCGCTCCGCACTCTGCGTGCCGACCGATCGTAAACGGACGAGAGAACCTCTCTGCGTCTTCGCTTCACCGGTTCTTTCGGTCTTTCAACGCTGCCGATCGCTTCCGCGCGTCACTCGATGCGTATCGATCATTCCGGCAGCTCGCCCTTTCACGATCCTTGCCGATGGTTAACCCTCGCCCACAAGACCGGATCGGACATGACCCTAAACGAAACGGTTGCGTAAGTTCTCTGGCCCTTGTTATCCCCCGAAATTTATTGCTACTATTTGTATGTGTAGTTAAAAAAAAATAATAATCAGAAGTTTCCGTGATTATTAGAATTAATTTTTGCGCCGCACCTAGATAAGCAAACTAGGTATGCTTACAAACTTGCTAATGTGTAGAAAATTATCGAACCGTGCGCCACAAAAATTAATAAAAATTATTTTAATATTACGATCGAGATCCAAAATTACCTATGTTTTCGTGATTGTTTGACCCACTAATTTTCTTGTGATAGACGCATAAAGTCCGTAGTTAAATAATCGATGATGTTACGAAGGTCGATTTAATGTTGCAACTAGAGTAAACAGGATCAAAACATATTCCTAAAAGTACGAGTAATCAAACGTTTTCAACGCACGCGGTTAATAATCCCACCGGCAGAAAGTTTAATAAACTGCACGAGCTGCACGAGAACAGTACAATGGCTTCCGCAGGGTCGACAGGATTACGTCGTTCGCCTTTCTCACGGTGCGACGTCGATTATTTCGGTGTAAGGCAGAAATCGAGAGTGTGGTAGGAAAATTTTCAGCGCAGGTGTAGGAGGAGGAGCGAAGGAAAGAGTGCACGGAAACAAAAGCGCGGCGCGGATACGTGGCCGAGACTAATTCCAAGTTCAAGGTCGACTCGTATCACACACGAGGCATGCATCTAAGCTCGACGAGATAGTCGCTCGACCAGTCATCTAACCCGACTCTAAAAGGGGGAAATGCCGAAAGCGAGAAGAAAGGGAGGAGGAAGAGAGAGAGAAAAAGAGAGAGAGAGAGGGGGAGAGTGAGAGCGAGAGACTGAACGCAACTTTGGGGATCGTTGGCGCGGTGGAAGGGATGCTAGGTGGTGGGATGGGATGAGGAGCAAGGGGTTTTAGGATCAATACCATGCGTTTATCCGTCTCTCTTCCTCTCTCTCTCTCTCTCTCTCTCTCTCGCTCTCTCGCTCTGTTCCCTCTCGGGCATACATAGAACCGCGAGACAGAGCGCGCGAGGAAGAGAGACCGGGAATACGGGACGAAGAGAGGGTCGAAGTGCGAGAGAGGAAGAGAGAGAGAGAGAGAACATCCATCGTCTTCTTTCGACCAAGCTTTTGGTCGATCTCTTTTGCTCCGGTAGGCCGCAGGGTCTGGCCGACGTCTCGCCATTCTTCGACGAAAAGAGACGAACAAGGGAGAAGAGAAGGGAAGACGAGGCGCAGAGAGAGGATGGGAATAGAAGAACAGATGGGAAGAGAAGGGAAGAGATAGAGGGCTTCGTGTACGAGAGGTGAAGGGTTCGAAGACGAGGAGGGGAGGGCTGGGCAGAGGGCTGAAGGAAGCACGAAATTCTAGAGTACCAAAATATAGTAGAGTGGAAAGGTGGATCGAGGGAGAAAGGGGTGGAAGGCGCGCTTTAGGAGTTCTTCTAAAGCGGGCAAAGACCTTCCTCTCCTTCCCTCGCGTTCTCCTGCTCTAGCCAGACCAGCCAAGATGCATCCGCGAAATTGCAGACTTCAGTGAAATGCTGCCGGTCGGCGTGCAGCGCCTCCTAGGTCTATGGTGCTTGCCTTCTTCCGTTGCCATTGCTCACGAGTGGTCTCGTAAAAAATTTAAGATGTCCTCCTCCCCCTCCACCCCCGCCCACCCCTTCCGCCCGCCACAGAGCTTCTTCGTCTCCCTCCAGCCACCCCCGAAACCGTTCTCTCCCACTCTCTCTCTCTCCCCCTAGTTCTCCGCCCTTCTTTTCTCGCTCTCGTCCTTCTCTCTCTTCTCCACCGCTTTCTCATCCTCCAGTGACTCGACCGGTCTAGAAATCCGTAGTGCCTCTTTTCACCGGGCCTCTCTCTTTCAACTTTTTGACAAGACCCGGTAGCAATTGCCGAAAACAGCCTCGCGTCTCGAGAGAAGGAGAGGGAGAGGAAAAGACGATGAGAAGAGAGCTCGAGGAGCCTGACAGGGGGTGGGACCCACCCACTGGGTATCTAGCCTCCTTTGATGAGCCACGATTTCCCATTTTTTCCCTCATTTTTCACCGCCTCCCTCTTCCCCCCGTTCGCCCGCCACCCGGTTACTTTTGCTTCCTTCGGAGCAGATGTAAACACGATGAGGATCGTCTGGAAGCGGGTCGCCCACTCAGAAGGTGGTTGGCCACCTTCTTCAGCGTGCAAAGGCCTCGTTCTTTTTCCATTCTCTTCCGGCGTAGACTTTCTTTTCCAAGTACCTGCTTACGATGGATCCCGCCAAATTGCAGATTTCGGCAACGGGTAGGAGCCGGGCCGAAGCGGCCGTGAGGAGAGGACCGGCCTCGAGAGACTCGTGAAAATTTTAAGCCGTCTCTAATAGTACTCGAACAGGTGCAACCGAGGCTACACAACGTTCGCCACCGCGGCTGCCTCTAACGAGCACTACTTCTTCTTCCCGTCCACAGGGCGAGAGCATTATAAAACGTCCTTTGAACCTTGCCAGACCCGAGCCGAGATATAACTCCGATATTTAAAATTTTAATACAACCCGAAAACCTCGTCGTTCGTTCCTCGTTCCGTGCCACGAGAACATTCCTGGGCCGGCAACCGTTCGCTCGACGAGAAAGCGCCATGCCAGTACTACCATCGTGGCGCTCCGTCGTAAAATACAACGCGAATATTTTAACATTTCGATCCCGATCGTAAATCAGGCGGCGGGTTTGTTTTCGTTTTCCTTCGAGAAAATTAAATTCTCCCCTCCACCGGCTCCGGACTCTGCTCGTTTCTCACCATCCGCGACGATCCTCCTCGGAGAACGCCGACACGTGGAAAACTCACCCCTTTTCACTCCCCACCGCCCCCTTTTTACCGCTAGTGTTCCGTCCCTGACGGTGTGCACGTTGGTTCGCCGCGACATTACGGATTCTCTCGATGCGTCCGGAGCTTTTTCCTGCGCGTGAAGCTTCTTCTTCTTTCGTTTCTCGCCTCGCGCCATTGCCTTCCGTGACCGCCTCGGGACAAATTCTATTTCCGGTTGAATTTAAGACCCTCCGGAATATACGGATTTATTTCACGGCTCCGCTCGCTCGCTAGAAAACGAGAGGGACGAACCGACAGAGAAAAAACCAGCCGAAGCAGGAGAACAGGGGTGTGGGTGGGTGGAAGCGTGGCAGAGGGTGGAGGTTTTTACTCCGGATCCGAGGAGGCTCGTAAACGTAACAAAGGGAAGACGTACACTCCGGAGACGAGGAAGAAAAAATATATAGAGCGAGACTGTGGGGTAGAGGACCGGGTAGAAGAGCTGCCGAGGGGACCGGGGCCGGAAAGTTCCCCGAAATTATTATACCTCGGACGATCGCCACTCTCGACGAGGACGCTCACTTTTATTTTCCCGAAACTCTCCGGGCGCCGCGTCGCTTCCCTTCTCGCGTCCCAGCCCCGTACTTTTCTCCGCTCGAATCCCTTTCTTTGTCTATCGGGGCTCGATGTCGCGAGACACGGACCGCAAAAGACGTCTGCGGGACAAATTCCCTTTCCGATGAACCCGAGGCGATCGTCAACAGAAGCGGAATAACCAGAACCGAACAAACCTGCTGCACTCCGAAGTATTTCTACCTAAACGCTGGCAAAAAGTCGACTCGAGAAACGTTCTCTGAACTGTACAATTTATAGACAACAATTTTTCCAATGCTCTCCTTTCGTCTCAAAGCTCCTACAATATAAACAAGCTTTTGTATAATTCTTTCTCGTAAGTGACATCCGCGGGACAAGTTACGCTCCCAATGAATTCGAGCGCAATAACCATGAAAAACTCGCGAGACCGTACTCGGATTTACGAGGCGAATCAACCTCTGTTTTGAGATGAAAACGATTCACGCGAGGATCGTAAGACTGCAGAAAATAAACACGCTTTCAAACTGTTTTTTGCGCCTCGTAATAAAGTCTCGAGACCAGTGTCGCGATAATCCCGGATGTCAAATGCGCGTCGTCGGGTTAAAAAAAAAAACGCGCCTAGCATTTTTCCCAGAATTCTGTCGGTCGACCCCGTCGCGTCGTGTTCCGACAGGCTTGGCGGATTTAAAAAACAGCCCTTTGAATTTCGAACGTTCTCCCGCCCTTTCGCTTCTGAGCTCGCCAAGGAGAGTAGTTGGAGAGGACGCGGGAATAATAGAATTTTTTCGACGTCTCGACGCGAGAGTGTACCGCGCGATGCACGGACCGCCGGTTTTTCGCGATGCTTCTAATTAAAAACAATAACGTCGAGACCGTGCGACGCCGCGCATCGGTATTTTCGTTTCCCCCACGAAAACACGTTCGCGCTCCCGACCCTGGCAATCGAACGTTACGAAAACACGCGTGTACATACGTGTGTGCGCGCTTGTACACAGAAGGGATGGGACGATACGCTAGGCGACTGGCTCTCGATGGCTCTCGAAAACACGGCCTTTCAACCTCGTTCGACTGTCGTTTCGATTAACGAAGCCCGTAAATCACTCGCGCGTCGCCTACAATATTTGTAACGTTTATCCTGTTTACGCGGTGCACGCGTGTCCAGCTCTCCGGGATCCGGCTAGCCGGTTGATCCCGGAACAAACATTTGCACGACCGGTGTCCTAAAATACGCGGATACACGGCCAGCGAGCTCGACGGAGAAACAGAGAGAGAGCATGCGATACCTCTCCAACAAAAATAAATCAAAACTCGCTCGAATGATATTTTTTTTCGATTCAAATCCAGGGGTGTCGTGTGTCTCACAGGATAGCGGAGTCGCGTTTTACAGCGTCCGGTGTACTGCCGCGAGTTACGATGTTGTTTCAAGGCGCAGAGCACAATTCCTAATGGCTTGCTTCCTCTCAATCGACGATCGAGACCCACGAAATCGACCGGCCACTAACTCGCACAGGATGGACCAATAACATATCCGGTACATTGCACCAGCGCAGTGAAAATCGAATTATCCAACAAACAATCGTTATCGACCCACCCTGTATGTTCTACAAGCTTTCCTAAATTACACCGACTCGCTTAACCCTCGTACGCTTCTCGAAAATAACTGTATAAAAGAGACTAGGATAACGATTCACCCATTTTTATTTTACACGTTCAATAAAACACATTATGTTTCATTTGTACCGTACGTAGTACAGTGGAGTATTTGGCCTGAAAAGTTGCCCAAGAGACAATTAAAAAGTTTTGTCTAAAATATAAAATTTTTGCATTTTGAGATAGTTAAATGTATACAGAATTATATCCCAAAACCTTTTTTAAACATTTTATTCTCTCATGAAGCGTTATGCTTTATCAAAGATGGAGAATTTACGTAGTCCTGAGAATTTCGTAGTCCTGAGAATTTCGCTTTTATTAATGCAACTTGAATCTCAAAGAAGAGATTATTTTTTCTTATGAAGAAATTGGTTGGGTGGAATATTAACCCTAATACGCTCCTCAAAAACAGCTGCATAAAATAAACTAGGGTAACAATTCACCCATTTTTATTTTACACGTTAAATCATTATGTTTCATTTATACTGTCACATTTTAAAGAAATACATCTCACAATGTGGACATGAAATTTTACAGTATGTGAAAACATTGAATGGGTGAATTTTCACCCTGAGGAACATGTAAGGGCTAAAATTCCGTTTTTTAGGTAACCTAAGGCAACCTCAAGTTACTATACATATAAAAATTCGGTCGATTAGTGCATTTAAAACAATTCCGAAAAAAATATATAAATTATTGCTACCTCAAAAGAATTTTTTCATTTGAAGCGTCGCTCGACGTAGACATAAACGGATGAATAATTTCACAGTACGTGAAAATATTGAATGAACGAATTTTCACCCCGAGGTACGTTATGAGGGTTAAATAGAGTTTCCTATTGGCGCGCAGCGTAGGGTGTTCGACAAGCAAAGAATCCGAGTGCGAGTCGAACAATGGTCGATTTTTGGTGGGCACGCGGAAAGGAACGGCGCATAACAATGACATAACGTGTCCCCGACGCTTTCTATCCGGGCAAGAAGGAGCGAAAATTCTTCCCATGAAACGCAGCCGTGACGTTTTATTCGCGCAATAATTCCGCGTTATCCGAGGTCGTGGCGCGCACCTTTCCTCTCTTCGGCGGTGGTAGGTCTGGAAGTAGAGGCTCGCTATCGATGCAGAGAACCGCGACGATTTCGCAACCGACAGCGCGCAGAACACGCGCCCGTTTCCAAGCGAGTGAAAGTAAGTCGCGGCGGGCTCCGCGTTGCCTCGAAGCCCCGGAGATACCCGAAGGATCGATCCCCGCCTTCGAACTTAATTAAGAACGTACGAGTCATTAGAGCCGGCCGAGCGTTATATCGAGACCGCGCGTGATAATTATAAGTTCGAACTCTGTACGCAAATCGCGGTAAGCGTAAACGAATAATTAACCAACACGGTATATCTCTTTTGTCTGGCTTTCACTGGACTCGCGTCGCGAACGAACGGCTGCATCGGAGTCCCTTCTCACGGGAAATTAGCGCTCGATTTCCGGTTCCCTTACCTACAGCCAGTTTTCGATTTTCTGACCGTCGATTACGAGAGAGCATCGCGCTAATGATCGGTGTGCGAGAACGGAATGAAGCTGTAACACGCCGTTCCTTCATCCACGCAAGGGAAGCGAACGTTTAGCAGCCCGCACCGAGAGGCAAAACAACCAAACCAGATATCCACGTTCCTCTATAATCACCGACTCGCTTCCGCAATAACGGCCCCGGTCTCTAAACGTATTTTTCTCGCGCCTTGCAGAAGGTCCTCCCCCCTTCGATACAGCTCCTCGAAATCTCTACACCCCGACCATAAGCCGCGGGACAGCGGTTCGTAAGAAATAGCTAAAGTTCCCCGCTCGCTTCCGGGTATAAGCTGTGGCCGCGAGAAACGCTTCTGGTTTCTAAACTTGTAGAATTATCGAGCACTGTTTTGCGATGCTTTAGGAAAATCGCAAGGGTAGGCTCGCTTGGTTCGCGATGGTAACGAGCCCTCTCTAATATGATGACTCGTGGAAATCCACATTTTCAGAATGACCTGTACGACGAATTTCCTTTACGTCGAGATATTGGGCATGGCTTTTAGAACATTTCCGAAAAATCGTGGTAAGTGTCTTGATATTTATGGGCAGTGTTGCAGCCGGGAGGGGAGAGGTAAAAAACGAGCTCGAGACAGAAAGAAAGCGAAATTCCAGGCTTGCTATCGGGTATTGTCCGGTGCGCGAGTCGCGGGTCCGATGATAAAGCTAATGGCATCCTTCTCCGCCCCCGTCAAGTCCATCAGTGATCAGTCACGCGATCCCGAGGAGCCTCGTGGCTCCTGACTGTCCCGTTCGGTTCGGTCCTGTTCGTTTTCTGTGCTCGGTAGCGAGAGCAGAGAAGGAGAGAGAGAAAGAGGAGCGGTGCGCGCGTTCGCTCTTGTGCACGGTGCAACGGAACAAGCCGTTATCAGGTTTTCGCCACTGCGCCAGGTGACCGAACGACGTGGAAAAAGAAGAGAGCAGCGATCCCGAAGAGGGAAGAAGCGAAAGGAACGGGAGAAGGAGGGGAAGAGCGAAAGAAAGAGCAGAAGAAGGGAGAAGAGAGCGAACAGAAGGAAGAGCGTACCGCTGCAGGTGATAGGCTAATGGTAATCCGCGTTCCTCTCCTTATCCGGCAGCGGTGACAAACGTCTTGTACGGCCGATCGCATGCGTCAAAATAGTTCGACCATTAGTGGTCTCCGGCGTGGTTTCTCCGAGTATCGGGGATCGTCGCGCATGCCGGAAAACGAGGGAAATAGGGGAAAATAGGGATGAGGGAGCGTGGGACTGGCTTGTTGTAGCGGGGCCGCCTCGTAATTTATACGGCTCTAATCTGGACGATAAGCTGCTCGTCGTTCGCGCCTCGGGGCTCCGTTAAATGCCAGGAACGCGTTTTTCCGTTCGAGTCGGGTCGAACACGTCGAGAGGGAGAGCGGGAAGAAGACGGTACGAGTGCGTGGGTGATATACTCGTGTCTTTTGCGGCAATAACGCTCCGGCCTCGAGAGTCTCGCGTGCCTCGTAACTTTCGGCGCGGCGGCGGCGCGGCGCGAGGCCTAGTAGCCCTATATTTCACGGAGGGTTGCTGCCCAAACTTCCTCGGCCCTCGCCCCTCCGATTCTAGAGCCGCGCCCCAACCCCCGCGCGCTATTCCTTCGAGAAATTCTCGTTTCTTTCGGGCGTGGGCACACGCTTCGGCTCGAGAGAGGGCCATATGGCTCTCGTTTCCTCTCGGTCGAGTTATCTTGTTCCTCGGTCTTTTTCTCGCCCGCGGCATCCACCTCGCGGATCTTCTTTTGCTCTATATTTGGAACCGAGGCGGATAACTTCCTCGAATACCGCGCGCTGGTCCGCCGACGGACCACCCTGAGCAGTTCGCAGCACGTCGTTACCGCTGTTTATTGCCGGTCGGATGTTTTTTTAACGACTAACATTAATAATGCGCGGTCCGGCGCCCGGCTAACCCCTCGCCCACCACCTCCGAGCCGAGTCCCTCCTCCCCTCCCCCACCCGTTCCACCGTTCGCCGGGAGATCGAATTTTAATCCTCTTAGAATCTTAAACGGCCCGCGCCCTCGTCCGCGCGCGCGATTCGAATTTATAACAGTGTAATAACTTACGAAGCTTACCGCGTATCTTTCCTCGGCTCGTTTCCTACCCCGTCATCGAGATGCAAATCGAGCCGATCAATTTTTCTTACTCGAACATCGAGACGATCGAGAGGCCGCCTACCCACTGCGCTATTTCCGCCGTCAATCGCACCCATTAACCCTTCTATTGTGCGCCGCTAATTGCTGCATTTACGTCGCCTCCGCGAAACTGCGGACCGAGTAATTGCAAAGTTTGTCAATCTCCGCGTTGCAAATCGTGGACATAAGGCTCGGATAAGATCTAGTTAACCCTTGTTCTCTACCGACGTCCAATAGCATTGTACTGGACCGGCTGCTGCGAGCCATATTTTAGAGACACAATAAAATAGAAACCTTATATAAACTTTGTCATCTAAGATTGAGAAGTAGCCACTAAGAGACGTATTGTACCATGTGTCGATCATACATAGTCTGCAAGCAGAATGGCCAACTAAAAGATCAGAATAAAATCTGTAACGTGTATCTCGAAGATGTATCTACGTGTCGAATGCTTCTCACAGTGTTCGCATGCAAGTCAATACGGGAAAATGGACCAAGAGAATCGATCATCCGATTTTGCCCTGTATACCTGGAGACGTACGATTCAAGCTTGGTTCAATCAAGGTTCTATTCGGTTCAGGAGTCTTCCTGACCCCCTTATCTATCCTTTGTCGAGGCTAGTAATTTCGCGGAAGCTCGCCGGATCATTTCTCGCCATAGTTCCAAGCTCGGTCGACACGTTGCGAAAATTGAATTCCGTCCGCGAGATTCCGAGACTTTGTAATCCAACGTTCTCGTCGATAAAGCGGGTCCGTCCCAGGCTTTTTAATTACCGAGAATATTAATGTTTAAAGTTAAATTGCGTCTAACGAAGGACGAGGAGGGTAGAAGAGTGTTCCAGGGGGTCGTCTCCTTGTCTCTACCCCTTGAGTCGACGACAACGACGATGACGACGCGTACGCTTACTTTATCCAATAAATACAGGCAAACGAAAGTTCTCGACTGGAAAGTTTGAAGCTTTTGTCGGTCTAGTCTCTCTCTCCAGGCCGGAGTTCCTCGAAACGAAATTATTTCTCAAAGGACCCCGTTTACTGTTTTCCATCCCTCCTCTCTCTCGAGCATTATCAGGCTTGTCTGGCGTAACGGTCGGGGCACAATGCGTATCCTCTCCAAATTATTTCTTCTTCCCGTGGAAACGATCAAATTTGTCGCCCACATCCCCGCCCGCCCTCCTCCGTCTTCCTTTCTTTTGTCGCTGAAAACTGCTGGAACAGGAGCTCGCGGCAGGAAACGATTCGTCGTGGAATTCTAGTCGTCGCTTCCGGATTATCTTTCTCCCTCTCTTCGTCTCTCTTTCGCTCTCTTTCCAGCCACCCTGTTTCTTTTTTTCAGTTGCTGGCGGCGGAAGGCTCGTGCGTGGATATACGCTCGACTCCCACGGCCGTTTCGCCCCGCATTTTTGCGCAGATCAGACAACCGACCGGCGTTCCGACGTTAGGGTAGCATCATCCCGTGACATATGGAGGGTCCCTGAACGTCGTGTTTTCCCTCGGATCCCTCGGGGATTCGGGATGTATCTCGCTGACCGACCAGATACACAACTTTGCTCCCGTTCCCTACGACAAGGGCTCGACCTTCCACTCCTCCAGACTGCCCGGATATATTCTTCCCCGATGTTTCTTCTCGCTCCACCTCTCTCTCTCTCTCTTTCTTTCAGTGAAGATCGACGGCGGACCTAGGCAGCGCAGCCCAGACGAAAGAGAATTATGAAAAGACCGGAGGGATTTGTTCGAGAGAGAATCGGGGATCGTCCGGATAATCTCTGTTTCCTTAAACTCGAGCGACGAACGTCTGGACTCGGGGACAAGGCCGCGGAGAGAGCCCGCTCGAAAATTCCACCGGCACAGAGCGAAAACTGGAATATTTCCCGGTTGTGCCGGATGAATTTTCCGCGCGATAAATCCCCGCCATTGACAAAGGGACCAGGACCAGTTCGAATCGTTGAATTTTAATACGGCCGCCGGCGGTGTACGGCCGATGCAAATTCCCGCTCGGTAGTCCGGTTGCCCGATAAAAATTCATTTCGAATACCATCGAAATCCCCGATCCGAGTTGCGGACCCGATCGCGGTGGCTGCCATCGGCTCGGTCGAATATGCACCGCGAAATTGCACCTAGCCCGCGAGAAACAAAAGACCAGGCATCGGTTAATGACGCTGGCCCAGCCATTTTTACCCGAGGACAAACGACTGACAACTGGAAACTGACTGTCTTAATCGCTCTGAATACCGTAAACTAAAATCTAGCTTCGCAGATCATTCCATTGTTAAATTTTATCATTGCACAAATGGTTCTATGGCTCCTCAGATTCGCCGCAGAGAGTTAAATTTGTTCGAGTGTACAATGAAAGCACAAAATACATGAAGGAGAAAAGGGTTTTTCTTGACCTGAGCTTTATTACACTTTCAACGTTGCTGTCCCCTTACCCAGAGGAAATCGGCTAGCTCAGTCCTTACCGGTCTACCGAACCAGTCGAAGCTCTAGAGTCTCCATCACACCTTTTTGTTTAAGTATCACATTGTGTTATGTGCAATTAATATTAAATTCATGCTGATATACGCGTTAATTCCACGAGTGCAGTGGAGGTTGAATAAACGCTTATTATACAGGGTGTTCCAAAATTCGTGTACTTCCGGAAATGGGAGGTTCCTTGAATCATTTGAAGCGACATTTTCCTTTACAAAAATGACGCCAGTGGCTTTGTTTAGGAGTTATTAACAAAAAACACAGACCAATCAGAGCGCGGCTAGAGCAAACGGAGTCCGACTCAGCGACAGGTCCCGCTTAGCGTGGCGGCGCCATTGGCCGAACCAGAATCAATCCGCTGTAGCCGCGCTCTGATTGGTCCGTGTTTTTTGTTAATAACTCCTAAACAAAGCGGCTGGCGTCATTTTTGTAAAGGAAAATGTTGCTTCAAATGACCCAAGGAACCTCCCATTTCCGGGAAATACACGAATTTTGGGACACCCTGTATATAAGATCCAGATTTCATCTCCCAACCTCGTCATCCCAACAAGATTGACGTGCGCTGTATTTATAGAGGTCGAGAAGTCAAACGTTTAGAAATTCAATGATTAAAGTCGTCAGATCTTCAATCGAGGAACGAATCATTTTAAAAAGTTTCGTTCGCAAGCATCTGCACTCAATTTGATCGGAGAGCATTAACTTCGCGGGTCAAGGGTTTCCGGAGATTCATTCGAATGCAGTTTCAGATTTATCTATACGGGGAGCAACAGACGGCGCGTTTTGGTCGATGATTCCTAACGATTCCCTCCCTTTCTGTGGCTGGAGAGGAAAAAAATATACGGGCTGGCCAATCTCCTCGATGAGTGCGACGAGATCGCGGGGATGACGTTTCCCGCAAACGACACCCAAGTGTCCACGGAACGGAACAGAAGAGAATGGAACGGTAGAGGGAACGCGGAGATTGGTGAGTCGTAAAGGGGGTCCCACGGACGATCGGTGCGTCAGGCTGATCCCAGAGGAAGCAAAGGCAGCATGGGGTTTCCGCCCGCAGCCCCATACTCGGCCGGGCTGGGCCACCGATCCACAATGGGGGAATCGTTCCATTAACGAGCCACCGTTCATTAGCCGTGCACTCGCTCCGACGATGCTCGCGTCGAGGTCAAGTTGGCCTGGCGATTTTCTACGTGGCTCCGCACCTGACGTCCTCTCCGAGATTCTGCCTCGTGTTCCCTCAATTCTCGGGGGTGAACATACCAGACAGTTACCTACCCCCGATCTCGATGATTTTTATTTCTTCTTTTACATTGCATCAACTGCTATGGTCATTAGTAACGGAAACTACAGTTTTATTAAAATGTGTTTCCGAACCACTTTCGGCACCGCAGTTTTCCATATCACGTGGAATCTTTCGCAATGAGAAGACTACATTGGAAATATTTCCATCCAAAAATTGGAAATTTTCCAACGAAAAATTCACTTTTAATTATTACGAGCACACTTTTTGAGTCGGCATAATTCCATCCAGCTCCGACTCTGACGCACGAACAGGTTCACCCAGTCGGATGGTAGGAAAAACCGCGTGCATAGACTGTCTTCTGAATTTCTGCGTTTCACCGGCGCATTCTTCGAACGACCGTGAAAGCTAACGACACGCGTTTCCGGCGTCGAAGGAACGAAACGAGAGGGGAGGGGAGCACCTACGCGAGAGAGCGAGTGGCGCAGAGCGTCGAACGGGGGTTCGTTCGCGTGCAACCAGTTTCTGCGAGCTCGGCTCGTTTCTTGGCTCTTGGCTTGGCAATTCCCTCGGAAAGGAAACGACCGAGAACTTGCCGCGAGCTTCGGTGACAACATTATTGCCGGCTGGCATTGGGACAGTCCGTAAGCGAGCGAGCGAGCACAGAGAGTCCCATTTTGATGGACACCGTGGCTCGTCGCGACTAACGACGTTGCCAACTCTGCCGGTCGACCTTCGCCAAGAAGGCATTCGCTCGGAACTGATATTCTTCCTTTTTTACCGTCCATCTGGAATCGTCGTCGATCCGGATAGCCATCTCTCTGTCGTCGGGAACGATCGCTCGATCGAGGGACCGACTTCCGGTGTGTCTGCGCGATCGTACCCCGGCCGCAGAGCGGTGTGCTCGCCTCTCGAGGATCAATGAACCCGCTCTCGCGACCGCGATTCCAGCGCGCCGCGCGAACCGTGGAAAATTGAGAGAAGAACCGTAGAGAAAGAGAGCGAATGCGAAATAGCAACCGACGGAAAAAGGAAAACGAACAAGAGTGAAAAAAACCACCGCGAGCTGGAACTCTTGGCAGACGAGTTTTCTCGCGACACCACGCAACGCTGGATGTTTCTGGGTCGAGTATTATGAGAATACAGGCAAGACTTCGTCAGGCCGAAGGACAAAAGCCGCTCGGTCTCTGTGGTGGCAGAGCGGTGCAGAGCGGTGCAGAGAGCCGGTGGTGCGCGCGAACAGATGATTAATCCTCCGGGAATGAGAAAGAGGGACGAACGACGACGACTACGAGGCTCTCCTCCGCTCACGAGAATACACGTCCGCGAAGCAACGATCGTAGTGGGATCTCGCGTGCCGGTGGCTTTCGAAGGCCTTTCTGTTTTCAATTAAACCAGCCGAGGACCGGCCGCGACCAGTTATCCGGGGCTATCCAGCTTGGCCAGCCGGCGCGCGCGCTGCGGAAGACTTTCACCTCGGCTAGATAAGACTCCGTTAGAGGCAGGATCGCGGCGTCGATCACGACCAGATGGAGCCGAAACTTTCACTCGTCATCGATTCGCTTCTTCACCGAAGAAGACAACAACGAAGGCGAACAAGAAGATGATGGAAGAAGACGTCAAAAGACTTAGCTACCGCCGAGAGCCGACTCGTATCTGGACTCTCTCGGAGTAATGGGTTCTTTTATTGCGCCCGCACCGAACACGGCTACTCAGAGCTCTGGCCGAGGAACATTGCCGGCTAACAATCGTTATTCGAGTCGAGTCCACGCCGATTACCACGCAAACTGCATACCTTTTTGTATGCCGAGACACAGACCGGAGAAGCAAGCCCCGCGCGCGCTCAAACGCCTTGATATATACCCCGGACGTAGATATAATTTTCTCCGTTGTATTCGGGGGCACGTAATTTCATCGCGGCCGTTTCCGCGTATATTCGTCCGGATCTAACTATAGCATCGCGGCACGTTATGTCATTTTCTCGAAAAACACGCCGACAGCGAGGACCTGGACAGGGGCACGGGGCATACGTGCTCGGAATTACGATCCTTCCATCATCGTCGAGA
Source organism: Lasioglossum vierecki (assembly GCA_028455595.1). Classification (NCBI taxonomy): domain Eukaryota; kingdom Metazoa; phylum Arthropoda; class Insecta; order Hymenoptera; family Halictidae; genus Lasioglossum; species Lasioglossum vierecki. The sequence goes on from CM052337.1 coordinate 10,306,964, forward strand.
CGCCGGACCGTATTCGTTGTCGTCGTCGCGACGTTCGCGGGAGCACGCGCACACGACCCCCTCTCGTTCCCCTTAACTCCCCTTGTGTTCCTTCTCGTTCCCCATTCGGTGAACCGTATGGCTCGAGACTACGCCACCTGCCAGCCCCGCAGCTCCTAGTTTATATTTAGTTTCCCGAGTTTGGAAAACTCTTAATGGATTCTTAATGACCTGGAAGCCGGTCCGCGCTCGCGCGATGGATGCACTCGAAGACGAGCAGCAGACGCGCCGGGAGTGGAGAGCAACAGCTGATACACCGGCACGCAGCCTGCAGACGACGCACACAGTTCGGACCGACAAACTGGCCAAGATATCGTTTTAGAATGTTCGTCTAACACCAATTTCTTTCTCGTATGCTAAGACATTCGGTTACCTGGAAAGTATGATGAGCATTACGAAACGAAATGATTGCATCAAATTATTTTAAGAAATTTTGGTCAGCTTTCCGACCGAAATACTCCGCTGTGCAACGTGTGCGTGAGAATGTTCGTTTAACGCGAATTTTTTTTCTCATATGCTAAGGCATTCGATTACCTGGAAAGTATGAAGTGCATTACGAATCGAAATGATTGCACCAAATTATTTTAAGAAATTTTGGTCAGCTTTTCGACCGAAATACTCGGCTGTGCAACATGTGCGTGTCTCTACTGCTGCCACAACCGAAGCTGTTTCGTCCTGTTCTGGTTCTGTGTGCGTCGCACGACTGATGACGATGGCGATTACCGGCTCGTCAGGGACGAAGGGCCACGGTTCTGAGCGCTTCACGCTCGATTTCGAACGACCGTGCGAGTCCCGGGACACGCAGAACGCGGCGCGGCAAATTCCGCCTTAATCTTCGGAGCGGAGCGCGTTTTTCCTCGCCGGTGAACGGTCCGTTTCGCGCGCGCAGAAACAAGAACGGCAATTGGTCTGGGTCCGCGGTATAAAAAAACGATTAACGAGAGAGGTGTTCCTCCCCCACTTTTTCCCGGAGTGAGCGAGAGAGAGAGGGAATGAGCGCGACTCTACTCCGAAGCCAGAAAAACTCGGTATTAATTCTAATGGGGCGATATTTTATCGGGATAAAGCTGTCATTCGACGCGGAGGACATTCGTTATAATCTCGAGAGGCCGGAAGAGAGATTACCGTCTACTTTGCGCGCGCGTACCCAGAGATCTCAACCCTTCAACCACCATATCCCGGGCGGTTCTTCGGCCCCCGAACGATCCCACTTAAGACGATAATGAAGATCGACGGAATTCCCACGTAATCCTTTTCTCGTCGCCCCGGATGAGAAATGCCCGTTCTCGCGATCTCTTTCTCTCTTTTGCCTCTCGTCTTGCATCGAACAAGAGCAGCTATCGTAATAAATTTTTCACGACGAATTTCGAGCGAACCGAGGCTATCGTGCCCCATCGACTCGGCTCTATTCGTCTCCCGTGCAATTTAAAAGGTCTACGCGAGCTTCGAAAGCATTTTTCCGGGGTAAAACGATTGGAGGGTGAAAGAGAGAAAGAGAGATAGAGCGAGAGAGGGGGAACTTGAAAACGAGGGGAACACGCGAGTATCTCGGTTCCAAGGGAGAGCAGAGGAGGTTTTCCCGAGTTTATCGAGGCGTCTGATTCCTTTTTTTCCCTCGATTGGCATCGATTTGCCTCTCCCAACCGTATATAGGCGACCATCGGTTGTACGGTGTTCGCGAACGATAAAAAAGGGAGCAGGAAAATTGGAGGAGAGAGAGAGACAACCGAGAGACAGAGGGGAAAGTGAACGAGAGAGAGAGAGAACGTGTGCGGTTATAACCGCGCAACTCAGCCGCTTAAATAATGTCGAGCGACCAACGAGGCGTAATTCACGTCGGATGAGCTATCGGCTCCGATATTTCCCTCGTCGAGGAGCCGAAAAAAGGACGAGGAACCACCCCGGACCGAAAGGGTGCAACCGGGGGGTTGCCAACGGGTGGCAGGGATGGTTGAGGAGGCAGGGGTGGGCGAATCCGTGGAGGATCGATCACGCAATTATCGGAAATGCAGCGATCGTTGGCTGGCGCTCTTCGGCAACCAGCCGGAACGCATCGACGAGCCTCGTCGCGTCTGGGAAAAGCAACCCGCGCGGCGGATTACTCGCGGACGACTTGCTCGCTTGCTCGCTTTGCTCGTGGATTTCGTGCGCGTCCTTAAAATCCGGGAATCGCGTGGACACACGTAACGCGACCGAGAACGCCGCCTCGTCGAGCCTCGGGAATAATGCGAACCCGCGAGTTATAATTTACAAGTCGCGAAACGAGGTCGCGACCGTCTCGAGTCCGGTTCAACAACTCGCTCGAGCGAGCCGAAGCCGACACGCTCGATAAACCGATGCTTTCCTACCGAAACCGTTTCTTCACCCCTTACAACATTCCGCCCAAATATACAGGGTGGTCGAGTACATATTAACACTTCGCTATCTTCGGTATTTTCAAAAATCCGAGAGAACTTTATCGACCAAAGTTTTTCGGTATAAAGGAGGACTACAACGAGTGATTAATGAACCGAATTTATTCGAGTGAATCTTTTATCCCGCCCAGGACACGGCTAAGTTCTCGATCATAGAAATTTGTTGACTAAGAACTTTATTTTAACGGCACCGAGGCCGACGAAGCTGAATTGAATTTGATCGGCGCTCTCTCTCACGGGCCACTGCAGTTATTCGAACAGTTTTCAAGTGTCCGGGATAGAAACAGCAGTTGAAAAGTAACGATAACGTAATTGAGGCCTTGAAGGGTTACGCGAGTGCCGATCCCCGGAGAAGTTGAATTCGAGAGACCGCGGGATTTCCAATCATTTCCAACGGTGAATGTCTTTTTACTTCGTTTCCAGCGTTCCGCGAGACTGATTGGGAACGATCGAAACACCCCGGGGCCAGCGCGATATTTAAATAATCAACGCCTACCGAGACTCGGGAATTAAGACGGCGAGAGAATCTTGACTGAGAGAATTGGAAGAGATCTTCGAGGCGGAACGGGCGAAAGAGAGAAAGCTCCGATCTTTAGTTAAATTGCGGCCGGAATGTTCGCCGACGCCTAAGACAACTCGTCCGGCGCGGTTCTCGAGGAAGAACCCTTAAATTCAATGAATGCGGCTTTCGAGGGATGAAAATAACGAGCCGAGGAAAGTCGTCGGTAACCCGAGACAATCGGCAATAAGCGTTTCTATGCAAAAGCAGCCGAGCCGAGCGCGCCGCGTCTCTGTACGCGCGAACGGAAAGCTTAAGAAGTGGTTACGCGCGGCGGGGAACAACGCTGATGAAAAAGTCACCTATGCTTTCGGTTAACTGGGACAGTAAAATACGCCATTCAACGCCGTGCCGGCGAGCAGGACGGAGGGAGAGAACGGAGCAGACGAGAACGCGTAGTAACGAGTTCCTCCACGTTGCACGAGACTGGAATATAGTTTCGGTGTTTTAGGGAAGAGAGCAACAACCTACGCTTCGTCGAAAAGCTTCTCCTCAGCCTGTCATCGTTTCCTCGTTAATTTCGTGCGTTCCTCTAGATTCGGCAGCTCTGCTTCCAGATCCAAGCACTTTTGAAATTCAGTGGAAAGAGGGGATGGATTGGTCGGAAATCCATAATCCAAGATCAACGGAAGCAACGGCAACCTTGCTGCGGGAGCATCGCGAGAAGGCCTCGAGGACGAAGGACGTAACGCGGCGAGCGAGTCCATCGTGTCTGCACGCTCCGTTTCTCCGTGGAGCCGGCCGTAGAACGAAGGACCGAGAGAGCATGTCACGCCAATTACGAGAGACGCCGATGGAGGAAGAAGGAGAGGTGGTGAAGGGGTGGAGGAGGAGGTCCGCACCGCGCAAGAAAGAAAGAAAGAAAGAAGTTTCGAGGGATAGAGGAGGTCGGGTTGTGGGGAAGAGCGAGAGAGAGGAGGCCTCGGATACTCAGGTACACCTAAGTCGGTTCGAGCGAGAAGACGAACAAGAGAGCAGGAGAGTAAGGGAGAAAGAGATGGAGGAGGCTGTGGAGAGACGGAGAAGCTCGAGAGTGCTGTTCCGAGAGATGCTGGAACGCTGAGCTTCACCGAGACGCTCCGCGCCGGGCCACGGAACAGAGCGGGAAAGAGAATACACGGCCGAGAGCAAGAAAGGTGGAAGGCAGAGAAGGTGGAAGGAGGGAGGATAAAGAAGAAAGGTGGGCCGAGGAGGGTCGGAGGACGAGGAAACGAAAAAAGGAACGATCGAGCTGCTCCCGACTCAGCGGCTCTCATATTTAATGATATACTCCAGCGTGCCAGAGTCCCGCTAATGCACGGACACTACAATATGCCAGCCCCTTTTCTCTCCTTCCACGACCGATGGCTTTTCTCTTCGCGCTCTCCTCTCGTTTTCTGCCGACACCGGCCGATAATGCGTCGCTGAGAGTCGTGTGTGCTCTCTTCTGTTCAGCCTGCTCTGCTCACGCCAAGCCGAGCAGAGAACTCTTCGTAATTCGGCGCGCACCTCGAACCAGACCGATCTAGCAAACTCCGCCGTGGATCTCGATCGAGAAACAGTCGCGTTCAACGGAGACATCGATGACCGGATAGAACAGATTGCGACCCCGGAAAATCGATCCCGAGAGACTCGACGCATTTCTCGCGTGCTTTACTAGATCACGGTTACCGGCGCACACTCGCACGCTTTTCCCTCGAAAATTGGAGATTAATATTGCAGACCGCGTTAAAGTATTCAGCGTAATTCGACTGCGGATCTTTAGGCATTTATGGCGAGTGTGAATACGTGAAATACGGGACAATGCGTTCGTTACGGGAAATTAATGGAGCTTTTACTTTATTTTTTCTTCGGGAGATTCTCTAGATTTTCTAGGTCGAGTTTCTAGCTCGATAGTTATCAATTGTTGTCAGGGTAGCAAGGAATCGAAGGAATTAACGGTACCGCGTTGATCGTAGCTGTGCGGGTTCGGAAGAAGGCTCGGATACAGGGTGCGGAGGAAATTAAATACAGCGGCGCGAACTTTTTTCGGTCAGGATTTCGCGTGGTACGGTCACGCCGTAGCGGTGGCTTACGACAAGTAGAAGAAGGTGCGAGAGAAGACCTTTCGAGTCGCCTTTTTTACAACGAGCCCGCTTCGTCCCCTCTTTCCTTCCCTTTTTCGGTTCCAGCGCGTAATGGGGCCTCCACGAATGAATGATCCCGACAATGAAAGCCACTCCGGGCGATAATTAATCGAGCTCTGGGAATAGTAGCCGCCGAACGAGCCCGAGAGACCGAGCCTGCTGCTGGCGAGAGATGTTCGAATTTTTAATTACTGGAAAAATAAACCGGGTGCCCTTTCTCTCGAAGGAGAGTTCTCGAGCGCGGGTGCTCTCTCTTCCTCTCTCCTGGTTCCTTCTCTAGCGTCTCTCCCCAATTAAGGACTATGTGTGCCGCTCGACGTTGTTCGCTCTCGCGCGGGATGCCGGAAACTATGACAAATCGGCCCTTTTAAAATTCCTACGAGACACCCGAAGTAGCGGACTCGTAAAGGACCAAACTCGTTTTCATTTCGTCGGCTTGTGTTCCGCCGGGAAACAGTCGGATTCTCGTCCCGGGACCGAGTGCGAGAAAACGAGTATATAAATTGAGACGCTCCTTTTCTTTTTTACCGAGAATCATGGAGAGAGAGAGAGAGAGAGAGAGAGAGAGAGAGAGAGAGAGAGAAAAGAAGAAACTGTACGAGGGGGGAAGTACATTTCCAAGGACCAAGCATTGTAGCATCGACCGATGTTTGCGGATAAATTAAAAATGCGCGCGGCTCGTCGGCGTCCGCGAGGAACGCGTCTCGAAGTCTCGCGACGCTCGGCCCCCGGGCCTTGTAAAATATTTAGCGGTCGAAACCCTAGAACAAAAAGTCGCTAAATCGCAAATATTTGCAGCGAAGAGATTCTCCGTGTTTTCGGCCGTGGACACCGTCGCCGGTGGTAATGGATTCTGCCGGTCTCCGCAACAGATCAAACAAAAATCGACCAGCGAAAGTCTCGTTCTCCGATTTCCCTTCTGAATCACTCGCCTCAGGATTAATTAATATTCGAACAATTTGGGAATGGAGTGTTTAGATCGCTGTACGCAACGTGTAACGAGGAGAGTACACACCGGAGTTTCCGAGAAATTGAATCGAAAGGAGAATCGCGCAGCAGGTCGACCGGAACCGGGTTGCGGCGAAGAACGCGGGTGCCGTGTTCCTTGATTATTTGGAGGCTCGGTGGCAGCGCGGTTTAAGGAAGAAGCAAAGTGGCGAAAAAGGAAAGTAATTGTAACGCGTCGCGCTACACGAGAGTGCACTTTGGGGTTGGTCGAGGGGATGGAATTTCGAAAATAGACCGGGTCGCCGGGGAGTGATCGCGCGTATACGTGGTTTGAATTGCCTCTGGTCACAAATACATGCACCAACGGCGGAACGAGCGCAGGAGAGGGACGTTGGACGAGTGCACAGAGAGCCGCGCAACGCTCTCGCGGCAGCAGCCCGAGCTCAGACTCCCAGGAGCGTTGTAAAAGTGACTTTTAACGCGTATCTGGAAAACAGCTGGCGGTACGTGGTCCACGCGCACGAAGAGATCACCGGAGAACGACGAGACCCCGAGAGCACAAAAGCGACCGGGGACAGGAGAAAAACTTTCCGGTCGAACGAGCAGAAAATTCGAAACGATGGGACCCACCCGACCGGGAGGAGCACGGTGCCGCGAAACTGGTTTCTTTCCTCGGCTCTCTGGCTTTCTCGTGACTCGACAACTTTGAAACGCGACGTCCTCTCTGTGTTTTTCACCGGTCAGTCGCCATTTAGGCGACGACGCCCGACGGGGTGTTTGCGCGCGATCTAGCTGACACATTCTCGCTCCCTTCGAGCTCGTTTCTAATCAAATCATGTCCCCTAAATCACTGATAAACGCCACGGCACTATTTCCATCGTCATTTACAGAAAATGCAATTTCTCTCGCACAAATCAACTACGGGGACAAAGAATATCCCTGAGAAGTTGCTGTAAGTCTCGGAGGACTGTGCGAATCGGTGGCCAGCCACGTACCGAGCAAATTGAACAATTTCGTGGAGCTAGATGGGACAAATGCGAACGAGCTCGAAGCAGCTGGTCTCTGGACGTCCTCGAGGAAAGGTTAAAGTTCCGCGAGCTGTGGGCTTCGTCGCGACGCGGCTGCAGACAAGACGGAAAACGAAGAGACAGCGTATCGATTTGATCGTTTTCGCTTCCACGAAATCTCCTCTTTCTTTCATTAGACCGAGAGTGAAAGTGAAGACGAAACTGGTCGGAAAGGCCGCGAGCGTACAACGGTTGGTCGTGTCTCTGTCGCTCTCTGCTCGGCCTGGTCGGCTCGCTCGCGCGTATAACGTCGAAGTCGTAACTCGTAGCTCGTCGTTGCGTCGCGTTACGGCTTCACCGGCGCGCGCGGTTCGCTCGGGCTGCAGTTTTTACGACTTCACCGAGACTTTTACGAGGCCCGTACCCTCCTCGATTTTTCAGCTCGCGCGCACCACCCGCCGTTTGTTTTCGTTACGGAGCAGAGACAGAGCAGAGAAGGAGCGAATTTCGCGGAGCGAGCGAGAAGATCGAAAACGAAACGCCCCGAAATCTCGAAACGCTCGTTGGTACATCCGTGTGTCCGTGGCGATCGAGGTGGGCGTTTTATTTTATTCATTCGCGCCACGGCCCTTTTATTTCGAATCGAAGAGAAAGAACGTCTCCGTGTCGCAGGACCGGCTCGTACTCGTTTACGACGAGAGAGCTCTAATAATAGATGCCGGAATTATACTGGTGGCGGGCTGACATAAAAAGGACTTATACGCCGCCGCACCGTAATTGGCGCCATAAATTCATTATGAATAGTTACAGATTATTCCGAAGGATGCCGACGATCTTATTTTAAGAGGATTAAACCGGGAAAATCTCCGGGGCCGCGTTGTAAATATTGAGCGGTACCTCGTGGACCGCTCGCGTTTGGCGAAAGGATATATCACCGGTTAAAATAGCCGCAAAAAAAGACGCCGGATAAACGGTTCGCGGAGCTTTTCCTCGGGATTTTCTATGAAACGAGAGATCCCCTACCTCTATCTCCATCCCTCTATCTCTCTTTCTCCCCGTCCCGTTTGAACCGACCCCCTCGACGCGCTCGGAAGTTCGCGAGAGCGTGTGCTACCCGCGGAAAAGAGAGAGAGAGAACGCGCGAGTGTCGAGAGCCAGAGAGTAGCATGCTCGTTAATGTAAATGGCGTTTACATTGGGAACTTGCTTGCAGGTTTATTTATTTAAACGACAAACCCACTCACCCCTGCCGGCCCGATTCTCCAGCGACAATGGGGGAACCGAAGCGAAATGTTTGGAGAATTTCCGGGGCAATCTAGTATGTGCGCGCGGCGCGCGCGGACACGCGTGAAATAATATTTGCATGTTTGTTGGTTTATCCGGCGACATTAGGGCAATGGGGTGTCTCGGCAGGCGCCGGTTACATAAATATCGCGAATAACCGTGGACCAGTTTCACCGCAGAAAAATATCACCCCGGTGGGAACCGGTTTCATTATTTATTCAGCCAGGGGTATCTCGCCGTTTACGTATAATTCAATAATTCCTCGGCAAACAATCCCCCGCGAAACACCGACGCGGCTCGCCCCATTTTCGCCAATCGTCCCGTGCTCCAGGTTTGACGGCTTTTTGGTTCAACGATCGGTTTGTTTCCCGAATGCAGACAGCTCGATCAATCGACGATACATTTATTAAAAATAGAGCGGTTCTATCGAAGTTCTATCGACGCTTATCCCCGGATGAAAATTTGAAAATTCTCAATTTTCGCACGTTCCTGTGACAATATCCGTCTTCGTGTTCTCCATGAGGAAAATTCAGCAAAAAGATCCGTCCATTACTCCACTAACCGGAGCTCTTTTGCCAGGCGTAACGAACCAATTACACCTCGATCAAATTTCAGAGAAATCCCCCATAATTCGAACCAACAAGAAACGGAATGCTTCGCCGAGCGCTTTCTCGAAAACAGCGTTATACTCGAGCAGCGACCGTTTCGCATAATGTATGCACACCCCTTAACAGGACAAACATTTTTGTCGCGGAGAATTTCTCGCGTGAGCCAGTTTATCGAGTGCTTTCGCGGTCACGGTATACTTTTTACCGGCGAGCTCGTTAGGTGTCGGATGGGACACGTTTACCAGAGTTCGACAGCGAGAACGCTCGAGAATGACCATCGACTTGGTGCGGGCATTTCGAATAACTCTTCGGAAGCCCGGAGGGGGGTAGGTGGACTCTCGTAGAAAAACGCGTATTTCTTGTGTTACCGTTTATCCGAGTACAAAGTCAATGCTACTTTCGCCGAGAGAGGACGAAGAAATAGTAAAATGAAGATAAGTAAATTGAGAATATGTGTGCACACGTGGCGAGCAGCGGTGGAAAATCGCGAATAGGAAATCGCAGTTTGAGAAGGGCTGGAAAAGCTGCGGAAAGGCAGAAGCTCGATGTACGACAAGCAACGACGACGCCTCGCTTCGTTCTTTCTCTCTCTACGCATTATCGCGTCCAGGGCGTCGTGGAATCGCGGTCGCCTCGGGACAGGAAGAGGGTTCGTAGACACGTAACTACGGGGACACCGGCTACAATGGCGCGCTACTTTACATACGAAATTACAGTGCAACGCGTGACACGTATATTTCTCTATGCACGACATTGTCATTACGTTTATTAGGTTCCGCTCGTTTTACCGGGCACGGTACGCGTACAAATTATTACTTCGCACTCGGCACACCGACAACCGGCCGAGCCCCGTATCCTCTTGGACATTGTAAGAAGTAGGTCCGTGTTAAAGATCTTTTTGCTAAACCGCGATAGCTATTAACTCCCTCTATCTCCCCCTCCCTCTATCTTTCTCTTTCGCCAACATACTCTCTAGTCGATCGGACGTTTTATTCCGCTCTATCGGGACCGCTGACGTCCAATGAGTCGCGTGTCTAATTGGAAATCGACAAAAATCCCAACTCGTCTCGCGCGGCAGCCATATGTTCTTCTCGTTTCCCTGTCGAGGATAATTAGTACCCTCGCCGGAGAGATAATCGACGCGCGAACACGTCTCGACGGACAACCGTTCCGCCGCGAGATCATGCTTCGCGGATTCCTGCCGTTCCGCAGATCTCGTCGGGCCAAGATGTGGAAATCGCTTTTGGAATGACATCGGGTGAAGTGGAACTCTGTGATTGCGAGACTCTGATGATAGTCCTCGGGACACGGATTTCAGTCAGCAACGAAAACTTTTTAGCAACAAACTGCGCGCTTGTGAGACTTATTAGGAAGCAACGTGTCCTAGCTGAACCAATTATCGTCGACGGAGACAATCGTTGGTTTAAACGATGGTTTCCCGACTGGCAAAGGATCGTGGAGTAAAAGGTCGCGTCGGCGGAGGTCGGGATCCACAGGGTCCCGAAGATTGAGAAATCAGGAGCGTGGATCAGTGCGTGTGTGGATCGTGCGTGTGCGCTGGCCCCCGTCCGTTTCTCGGACGCCCGTGTTCCCTGTTGCCTTCTGGTTCTTCTTCTCGTCCCACCGGCAGGATATATATACAGAGGGCACGTCTACCTTACTATCGGGCGGCTACATTAGCCTTTGTAGATAGCGCTAAGTGCCCCTGGATATTTCCAGGCCTGCCAATGCCAGCGGATCAACCGGATATCAGCGGAGTGGTACGTGCAAGCGGTTCCTCGTCACGAGCCGACCGGTAATAACCGCTGCCTCCTCAAGGAGACAACTTCTTTTTCGAGAAGGGGTGTCGCGTTACTCGGACACGAATCGTGTCACCGTCGTCGTCGGCCCCAGGACTCCGAGAAATTCCATTTAAAGATCGCCCGCGCGCTATCCTCTCGGACTCCCCTTCCCCCCGTTTCCTCCTCGAGAACGTCCAGGGAACGTAATCGGAGCGGTCGCGTGGAAATCTCGCTCGTTCCTGGACGGAATTTCATTCGCGGGTCGAGAAACGAGCAAGACCCCGGCCCGTTCCCTCGAGTTTCTTCCGCGATCCGCTGGCAGAGGTTCAACACGCGAAATGGCCAACCATTTTTTTCCTTTTCGCAGTATCCACACAGAATTCGAGAAATTCCATTGAAGACACCCTACCCGATTCACACGTTCTCCGCGGAGCACGCGCTCGCTATGATACTGGAGATCTGATAATAGTTTCAAACTTGATCAAACATTCTCCAACTATTTGCGTAGTTCAGAACCATCCCTCGGCTTCATGATAGTCTACATTGTATTCTTTCAGTTCATATGGAATTATAGGTTTACGAATTATAAAATGAATGAATAATGACCGTATCACTGATAATGATTTCCTGAGAATGTTCAGTTCATATGGAATTATAGGTTTACGAATTATAAAATGAATGAATAAAGACCGTATCACTGATAATAATTTCCTAAGAACGATAACCTTTCTCGTCGATTATTTTTCCGGAATCGAAGATACCGCGAAACGACAATAAAAAGTCTGAATCATCGACAGACTATAGGAATATCGTCCGGATGGCTATCGTCCAAGAATCGGACGTCGTCCCCGAAGCGTTTAACCTCGCCTAAGCATTCTCTCTAAGTTCGTAGGGGCTGTCCGCAGGACCCGTTTCGATGGGATAATTTACAAGGTGTAAATCACAGCCGAGTATTCCGATTTTTATAGCCGTCGATCCGACCCGTCGACTTTTACGCCTGTCCACGAATTCCCATGGCGAACCACCGGCGATACTGTAAAAAGGAGCGTAAATCACGCCTAACGAAGCGACGTCCCTTGCCTACGATGCAAAACCTAGCAGCTGGATAATTATAAACAAATAGGCAAGCCGGGGGACCCGTTAGCCGACGGAGACAGCCCCGTCAGCACTGTATACCTACTGTTGGACAAATTCAGAGACGCGCGCTGCGCTCACGAGCAAACAGAAAAACCTCGGCAAAACGCAAATCCAAAGGGTGTACCCTTTCAGGGAAAAGGAGAGACGGGTTTCCCCTTCGCTCCTCCTACTCGCGTAATGCGCCACTCGATTCCTTCGACGACTAATTTAGCAGACAAGTTGGCGTTAAATGTGCTTTCCCCGATCGATCGGGAAAAATGCACTTGTTGCGAAAGAAAGACGAAAAAAAAGCTATTTTGACTCGGTCCGAGGATTTATCTCGGATTTCGAATTGGAAGGTTGTAGGAATCGTTCGACCGATGCGGAGCCGTTGTTCCAACGAAATTCGGAGCGGCATAAAATGGAGTAATTCGAGTTGCGTGATTGTTGCGGCGACTGTGAACCGGTACGTGCCAACAGGCCGGTTTTGCGCGACAATTGTGCTGACTTTGCGGCGACCGATAAGTGTGTGATCGATAAATTTGAGATAATGATATGAGAAGGTTATTCCGTTTGGCGGGGCGTGCGGCAGCGCTTCGGGGACCGTTCTTCGCTTCATAAATCCGAAATAAACGATCGACGTCGGGGGCCGCCCCCTGTTTATCGAGTGTTCGCTGTTTGTTTTAATGAGTAGTACATGGTTCTGAAACTTTCTTCGCGTTATGCCCTGTATAAATAGCACGGAGAGACGAGAGCGAGCGAACGAGCTACCGTTGCGGCGTATAAATACGCTCGCTTCGCTATATTTCCTTTCATCTTTTCTTCGGCCATCGTCGGAGAGCTCGGAATCATTAACCTTTCGAGAGTCTCGCTCGCTCGCTCGCGGATGGGTATCGCAATCATCGGAGCCTCGCTCGACCTTATCAGCTCCTCGACTTCGCTCGTCGAGAGAGAAAGAGAGGAACAGAGCGAGTGGGAAGCGGAATAAGAACGAAGCTGAGAGAGAGGAGATCTCCGAACGCAGTCCGTAGGAGCCTGCCCCGGTAATAGACCTTTTTAAATCGTCTTCTTTTCGAGCATTGACTTAACCCACTTCCCTCGGAACGCGAGCTGGCGCGCGGGGGCGGCTGTGTCGAGGGACGAACAAAAAAAGCCGAGGAGAAGAGAAAGAAAAATGACGAGGGGGAAAATACCGGGGACAAAGACGGAACGGAAACGGAATATGGGATTGATCCCGCTGAATCCAATTGCGCCTTACGAGCCTCCTCCTCCTCCTCTCTACCCTTATCTCCCGCGACGTTGATAATGAATATAGATAAGAGCCACCAGCTGCCTTGTAATAGCGTTTTTCGGTATTATTAATATGCTATCTGCTCTCCGTGTCGGATAAAGGAAAAAACAAGAATTGAATCATCGCTTCTAAGAACAGTGAAATGAGCATCGCCGATAAGGATCGCAGCTCGACAGCCTTGCCTCCGTGCCTGTACAGGGTGTATAAAAAGTAATGATTATCCGTCCTAGAGGGAATCTAAACCTCTGGATCGGGGGACATTTGTAAAAGAAGCTTATCGCGAAATTGTTTAGAGCAAAGAAAATTGTTGTTAAAGTTTCTGTTCACTTCAATACCTTCCAGTCATCGAGAAGAGAAAAAGTAACTACTATAGTTCATCCGACCGTGTCGATGAGATAGAACTGTTGAGGTTGCGAAAGAATACTAATCCTGGGTTATAAAATGTTAATTCCAAGTACAGGTACTTACAAGCTGTTCAGAATCTTTCGTTAATCCGTCGTTTCAACGTGACACACTGCCATTTGCGTGAATACGTCTTAATAAGTCTGAAGCACAAAAAAACACGTTCTCGGAAGACGTTAATCCTACCACGGTCAAAATACTACTGCGTTTGTCACCGTTGTTTTTCGTGAACGGTCAAGGGCGCGTTTAGGTGGGGAAATGATGCGTTTGTTGATGGACGGCGATGTGTCGCGAGTGACTTTAGATTGAGAAGTGGGGAAACTGTCAAACGATTCGTGTTGTTGTTGTTTTCGGTTGTCAATACCGATATTTATAAGTGTAATCCGCTCGCCACGCCGCTTTGGCGGGTCCGTCGCCCGTGTTGTCGTCTGTTTTTTGCTTGCTCTAACGTCCTTTACAGGTATATCGCGTAATACGCTGGAGGAACAATGAGCTATGACAAATGGGATAACACTAATGCTTCATTGTGTTGCAATTTTCATTTTACTTTACGTTCGTTCGTAACGGCAGACAAATTTGTCCACAGTGAAAGAGGATCGAATAAAAGAAGAAGCAAGCAGCGACAAAAGGTTGTGCGATGCTGCCTCAGTGTGGACATAGCTTAACGCTGGCGCTCGAGGGTGTACATGGACACGAGCGTGTATCGAATTAAACGAGGAATGGAGGCAAGGCGAAAGAGAAAGAGAGAGAAAAAGGGGGTGCGAGATGAAAGAGGGAAATGGATCGTTGGAAACTTTGTGCGCGTAAAACGCGTGGACAATGGGATCAGCCCTGCGTTTCGAAATCGTGCGGACAAATTGACCTGCGGAGGCAGGAGGATCCTCGCGCGGGCGCGCGCGCGCCCTTCTCCCATTTTCCGCTCGGCTTTTACACCAGCGGACGGCTTTGAATCCTTGTCGCCGGTCGGCCAGGGGTGGTGTCGATTGGAGAAAATCGTCCGAGAGACCCCAGGTGTCCCGCGGCTCCGTTCACACGCGCAAACGTGCCACAAAAGTGAACGAGACCGAACAAAAGGCCCGTGAAGGAAAGCCAACCTCTGTGCGCGCCGTTCCGAAAAACACCTAAACGCGGGCACGCTCTCGTAACGCCCCGCAAAATCGGTTCTCGCAACGCCAGAGCCGATTCAGGAATTTCCGCACGGTAAACGAACATCACGACAAAAGCGCAACCGGCTCGGCTATTTGCACCGGGGCCGGCCGTTTCTCACACCTCGCCGACGACCAAACGATCGGTCGCTCGTTCCCCGTTAAACACCGTGAAATTTCGGTGAAATTGACCGATTCGTCCGATCCTCCCCATGGCTGAAAGACGGTTCGCGACGAGGATTTTCTGAAATCTTGCACCAGGCTAGAATTTCATGCATTTCGAAAAGAAACATAGAAAATTGGTTGGTTTTTGCGAGCAGTATCCACGCGGAACATTGTCTCGAATTTCTTTCGAAAAATCCGTCCACTATTTTTCTATTCATACGAGGAGGAAATTGGGAAGAGAATCACCTGGACGGCATTAATGGATATCGGCTGGTAACAGGTTTGGTACAGAGCAGACGGCCGATAGTATTGGCGGGTATAGCTGGTCGTCGTACCCGAAACTCCATTACGTTCCGAGGATGGCTCTCTCCGATCTACGGGGAGTCGACCGTGAAAACAGAGTAATGAAATCGACGCGCGGCGAAAAGCGAGATAAATCGTGGACGGTCGCCCGATTTCCAGCGGAGGCTGGGTAGGGTACCTATATCTCGGTCTGAAAAGATCCTCTCTTCACTCCGTGGAACTTTTATTTGATCAAGCCCTCCCTCCGGGGGCAATAATAAAGCCGGTAATTTCAATTGCCTCGGCCTCGAATGTGTGTATCGGGGATTCATTCCGCGCGGCCGCTTCTTGGTCAGCTGCAAATTGCTTCGACGGTTTCGCGTGTATGCAGTTTTCACGGTGCGAATGATCGCGTGCTCCGGCGAAATTAATTTGGTCGCTGTTTCGCGGGAACAAAAGTTAGCCAGGCCAGGTCGACTCGCGGTTCGCCGCGCGAGCTCCTCGTAAATCGAGCCTGGCGAATCGAATTCGTATCGAGTCCTCGTTAATCTCGTACCCGGGGCCCTGGCGCTCTCCTCTCTTTCTCTCTTCGGAGAGAGAGAGAGGATAGAAGAAGAGGAAAAAAGAAAACGAGGCCCGGCGGTACAGTGATTTCGTAACGATCGAAATCTCGCTATGCGTCACGCGGACGCCGCGCCGAGAATCTCGGAGTCGCAGCTGTTCCCCGCGTCAAATATTTATTCGAAGATTCACGACGCGACGGTTTGCTCGGCAAGCAGAGGAGCCGCGAGCTACAATAAAAGAACCAACCGAGAGAAGCTACCTTTCGATTCTTCCTAGATTTTTCTTGGTAAGGACGAAAAGAGAAGAGGAACGTCTGGGACCGAAGGATCCCGGTGAGCAAACAACGCCGGAGAACGGCCGCCGCCGCTACCGATCGTTCGGTTTTTCTGCTCGATGGCATCTCGGCTTTCGATTAACGCGCCCGCTCGATCCGTGAATTTTCAAAGTTCCCTCGGTCTTTTCTCTCGCCACGGTCTAACGAGCCCGCGCTAGCACGGCTCCGAGAAAAACGAGGAAATTGGAAAGCCAACGGATCTCGCTCGTTGTTGGCAAAGTGCAAATAAAGGATGTCGCCGTAAGAACGGATGCGCGGATACGCTCGTTTATCCTGCCGTCGAATCGATCGAACCTCGAGGTAAATGGCCAAGGTAAATCCTCTCTGGCTCCCCTCTCTTTATCCTCTTCTCTGCCGAGAGAGAGAGAGAGAGAGAAATTCGATTAAAATATTTCGCAAAAATTAAATCCGCCACCGGGGAGCTGGCCCAGTGAGAGACAGAGTGGGCCACGAGTGGAAAAAAGATATTGCGGAATTGGAGGAAAAGGCACGAAATTAATCGCAGGTGCCTTGGACGACGAGGTAGAGATTAACCTCGACCCGAATCTTTTGATCCTCTCCGTGAGATAACCGTTCGCGAGAGACCGAGGAAAGAGAGGCATGGAAGCACCAGTTCTAACGGTTCATTCTCCCTGCCTCCGCGGCGCACCGTGCGCCCTTCTCACTCTCTTCCCTTCTCTTCTCTTCTCTCCACTCTCGTGCGGAATTCTTCCTGAAAACGCGTTTCGCCCGATGCGATGACGCGAGCGAACCCAACCGGAGCCTTCTCTTATCCACCATTGCCGGAGCTTTTCGCAAAACCACTGCGTTCGGAACCTGCGTCGCTCGCGAAACCATTTTTATCTCTGGCCCAGACTGTACAGGTACATCGGACCGTGTACAGTGGCACGCAAAAGTGCTCGCATGCGAGGATCAAGTTCATTCAATTCAACTCTTCGCAGAGTCCGCGTTATTCCCCACGCAACCAGGATTTACTTCCTCTCCGCTACTAAGTCAGTACACGATTACTAGACTCTGAATTTTTATGCGTAACAAAACAATTCGTTTCTTTTTTTAAAGATTTAAAGTCTCTACAAAAATCTCAACATTTATGTGCACGACGTTCGACAAGAAACAGCACGCCGGACCAGCATCTCCAGGTTTTCCCGGCAAAGGCCAATTGAACTAAGGCTCCGCGTGTATTTTCGAGGTTCACAGATATTTTTCGTCAGTTTCGACACGGCTTGGAGTGGCGGAACCCGAAGCGTCCCGACGAACTTGTGGAACAGAGGGACGGAAAAATAATTAGGCGTACTGTGTACCGCTCGGAGGCCGCATCGGCTCTCGGCCTGGTGGTGGCCGGGGTGGTTGGCGGGGGGAAAAGTAATGCTCGCGGATGAGGAAATCATTAATTCGAGCGTGTCGAAGCCAAGTAGAGAGAACTCGCTCGATACAGACCACGTAAAAGGGTCTTTCCTCTTTCTCTCCCTCTCTCTTTCGTCGTTCCTTTGATCGCGCACAAAAAATGTCCCTTTGTCTCGAGCTACAATGCGAGCGAGCCTTTCTTTCGACCGGGCCAACCTAACCTGTACTTTACGGCTTTTTCGAATGAAATTGGCCGACCAGAGAGCGCGGGGCTACGCTCTCTCTCGTCGTCGTCGGCGTCGACGGATCTCCTACGTATCTCGAGCCACTCTCCCAGGTGACGAGCGAAACGATGCCCGGCGACCGGCCCTTCGAGCTTTCCGTCCAGCTCTCCTAATGGCCCTTAGCCGCTGATGGTGTCTCTATCTTGGCCCTTTGCTGTTCCACGTTCGCAAAAGAAACACAACACTCGAACATTTAGCAATCTATTCAAGACATTCAGTAACGTAGGAATTCTCAGCGATGCCTTAGCGGAGACAGTCGAGTGCAAAGGTTTAAGCCTTGTTCCCAGGTTGCTCGACCGTTATCTGGTCCTTGCGTGGCATCAAGCGGACGCGGGTCGTTACGATGGATCGTCGACGAGCACGCGTCGGCTGGATCGTGAACGCGTATCGACGGTCGCATGTCTCGGGAGAACACGGTTTGAAACGCGAGTAAGATACGGGGGCTCGGCCACCGAGATATTAATTATCAATTATTCTAACTAGCTGGCGGACGAGGCGAGCCGCGGAACCGATTTACAAGAAACCGAGCTGCGCTCTTCTCGTAGCACACGTGTGCGCTGCAGAGGGAGAGCGAGCGAGCGTGCACGCGCGAGCCCGCAGAGAGCACACACGCAGCCACGCATACCAGTTCGGGTACATTCTTGGCGAGTGCAAGAAGAAGACGAAGACGACGATGGAGCAGAAGAAGAAGAGGACGACTACGATGAAGGAGATGGAAAAAGAGGAAAAGAAGAGGAGGAGGAGCAGCAGGACGGAGAAGAAGAATCAAACAGGGCGGAACACAATGGTCCGAAAACCGGAAAGAGGTACGCCCACTTCCCAAAAAAATGGTCCCTCGAATGAAAACGAAAAAACGCAGCCATATGTACATCGCTAACTGCACGCCTGTGCAAGAAAGGCGCGGGGAGAGGGGCACGGCCATTGGCCAGATTCCCATGAAACTCGAGCACCGAATATAAGGCGAATCTCCATTCACGCTCGCCCTGTCAACGAGAAAATAAACTCGAATCCATCGAGCGACCGACTCGGCCGCCTGCCTGCCTTGCCCTGCCCTGCTCTCTCTCTCTCTCTCTCTCTCTCTCTTTCCATCTCCCGTGTGCTCTCTGTACCGGAGCATAATCGGCGGCCGACCGAAATCCTGGCAATTACTGGCATTGTTCCGCCGATTCGCCGACGTGTGCGCCAAGCCATCCACCCGAAACAATGAACATCGCGAACATTATACTTTAAATTCCGAATTAGCAGCTGGTGCCTCTCCGCGATTCGCAGCCGAGAGGCTGCAACCGTCGAAAAAAAAAGAGAACGGCGAGAGTACGATGTACGATACCAACGAGGAGGTTATTTTTTTACGGGAAAAATCGATTTACAACTATCATCGGGAAGATCGAGGACCCTGTCGAACAAAAGGACAGGGAAAAGAGTCTCCGAGTCGAACGCTTTTTCAGTCGACACAAAAACGTCCCCTACCTGCTGCTGGCCGCTTCCCCTTTCCTGCGCTGCATTATAATAATAATGCGGTGCATAATCGACGGTGCGCCTCCGGCAGGAAGGACTTAATTCTCGTACACGTTTCTGTTTCTGGAGCCTCGGTTATCCGAACACTTACGAGGGAGTCACCTCGATTCTACCGCTTTCATTCGGACGAGCTTTTGTGATTGCTGCAGGTTCACGATGAGGTTTATGAAAGACATAGTTATCTGATAGTTTCAAAGGTGTTCTCGACGACGCAACATGTAGTAGAGTCGCCTACGCGTACAGCGAAGAGATATGGATTTTTAATTGTCCGGCTCCACGGGTGTGGGAAACGTGTTCGAATAATGGAAGGTTCCACGACTTTGTGGAACGTTGGATGTTTCTCCGATTCTGTTGATGCCTCCTGCGAGAGGTATTAGTACGACAAATAAATCAGAAAGGAAGGAATGCATCCCTATCCGATGCATTATTCATTTTCAGTGAAACATCACCTGAGGATCTTTTGTGGAACGATTTCCTGGGAGCGCGCGAGGGTTAAGCAAACCGATTTAACAGGATCCATCGTCCCGTTTCCAAGGAAAAGCGGATCCCTATAATCGGTAATCCGGCGTCTGAGCGACATCTTTGATCGGCTATCAAAGCGACACGTGGACGATCGACGTGTCCCGGTTCGCCGCCACGTGGACACAATGAATCGACGTTTATCCTCGGGACCCGGAAAATTCATGAGGCGAGAGACTAGGATAATTCTCACTGCGCCGTCGACAATGACGAAAACGACGATGTTAATCGACCGTGGAGAGATTTTAATCAATCTCGTTATCGACTAAATAGAGAACAGAGAGAGTAAGTGCGCACGCTATCATCGCCGTCCGATAACATCGTAATAAATTCGCCGGATGCGTCTGCGTTCCTCAATTTATGCGAGGCTGTCGTGGCCGATAAGTTTTTTCCGCGGGAAAAGCCCGTCGTAACTGGAGCAAAAGTGGACTCGCCGACTCGATAATCGATCAGGAACGACTTTCGATGCCTCGCGAATAAAGATCAACGACGAGTGGCCCCGATAAGCTTCTCATAAATTCGCAACGATCCTGTCCGTCTCTCTAAATTTAACCGAGCGATAAAATCCTCTTCTATGACGGGAACGTCTGCTAGATAACTGGGTCGGGAGACCTTTCACCCTCAAACTGGGCGATACCCGAGCATCCGCAGCATACATATAGCACAGACAGCAGGGAGCAGGCGTTTCGCAACGCGTCGCACTCCGCTCGTTAATTGTTATCGTTGGCTGTTTGTTCTTCCGGCAACTCGCGCCTATTCGAGTCCCAGCTCGATTCGGTTTCACGTTCACGGAGACCGTCGTCTCGACGAGTTTCTCACAGTCAAGACAGAAAGAGAGAGAGAGAGAGAGAGAGCATAGAACCAGCGACAGGTCGTACGGGGCAATAAAGATTCACGCAGACTCCTCTCACCCGGCTACCCGGCGAAATAAAAATCCCTATGTAAATGAAATTGCGCAAGACCGTTTCTCGCGATTTGCGCCAGGTACTTTGCCCGTTCGCGTATTTTTTTTCTACCGTTCGGTTACGGAATTAATAATGCCACGGACCCACGACGCTTTTTCTCGAGCATTGCGCGCGCGCCAAGCGAAATTTGATACGCATCGAGGAGAAACGTCTTCGCGAAACGAGCACCTTTCCTCGCGCGGGAATCTCGAACGGTATTACATTCGAATCCTGCGAGATGGTATCGTGACTAATATGTTCGCGGCGACAAATGAAAGTCTATCTGCCGCGGTTACGGTTCGGGGAGCGTAATCAACGGTTTATTAATTCACCTCGTGGCGGAATTATTAATTCTCGGGCCGCGTTCGCGAGCGCGCGACCAGCCCGATCCGAATCTTCTCGCGGGTATGGAAATCAGCGGGGCTTCATTAAGGATTCCGGTAGCGAGAGGCGCTTACACGTGTGTCGGAGAGCACTGCACGGCTGTAATCTGCTCGAGTGAATAGACGGGGAATAGGGCAACCGTCGGCGTCGCTCGCGAGCCAATCGAAACTTTTGAATACAGATGCGATATCGATTCCACGCGAGAGAGCCGGACGAGGCCGAATAGATAAGTTGGAGAAAAACGAACGTAGGGACGGGAGGTGGTTGAAGGTGGAAGGACAGGCCCCTTCGGGCGGCTTCAAATTGAATTTCCACGGAGCGCGGAAATGGCGATCTTATCGGCGATATCTGTCTTGGTATCTCCGGCGCAGCCTGGGTCGTGCTGGGTCGGGTCAAAACGCGACCTTGCGAATAGTATAATAATATCCCGAGAAGAGGCAGAAGATGAGCGTGTACACCGGGGGTCCGGTAAGTGCGCGCATAGGACCCACAGGTAAGTCTAGATCCTAGATCGACGCCGGAGATTAGCGAGGAAGGGGACCTGTCGCCCCCGTCGCATCGTTGGAAACGTGGAACGAGATTCGAATCGACCTGTCGACGACGGACGGGTCAGGTCGTTGTTGTTTCCTAAAGTTTCAGAAGGTGTGCCGGTCTGTCTAGGGTCGCGGAACACGATGGGTGTACCCCTCGGGTTTCCGCTCCAATTTGGGGGAAACCTCGGCTGAGAGAGTGAGAGAGAAAAAAGGAGAGAACAGGAGGAGCCGCGTCCCGTTAACAGTTCCCAGGCAGAACAAAAAGGCAACACGGTGTACACATGATCGGAAGAGCATACACGCCGAGAAGACGAGAAGGCGAGCACAGCTTGGCGGAGAGCACGGGAATGTAAAGAGTTGGATCGCTTTGTAAACGTAACTCGATCACGGCCGGCCAAAGAAAATCACCGCGTCGCTACGCGAAAGAGAGAAAGAGAGAAGAAGAAGAAGGGAGAGAGCAAAGGTGGGTACGACGCAGGGTACAAGTGGTTTTCAAAGGACGAGCCAGGTGGTTGCACTACTTTCACTATTTCCACGGGTCTGGCTACGAGGAGCGGAGCGGCGAGGCCGGTCGATCGAGCGACGCGTTTCCACAGGGCCGACGTGAATCGCTTTGTAACACTTTCACGATGCAATTACGCGCCAGTATGCGCAGAACGCCACGGTCTCTGAATCGCGGCGTATCTAACGACGGGCTCGACACGCGTGCACACACGCGCGCCAATCGATAAGCGCACCGAGCCGCGCCGGCTCTACCCGCGCCTCTAATAACACCGCCGATCATAATTAATCGCTCGAATCCTCTCGATACCGGCAGCAGATTGCTATCCTCGAGAAACGCCCCGCTCGACCCGCCCCGGACAGGGCTCGTTGCCCTCTGGGGCACTGGCCTGGCTCCGTCGAAAGCGAGAGCTGCCAAACCCCGCCTACCAAAAACACGCCGCACCAAAATTTTATTGCGCTCCTTAAGCGTTCATCGCCGAGAATCATCTCGATCTTTACAGCTGTATATTTTCGAAGAACGAGGCTAAACGTGGGCAGTGATTGCTTCTCTCCGGGCACTATTCCAGCTACTTGAACATCAGGAGCAATTAAACCACGCCTAAACACGCCGGGACAGCAAACGGGATAGATAATCTTTCACGATAAACAGAATTTAGGAAAAATCTAACGAACGATTAAGATCTGTATAGAGGTAGACGTGGGCAGAGATTATCGTTCGAATGGAACTATCTTAGATCCGTTGAAACGAAAAACAACGAAATACCACCTGCTCGGGCCACCCGAGAGCAAGAGAACAAGGATACCCAGTTCTCGTCTGTTTCCTTCTCTAACAACATTTACCGCGCAGAGTGGCTCTCGAAGCAAACGCGAAGCGCTCCCAGAGCGTACAGGGCATATGTGGTTGGTGTGTAACGGTTCGCCGATTATCGGACAGATCTGACGAAAGACGGAGAAAGAGGTGTCTCGGAGACAAACGCCGGAGATCCGTTTCCTCGCGACTAGCATGCGAAAGAAGGAGAACAATGACGGCAGGTAGAAAGAAAGACGAAGACGCCGAGAGAAATTCTATACCACGAATCAGCGGCTTTCAGACGGAACTCCGAATCGAGGCTAATCGCTATGAATGTCTCCGGCGAGCACTCGCACGCTGGAAAATGAAATTAAGCTCTAACGACGAAGACTCATCGATCCCAGTATTAAATTACTCGCGCTCCAGCCTTCCTCCGCTCGAACGCTCCATTCCCAGATTATGCGAGCCGAGCTCCGAGAGCCGAGACACCATCGCTGCGACAATCCCGAAATCCCACGAGCATCGACGAAAGTCTCCTGGAATCGTTAATTAGACCATTCGTACGACAACCGGGTGTTGTCTTTCTATCCCCTCGAGGTGGCCGGAAAACCAGGATCTCTCCAATTTCCGTCACGTCCGAGAAGAGACTCGATAAACCGGGGCTTAGGCGAGCCGCGGACCAGAAGCTACCTGTGGCCCAACAGGTAGAAAGGCGCCAGGGTTGCTGCCTTTTTTCACCCAACCGCGCTGCCCGTCGTAAAGTTGCCATTCTACCTGGCCACGACACTGCAACCGCGATACCGATCGACTACCTCCAAACTGCCATTCGTGACGACCGGCCCTCGGAAAATTCATTCCCCTAACCTAACCTGTGTCCTCTCCATCCTGCCCAGACCGATCAACTATTCCCTTTCGAACTTGGGAAACGTTTCCTACAGGTATCTTGTTCCCGTCGACAATGGCAACGGATTGCGTCTATAGGAGACGCCCAAACCTTCGCCCAACCGTTTCCTATGGCGCGCGGTTGATTCAAGGGCTTTTGCAATGATCCCGAAAATTGCGACGCAATCGACCTTCTTCTCTCGACACCGCATTTATCCTTGTTGAATATAATAACAACAAGTCTGTCGATAATAAAGAACAACCTGCCTATGCTGACACCTACTGTGTAGTTCTATGTAATTAGATTATTTGTTGACGCAGTCAGAACGTCCTGAGACTTGAACTGTGTGGATAAATCAGTTTACAAATGTTCAATAAATATAGCTCGTTTCCCATAAGCGAACCTCATACCTCAACAATCCTCATAATGTAAGAATATTTTTGAAGGTCTACGTATTAAGTCAAACCTCCTGAAAATATTTTGTTAAGAGATACAAGGACCTCCCGACTGCAGATAATCTTGTGACGATAGCCTGTCGTTAACAAGAGCAAACGTCTGTGCCTGAGAAACGAAGGCTCAGCAGGTGGAACGCGATCGAGCAGCAAAGATATAGGTCCCCTTGTCAGAAGGTTAACGAATGGAGATAGTAAGGAGGATCAGGATGATCCCGGGATCCACGAGGAAATCCCGTTCCTGACGACGCGAACGTCTTTCCTGGTTCTTCTAGGAGGGCTAGATCGTTCGTGGCTAGTGTTTGCCCGCGCAAAATATTTGCACGAAGAGGCGAGCTCAAACACGCCGACTCTCTGCCGATGGCCTGTCATTTTCCGAGTAGTACACGTATGCAAGCTATCCGAGAGGGGGGCTCTCTCGTCGGTGATCGAGCGAGACTCGGTTGCCATAGTCCTCGAACCGCACCGGCTCGGCGCACCGCGCGTTTGGCACGTTTAGGCGCGTGCGAAAGCGCGTGTGTGCTCTCTCAGCCGACTGTGCATACACGCGTTACCTGTGTACACATCGCATCGGCCGGCTTAGCGTGGCCTCGTCGTCGTGTGTATACGTGTGTGTTCGTCGTCCGTACTTTCAAATATATATCCCGCGAGCCCCCCGGCCGGCGAAGTCTCGGGATTTATTTGCATGATTACGGAATCGTCGCTTACCACGCCGGAATGAAAATAAAAAACCGTCCAAGGTCCGAGAGCACATCGAAAAGTCCCTTCTCTGTTCCGGGTCGAGCAGGAATTTCGGTGTTTTTTTTTTATACCCCCGGAACGAATCGGTGATCAAACGAGCGCGCTCGATCACCGTTCTCGCGCGCTTTGATCCGCGTCCAAGCTTTATTATCCAATAAAAAGGAGCGGGCAGTGTATGTAATCGATGCGTATCGCGTTTCGCGGAATATATTTTATTAACAGGCCAGTTAACTACTAGCCGGCCGAGAACGGTGGTCGGCCGGTCGGCATTCGGGTAGATTCCGCGGCGATTCCCGTTTCAATTTACGCTGTTTTCAACGATAAATTCCAGCGCGTACCCTCGCCTCCATTAATTACTCTATTCAGTGTCGTAGATGGACGGGGACTCGTTCGGAGCGGGGAACACGTTCGACGACAACGACAACGGGGACCTGGGAATGTTTCTCAAGAGCACGGAACCCCGTCTCGCAAAGAGAAGAGCGAGAGAGAGAGAGGGAGAGAATCGACGAGTCGTAATATCGTTTCGCAAAAATTCAATACAGCTGGAAAAAGAACCGGGGAAGGAGGGGATTTCGCATGCATGCACGTTCGCTCTCGCGGAGCACAGCACGGCCGGAGAGTCGCGGAGAGACTCGAAAGAACGCGCAGATTGCGAATATTCGACGGCGAGAAGAGCGTTGTGTTACGGGGACGGGGAAGGTAACGCGGGTAAAACGGCAAACCTGTTCGGACGGAATCCACGCTCCTGACACGGCGCAGTCTGAGGTTCGACGAATCAATGCCTTTCACTAGGATCGTTAATATCTCCGGTGTCGTAAGCCGCCGGATAACGAACGGAAAACGAACATTTTCTCCGTCGCTGCCTCGCGCCGTACCCGTCGCACAGCAGATTTATCGTGATCAAGACGGTGCTGCGCTGGCTGTGTTGCCCGGCTATGAAAAAGCCGCGATTCGCCGCGCGATCGTAAAAACCACCCCGCGTAAACAATAACCCCCTGCCGCTGTCGGAGGCAACACACCACCCGAGGAACGGTGGCGCAAATCGTTGATTACGCGCAGCTCGTTTTTACCCGTTGCCCCGCGATAATCGCTTTGGTTATTCGCTGGCAGGTTTATCATCCCTCTTGATTACGCCGAGCGTATCCAACCCTTTCGACACGGCTCGACTCGACGCAGATGCGCGTCGATGTACCCGGCTAACGATGCTAGTGTACCTCGACTTAGGGTTATTGCACTCCCAAATTGACCCGCGACCGAACACAATCCCTTTCACAGGAACTGTCCGGAAATTTTCGACGAAATTTATGGTAGAAGGTATTGCGCCTAATGGGATTAGTGGAAACAGCTACACCTTGAGAATAGAAATCGTAACGATCTAATGCCGGGGGATATAAATACAATACCCTGCTGATTTATACAATGTCGAGAAGCTAGTAATGGTTTTATAATGGTCTACAATGGTGCGAAGGTTACAGAGTATTCCGTCTATCACCTCAGGAGGATTAACGAAAGGATAAGCGAGAGGTAGCCGAAGAGTTGCAGCTTCATCGAAAATATTGTACCGAAAAGTGATTCGTTGGCTTGCCACAGCGGTGGTGGGTAAAGGGTTAATACCCGCGAGTGAACCAGCTTGTGTTGGCGTTTTCGAGCAGCCGCGAAAACCCTGCCGAGCCTCAATAATACACGGTGGAAACAACCCCTTGTAAACAATAAGCCCCGGGGTCGACGGACCGCGATCTACCCCGAGAAACGGTGGCGTAAATCGTCGATCACAAGGAGCTAGATTTTGTTCGCTATTCACCAGACGTGCTAGCGAAATCAACCCCTCTTAATTAACCCGCGCGTACCCGGTATGTTCTCGGCAAGCGTTCTAGCTGCGTGTGTATAATTACGGTGTTCGAGGACAGTCCTTTATAAAAGATCGAAAACTAGGTGTACCGTACCATTAATCGTCAATTAAACGTAACTAGATCCTTACTGTCGAGTCTAGTCTTTTATTCTCGCTTCGGTTTTTCCTCTCTTCCTCTCTCGTGTGTCGAATATGAATTTCTGTCGATTTAGCAGCGGCATCGGGATTATATTCGTACCGGTCGTGGATCAAATTATACGCTGCTATATTGTACCAGTGAATCACGTCGAATCATTTGCAGACATACTTAAGCGGACAAATCATTTGTGACGAGGTTAATACCCGCGGGTAAACTAGCTGCGTGTACATAATTACGTTTTCGAGGAATTATCCTCAACGAAAGACTGCAAACGTCGGTGCATCGTATCGTGGATCGTTAATCAAAAGAAGAGTGATTTTATTCGCTACTAGCCGGACTCGCCGCGCCGCAAACCAGTCAACCACCCTCTCTTGATTACCCGCTAGTATAAGTCAGCTGCGTGTGTGTAATTACTCGTTCGAGAAACAATTCTCCATAAAAGATCGAGGCCCGCGTATACACGTACATACGTACCACAAACCATTGATCAAAAGTAGCGAAATTTCACTCGCTATTCTCAATACGCCATGGTAACCACCCTCTAAATTACCCCCCGTACAACACTTAGTACCCGCTAGCATGCTGTACCCTGCGTGCGTATAATTACGTGTTCTAGGAACGATTCTCTATGGAAGATTGAAAACTAGGTGCATCGTACCTCGAACTGAAAAAAGTAACTGGATTTTCTATACCGGTTGGCAACTCGACCATTCTTCGAACAACCCTCCGCTGAGCTATCGGAGAATAATTTCGTGTTCGAGGAACGATTTGCCATCAAAGATCGAGACTGGGGAATATCGTATCCAGAGACCGTTGATCAAGGGTAACTAAATTTCACTCGATACCCTACAGCAACCACCCTCTAGATTACCCGCGCGCAGTTAGTACAGCTGCGTGCGTACAATTACGTGTTCTACGAACATATCGTGGATTATGGAAAACTAGGTGCACCGTATTCCGAGCATAAAACCTAACTGGATTCGACTTGCTACCCGGTGTACAATTCCGAGGGTTTCCTCCAGAAGATGGAGAAAAGCAAATACCAATGCTACCGCGATTCGATTAATACATTATCACGCCCATCCTAATCACTCGGTTCACGGTGTTTCTAATTACCCGTTCCGAGAAACGATTCTCGATGAAAGATCGAAAAGTAGGTGTATGGTATTTACCAGTCTGGTAGCGGGTCCGCCTTCCTGAAACTCGAATCCGATTCGGTCGACGAACTCCAATCCGTTTCCAGCTTCGAAAATTCCACTCCACTGCGCGAAGGGGGCGAGATCACACAAAATCTTGTTTCTTCCAGGGTACCTCTAACCCCGTGTAATATGTTGCACGTATGTATATCCACGTCGTTTCGTGCGTGTTTGTGTGTGTGTGTGTGTTGTGTAGGTGTACGCGTGTATATCGCGGTGCTTCGATTCGCGGACAAAAAGAACGCAGCAAACGATGGAAACAACGGGTAGCAAACACACCGTCGAGGGGTGTTGGTGGTGGGAGACGAGGGGGGAATAGAGGGTGGGGAGGAGGGAAGGAGAGGAGGGTGTCGGTGTGTGAAAAAGGGGGGGAAAAACGGTGCCGCGAAAAATGTTCAGCCGCTTAAAAACGTCGCGGCGAGTGGCGTCGACGCGAATTCGTCGTCGGATTGTTTGTCACGGTCGATAGAGGCACACGGAGGAAAGCAAGCGCCATTTTATCCCGTGCACTCGCGGCAACGCGAAAGGTGGACGGAGAGGACGGTGCACCGCGGGGCTGCGACGGCTATACCGATGTACGCTTTCTCGTGTATCTCCCTCCCGCCGTTCTTGCGTGTATCTCTCTTTTTCCCCCGCACGGTATCTCGTTCCCACCGTGGTCGTCCTCGGTCCCTTTCTCGCCGTGCCGAAGATTCACCGTGGCAGAGAGAGCGTTCCTCTCCGAATCGATCGCTCGATTATCGGGAACGGGAACGGTAACGCGCCGCGGCCGTGGATCGTCGCACGATGCAGATTCCCGCACTCTGTTCACCCCACTTGTACTTTTACCATACGCTTTATATACGTGTGTATACTCTTTCTTTCTTTCTTTCTATCTCGTTCTCTTTCTCTCGCTGTTACGCGCTATATATCTCTTTCTCTCGTCGTACACAAGTCACTGAAACGAAACTCGATCGCAGACCGGCCGCCGGGGAACACTACGACCTCGTGCGTCGTTATCGCGAGACACGCGTCCCTCTGGTTAAAGTACGGTTCTCGATTTTACTCGACTTTTCAACTGGGCTCCCTTTTTCTCGTTGCTGTTCGAATTCGACGCGGCACAAGTAGAGTCCGTCGCGTTTCGCGCACGCGGGAACCACCGTAATCGAGAGACAAGACTCGTGTGCTAGTTCGACCACCGAGCTTGCGATAGTTCTCCTCTACCTCCTCTCTTCTCTATGTTGATCTCTCTGTCCGTCTATCTCTCTCTCTCCCTTTCGGTAACAGAGAACGCGAGACGCGCGACACCGAACTCGAACCACGTCCGTCGTGTGCAGCGAGAGGACACGAACTGAAGCGGCGAGCCGAAGCCGAGGCGAGCCGAGCCGAGCAGCTTGCTCGGCTGGTTTCACCGTACCGCTATTCGGCCGTGTTACACCAGCGCCGCCACCGGGGCTGCACCCTCACCGTCCATTTTCCTCGATCCTGTCCTCCTCGCTCCTTGTCCGCTTGATTTTTCGTTCGAAAGATCTCTCGTACGCGACGATCGCCACCGCGGTTCCTCGATCCGACGCTGGCCAACGATCGCCGGATAGATCGGCTACACGAAACACTTTATCGGCCTGTAAATAATAATGACGCGAAACACCGGAGACCACGACAGAGAGCGGGGTCATTGATTTTTTGAGCCCGTCAAGTGTAAGCCGCGCGCATGCGCGATCGCGCCACCGGCGTGACATCGGCCGTTCTCATACTCGTCCGCCGATGTTCCGGACTTGAATTTCTGGTGACTTTCGCCGCGCCGCCGGCGCACCCGGCGAAATATTGTTTGAAATCGGCTCCGGTTTTCTTCGGAGCTTCCCCCTTCCTCTTCCCCCCTCTCCACACCTGTCTTCTTCTTACGACTCACCTTCACCGGCAACGACGGCGCGACATCGCTAGTCCATGCTATGCCCTGGGTCCCGAAATATGCGGACTCGAATGCGACGTATTCCCACAGGACCTTGCGACGATACGGAATCGTTGGACGTTCGAACGTTTTTGGCGGTTCACCGACTCTCTTTCGTTTTAACTTCTTTCTTTCGCAAGAGAGACACACACGCGGCAACACTTCTTCGAACGCGAAGTACACCGCGTCACGTGACACCGGACTTCGATTGCATGCTGGGAAATTTATTGAAATTTCAATCACGTGACCGTAAGTACGTTTCGCACTTATCTCTGATTTATCTATTCAACGGTGATTAGTGATCACAGGTTTATGGGTAATTTCTTGAAATTGCGACACGGTTGGTTGTTTAACAGTGTCAAACAGGAGTTTAATGTCGCGGTTGGATATTCATAATTAGACTGCGGGATCCTGCCCGTGATCGATGTCTGTGCGTAACCTCGGCGAATGCGAATGCCTGTTTTAATGTTGTTTCGGAACCTTTTACTATGAAATCGTTCTGCTCGGCGATCCGTGACAACATCTTTTTTCATTGACAGTTTGCTAAACGATCCCGTTCCGGAATTATGCGAGCTCGCAAACGATTTGTATGTAACGTTCGACGGGAAACGCGGTGAAATACAGGTTAACCTGTTAACTCGGTTAATTTTCGATCGTACGTTGCCTTTCGACGGCGGTTTGTATTAATGCGACAGGTTGTGGTCTGACGCAACGGAATAAGAATCGCGAGTATATACATAGTTTACGGTAACGACGATACGACAGAATGCGAGCCCGCGATTAGTTGAATAAACAAGAAAATGATCTGCGCGAGATATTCGAAACGTCCCGTCGTCCGCCCGGTTAACAGGTTAACAATGTGCCGAGTGACAAAGTGTCGGTGCATCAAAGGGGAGAAAGACGGTCGACGAAGGGGGAGCCAGTTCCAGAACAATCGTTATCGCGGACCTGCAAACATTTTTATCTCATCGATCGTGGGACTGGAATTAAAAGGCAACCGGAGGCGAATTCAACGTAAGTAACTCTATCATCCGGACATCGACTGGCTGAGCCGCTTGTTGCTTCTTCTCCATGGTGGTTCCTGCTTCCATGCACGGCTATATAGTCTCGCCATGATCTTTTTCCGATGATATGCATTCTTTCAAGCGCTTGTTATTAACGACCATTTTACTGTTTCAGTTCCTCTTGCATGTTAACAATGACCACTGATAACAGCGCTGTATCGGTCCGCTAGCTCTTATCGCAAATCGTTTCGCAGATAAAATAAGCGGTGAATCGGCCTTTCTTAGCCTCTGATCAACATAGTTAAGCGGAAAACGATTGTTAGACTATGTCAGCGGTTCTCAAAGATTTTTAGACTGCTGGCCCATCCACATCAAGGACCGTAGTGGAGTTAATGAGTTAGGAAGAACACGGAAGGAGGATCGCCAGCACGAATGATCGAACTCCGTAGAATCGTTCTGGAAATAGTTCAAAGAACGATTATTTTTAGCGCGCATGACTCTGCAGTCGTGTTGCATGCCGCATAAACAACCGCTGAAAAGCTTTTAGTACCCAGAAACCCTGAGGCCCTAGGAGGGTCCCAGTGGCTCTCATTTGCCAATACAGTCCCTCGCAGATACTCTGGATCGTTGGGTCCGTTCAGGGTCCATTGCATTTTATCTAGGACTTCTTGATGGTTTCACGGCTCGGTGGGATCTTTGGAAGCTTAACCAAAATTACTGGGACTGACCAATATACAATAGACCTTACGATATTAATACTAAATATAATAAATGCAATAACTTAATCTCCAGTTGCCAGGCGACAGAGTATAAGACAAATTTCGATCTAACATAAATGGCCCTAACGATTAGCCAGGGTTTGCGCCATAAAGTACAACGCCGTTACCGATCGCAAGAAACAGCACCACTTTTTCCCCCTCCGCATTTTCTGTTTACTTTTCATTTACGACGAAAACGCTACTCGCGCGAACAGCCTGTAATTCTAAGCTGGCCGTAAACCGTGGCTGGTTTAGTTGCTAAAACCGCGAATCGTTGGCAGTTGTTAAACAAAACCGCGCCATAAATTAGCCGAAGGGATTCCACGTTTCACCGGGCCAGTATTCGGAATCATAATGTTTTTCGATCATCTTCGGAGCTTCTTAGGGACCGCAGTCTATCTTATAGATACCAGATGGTCGCCTTGTCGGCGGCGCCAGACGGGCCCGTTTAAAATTAAAGAATAATCGCGGGCTGCTGGTCCGATCGGTTCGGTAACTCGAGCTGCATCCGAGAACAGATTCTCAGTCACGGACAAAAAACCGATTCATCGATGCCGCAACAAAAACCAAAAACAAAATGCAAATCGTCTCGATTCCAATCCGACAGCAGAATGCGAGATCGTCGAGATCTTCTTCAGCGAGTACGATAATACTATCAGTCGCGGAGAAAAACTGATTCGATGCAACAGTAAACATTACAGAAAAATTGCAGATCCATTTTTCATGAAGTAATCGTTTCGATTTCGATTGGCAAACACGAGACAACGTTGTTGCGTTGATAAGGTTGATGTACCGTATCCTTGGAGCTCGAGTAACGATAATAGTATCAATCGTGGATAACGAACTGATTCATCGATGAAATATCAAGAATCAAAATAGAACTGTTAATCCACTGTACTAGGTGCACTTCGCTCGATTCCGTTTCGAAAGCAAGACGGTATTGCGTTGGCAGCGTTGATCTATTGGCTCTTCGAAGACCACCAAGTAACAAGAATACTCTCCCAGTCATGGACGAAAATCAATTCATTGATGCAATAGCAAAAACCGTAAGAAAAATGCAAATCCGGTGGTGCAATAGCGTGGCCATTGAGTCGAGAACAGGGCGCAAGATTTTTGCGTTGGCAGCGTTGATCTATCGGCTCTTTGGAAGCCCAGTAACGAGGTAATCGGCCGAGCGATCAAGATCCCCAAAGGTTGGTTCCCCTTTCTCTGTCTCGCGGCGGCAGCTCTATAAGCATAGCCGGACGGTCGGACGGACGGACGGATGGCTATTTCCGCATGACATCACACCGCCCGCATTTAGGAGCGGAGCACGATTTTCTATTTTCTTGTCGGTCTACATTGGTGGCCCGTGAAGACCTGCAAGGTCAGCCCCACCGAGATGCGCCCCCGGTCCCCCTGATCGCTTTTTATTCCCCGTTGTTTTATTCGTCTCTTCGTCCCGGGTCCGGTCTGCGCTCCGGCCGACTGTTACTCTTTTTCCACACACCGGCGAAATTCGCAAAAACGTCTTATTAAAGCGGGCTGCCGCGAAATTTCCACGATTAAACGGACCGCGATGCGCGCACATCTCTTCTCTCTCTCTCTCTCTTTCTCTTTCTCTTGAGATATTCTTCTCTTCGGCTCCCTGTAACGCGACCCGGGGATGCCTTGGTAGCTAAGCCGGTCCAAGCCGATCTCTCCTAATCGAGAAATAATTGTACGAATTTGTCCGAGACCTGGCGAACGGGACAGAGAGAAAGAGAGGAGAGGAGATCCTTGTTGTTCACGTTGGCTCGGCCACTGCCACCCGGAGGCTGTTTTTTACCAATTCATACTCTCAGGTGGAACAATGGATTCGGCGAGACAAAGGAGCGGCTACTCTTGCTCGACGGAGGTACCGTTCCTCGCGCTAACTCGGTTAGCCGTTCGTTAGCGGAATTAGAAATGAAGGTCCGCGCGCGAAAAGAAAATTCGCGGGCAGGCTCAAGAGAGAAAAAGAGAGAGAGACGTTCGACGTGCTCTCTTTCCGTTTCGAGCCGGTCCGATTCTTGGGGGAATTGTTAAATAGAACATTTAATTAGCGGCGTTCGCTGCGGTGCATTCTTTCGTCGTTACCCCGGCGTGTTTTAAATAACTGAGCACGCGGAACTATAAAACGATCGTCTTCTCCCTCGGTTGTTGCTAGTAGCTTTTTTCCAAGAGAAAACTATCGAAGAGAGTGAGAGAGAGAGCAAGAGCTGGCTACCGGCACGGCCTATACACGATCGATCGGTATCTTATAGCTCTGTGGAGCGTGGCCACTGTGCGAGACGATACGCCGATCGATACGTTCCGCTAATAAAGTGGATCCACGCGACCGCGGAAGAGGATTTCTGCGCGAATAACTTCATAACCGGCGCTCGTAAGCATTACACGTCGACGTGCGCTTTTATACGTTCCTACCGGTTATTTACTTCGCCGCAGAGAAATTTATTACAGTACCAGGAGCCCGGCGAACGATCCCGTGCGGGCAGGAAAAAGCTCAAGTATTGGCTACCTAGAGCTCGTTTCGTCACTAGTTAAGAGCCTCCCCGTGAATCGGCGTCGGTCTGAATTTTCGTGGCTATGCTGCGTCTCGATCGCCGGTGTATCGATCGAATCCCTCGATGATCTGCTTCGTTTCACCGTGCGGTCATGGTGCCCGGCTACGCACCCGACGAATCGTGGTAGATCATTCGCTTCCTCGCCGTGACTGCTGGAAAACGTTCCCAGAATTTTTTCCCAGTCATCCGGAGGAATTCCACCGAATTTCGGAGAGCGGAAGCGCGCCTGGGATTAATCAGTTTTTACGCGCATTAAATCTGGCCGCGTAACCAATCGATTGCCGGTCGTTCTCCTAGAAGGACGAGAGGTGACAAAAAGAACGAGGTGGAGGTAAGGAAAACCGCGGAGAAGGACCTTCGCCATCCTTGGAGTCCGTCCTGCTCGGTAGCTTCAGCAGGACTGACAATTTTTGGCAGAGCACTCCTGTTTATGTATTCCGTCACACGAGCGTTGATAGCGCTGCGAACTTTGACAGCGCTCAGTGGTGCCTGCGGAAATTTGTTGTAACAGTCTAAGGATGTACCACACACAGGACTGAAGCCTGTACGATTGACAAGATACGTTTATTTACGCTAAAACATTGTCTTTACACTCCGATACAATTTGCCATTTAGAGCAAGTTTTTTAAACGATTTTGTCTGTGATCTCCAACAACATTGGAAATTAATATAACAAGATATGAGAATCGATAAGATAAAGTTCGAATGGCATCGTTTGCGTGGTTCAAAGATAACGACTCGACAGCTTGCTCTTAAGAAATTGAGGAGGATATGAAATAAACCTTAATGAGGAACGCATAACACGAACGTAATAATTAAAAGATTTTCTGTACACGAGTAACTCTTATGCCAGACGACGGGTTGGTCCGATTACATCCTTTTTGCCTACAGTAGTAGTAGGAGCGAGCAATAGCCAATCAGAACGGCGTTCCATTACCTAGACACAGCTTCTCATCCTGGCGCAAGTGGTACTCACCTTTTCCGGTTAATGTTGCGCAAAATGGACAGTCCTCGGGCGATTGCCGGGCGTAAAAACCAACAGCGGAAAGGAATAGTAGCGCGTAGGTATGCGTGTACACGAGAGGAGACGGGACAAGATGGAAAAGGGATTTCGGTGATGTCGTGACGGCGGAGGTGGAGGAGGAGATGAGGAGCAGGAGGAGGAAACGAGGAGAGGAGAGCAGACGATGCGAGGAATAAAAAGAAGGGGACACGTTAAACGTGGAACCAGGGGTCATAAAAATCCGAAGCGCAGGTATAAACCAACGATCTACAAGTCCGTGGCGAGGACGATTCTAATCTCTAGCCTGCTGCCGGGCTAGCGGGAGTTGAGGCACCGGGGAACGGAAAGCTAAAAAGAACCGGCCGAAGAAAATAGTTGGCCCGCTAAATTGCCGCGGCGCGAGTTTGTTAGAAAATCGGCGGAATGCAGACCCCGGTGACAAGGGGGTGGTGGAATGGAACACCACTATTTCGTAGGAATTTTCTGGAGACGAGACCTATGACCACCTAGACTCCTTGGTCCTCGTTTAATAGCCCTCAAGGTGCTCTTGAAGTTTTTTTACGGAGAATTCCGTTTGGTCCTAACGACGACTAATTCTTTAATTCCGAGGTACGACGAAAGTTTGATGTGCGCGGCGCGGTGGTTCGTCCGGGCTCCTCTTCGAGGAACACGTCGGTGCTGCCCGTTTTTGGCAGTATCCATGAACCGGGCTCCTCGGTTCGTTCCCGTCGAATTGATTCATGCTTTACAACAGCGACATTTTTATTTGGTCGCCAGCGCTGTCGAAAGATTTGTGATATTCATCGCGCGGGAAGTGACAGTAAAAACAGGCTGGGAACGTTGATCCGTCATACGTGTCTTAGGAAGGTAATTAATAGAGGAGAGCCGGAGAGACACGGTGTGGCATGGCGTGTTCGCTCGGCCATAAATTTAGCGGAAGGCCGAGAGACTGAACGACGCATAAATTTCACGTGGACGCGATAAACGCGTGCTCGTATACACGCTCGTGTACGATTTCGCGAAATCGAGTATTATGGTGCGCGCGGAAGACCGTCCGACGACTGCGACCAAACAAGACACGAGACGAGACGAGTCGAGTTGCGAGGAGACGCGCATCGTCACGCGCGGAGAGCGTTCGAGCTAATGGTTTCGTAATTGAATAAATGTGGCCGATTAGTCGCGTAGCCTCCGAGAGACATTTAACGAGCTACCGTCGAAATAACCGTTCGGTTTACTGCAAATCGAATTTAGAGTTAATCGGCATTTAATTTAAATACGCTGCTCAAGGGCTTAACAGATTTATCTTTCCCATCAGTCGCGCGACGATCGCATCTATCTTCGCAGTAATTCATAATCCCCCGCGATCGCTGAGAATGTCTCGAATCGATCGGTCGCCGCGAGAGGTTGCTGACTTGCCTCACGGCTGCTCGTGAGATGATCGTGTTCGTTGCATGGTTGACAAGAGTTAACATTGATACGCGTTCGTATCGAACAAGAGATTTATTTCGTTTCTCCAGATAGACCGTTGCGCGTCGCTTCGATGCGACGACAATACGAACGCGTAACCGGCAAAATGAGAGACAAGTGCTCGGTGAACATGAAGGACAGGCGATGAGATTTAGCACGCGGTGCGCTTTCTTCTTTTCCTCCTCCTCCTCCCTTTTCTCCTGGTCTTATTTCTTCTTGAATCTTGCTTTCTTCGACACCACCGCCGCGTTCGACGGCGACTTCGGGTTCGATTGGTTTTTGTGTTTCTTGCTCTCCACGTGCTGGGCAAACATGCTCTCCGAGTTTAGCGACAGGTTGCACGGCGCACAGTAGTATTGGCCTGAAAACGAAACGAACTTTCAATTACATATTCCTAGACGGTATTACAATCGCAAAAGCTTAAGCTTCGGTATTTTTGATCGACTAGAATGCGTATTGTCTACATCAAACATGAGCAACGAGCGTTGGTTGCCTTAGAAGCGCCTTGAATTGCCCCTGCGGGCAAGAGATAAATCTTTACGCTTGGTGTAGACTCTATGTCCTCTAAAACGTTAACTGTAAAGCTCGTGACATGTGACTTTAATGTTAATGGTGACAGAAGACCATCTATTCTGTCCTGTTTGCCTAAAGTGGGTGTGGCCTGACGTACGTAGGCGTGGTTTTGTGGCTCACGATCTAAATAGAGCTCGCACAGTGTCCTACAAAGCAACAATTGCTCATGCTCGATATAGACACTAGAAACTACAGCCTGTGCTTCAGAGGAAGAGACTTGGGCTTCACTAAAAGTACTTTTCTTTGCAGACAATGCCATCGATTGATCAATGATCCATCTCAGCCGTCGTACGATCGATTCTCTCGTACGATTGGGGAGAGTCGCCAAATTTAAACCAGCTGCTAGATTGAATCACCATGTATCTTGAACAAGAAAAACATTTGCACTATTATTGGCGACATTAAGTGACTGCCGGTCCAATCTAGGACCAATTCAGGTCCAAATTCGACTCTCTCCCACTCGGCAGTTGTTCAGAGGGTGTCCTTACCCGACGGGGTCCGATAGATCGAGTAGTCTATGGGTCCAGGTGTTGTGGGGCTAGTCTCGTTCTCGGTGGCTGAAAAATTCGATGGGTACAATCAATTCTCGCAACCGTTTTTCACGGCAAAAATTGAATTTTTTTGATAACTCTTTAAATCTTCAAAATCCAAAATAATAGCCATTTTAGATAATTAACCTTCAGTTACTCGCACTTGCAAATTTTCATCGAATAAAATAACTATTTCAATGCAGAATAAATATTCGCTAGTGTAGTCGACATTTTTGTTTATGCTTGAAACGCTGTTGAGATTGTAAGTATCATGTGCGAGTAATTAAATGTGAAAAGTGAATGCTTACCAGGCTCAGGGACAGGTAGCCCGTTCAACCTGAGCATTCGCAGATGTCTAGCACCGCGTTTGTGCGTTTCTAGCTGGTCCTGGCGATTAGCCGAGACTCCGCACAGATCGCAACGCAAAGGCGTCGGATATGGCGGTGGTGTGTATAAGGTTGCTGCTCCTGGCGTCGGTAATGCTGCAGCACCGTCAGGTATAACCGGTTGCGGCGGTGCAGGGGGCTGCACCTCCGCCGGTTGGAAGCCCGTTCCTATTCCGTACCGTCCAGTGGGATCTATTTGATTGTACTGACTTTGACTTTGCGACTTCTTCGACGGCCTGCACAAGTGAACGCTCTGGTGAACTCGTGCAAACTCGTGTGAACTTCGACTAACTCGGTCGACACGGTTAATTATCAAATTGAGCAGTAAGTCCGTTCGCGTTTCAACATTTTTCATCAAATCTTTGTATGAATTGATTTGGGTTTTCTTCAATAGGCAATTTCGAAGGACTTCTTACTCAACCCAATATAATTGTAGACAAGCACTATAGGAAGCCGAAAAGTTAGCAGTCAGGACACTGTGAACGGTAGAAGACTCGGATCCATCTGCCTTCTTTGATCGAAGCGCCTTTGGCATAGCGATTACACTCTATGCATCTGTCGACAAAGATTGCCCTACCGAATTAGACCGAATCACAGCTGACTGCCATCTTTTCGGCTCCTAATACGCATAGGTCTTTATACCTCGCTCGACGTCCTCCGTTCGCTGCTCTAATGTGCTTTTTGCCGGCATAGTGCTGCGTTGCGTCCGTTTGCGACGTGAACCACGTCTTACAAATCTACGAAAGAATCAAGAGATCAAGATGACGAAAAGAACTTGAAAGTACCATCATAAATAAACTTTATTGTTCCTCACATCGCAATAGTTCTGCCAGTCGTTGGTCGTGCTCGTAACCTGTCCGTCCTCCGTTTTTTGCTTCTTGACGCTCTGGTTCAAGAACATGGACACCTTCTTCTGATGCGGCTTGCCATCGTAGTGTAGTTTCGCCTGTAGCGTCGAGTTCATCTGTAAACCATTGGCCCGTAAGAATCATGCTGATCTGCGCGTCGTTTATCGCGTTCGACGCCTAAAGACCCTATTCTCGTAGAGGGTCTCCGTTCGCGATTTTTATCGGATAAAGTAATCGAGCCTTACAACTGCGTTGCACAGATCGCATTTCAGCGGTTTCATTAGCGCTGACAGTTCCCTCTGGGCGCTCGCGACTTTCTCTGCGAAAACGAAAACATAAATCAATCTTTAATTAGCTAACTGCTGCCATAAGAATCTGGACTCCGATTGCCCAACGATAATTCGATGCACAACCAGCAGCTAACGAATAGCAAAAGAGAGCTCCGAGCCACACTGTCGGGCATTTTGTCTTCCAAACGCGAAGAGTTCTCTTCCAAATGTCCAATTAACCATCTTTAATCCTTGGCACTCGAACGGTCATTCTGAGGTGCCGCTAAAAACTGCTGTACCGTTATACAAAATATTGAAGGATAATTTCATATCGATAAAATTTCAAAAATCAAAGGAAATGGAAGTTTGAGTTAAAAATAGGACTTTTTGACCAAATGCTGTACAGTGTGGCAGGCCAGTAGCATGATCGCGCTTACCTGCATCTTGCGCGGGATCGATGAACTCGCTCTTGCGTTTGTGGTGCTTGGTCTTCGTCTTGCCGACCTGGATCGCAGGTGCAACCACCGCTGCAGCCGCAGCTGCAGCTTTGTAGGTCGTGTCGTACCATCGAGCGTAGAGATCCGAAGTGTCCGCGTCAGTGGGTAGCCACCATGGAGTGGCTGGTTGTCCAGGTGTTGGAGGCTGCATCGCGGGGTGCATCATGTACGGGGCAGGTACAGGGAGATTCGGGAACGGTGCAACAGGAGCTGGCACAGTCATAGGCGGCGTTTCGTTTGGGCAAGTGCTGGATGCATTCTCGGTCGAGTTTACTTCCGGCTGTAGTTGGTCCGTGGAGCTCTGTACATTGTTGCTCTTCGGCGATGCAACCGGTGGAGGCGGCGGCGGTGGCGGCGGCAGGAAGCATTCTAATCCTGGTTCAAGTACAGTGATTCTAAGTACAGTATACTCCCTCTTATTAATCATCTATAGAGTGTTCAATAGTTTAGTATACCGAGTTAGAGACGATGTTCCGAGAACAGAACCCGGAAAAATCGACAGGAGAGGACCCTTTCGGAGAACATCGGGAATTGAATGGCTTACGAGCATCGATTATTATTGCTATTTGCGCTCCTAAGAGAGAATTATGGATCCAGGAACGATGGATCGTAAAGATCTTTGTTGGCGATTCGCGGAATTCTTCACCGCTTAAAAAAGGTACGATGATTTTTGAATCGCCTAGTATCGCGAGATTGATACCGAACGATTAATAACCGATGATACGATGATAATAATATAATAGGAACGCAGATTTGAGAAGCGTTACGGAACCGATATCGAGAGACCGATGAATGGCGAGTGGTTGCGTTGCGCGTCCGATTTATGATGGCGATAAAAACCACGGACAGTTTAAGCACGCCTCGAGCTATGCATGAAAATGCATACCAGATAAAATATCGGAAACGGCCGGCGATAAAGTGCCGGCGTAAATATCCGCAAGACGAGATGCGTATCGACGCAATTTGCCCTCGGATCCGATTTAATTGCCCCACCAAGCTAATACTGATTTCCCTAATTTCGAGCGACCCAGCCCGTAATGCCCGCCATTTTTATCGGGAACGCGGAAGATACATCCTGCGGGGCCGGAGCCCCACTCATCGATAGCTCCAACCGAGGATCATGTTCGGCCCTTCATTTTATTGCTCGTGTCCTCAACAAAATTGCAAACTGTTTGCCAACCGCTCTGCCACCGTTTTTCATACCCTCTCGATCGCGGTGATTCGCTAGAAATTTTTAATTATTTGCGCTAGACGCACCGTCCACTCAAAGTCGCTGACTTGTGCTTTTTTTATACGAATTGCCGGACGCGTTGCATTCATGACGGCTTTGATTGATTTCCCGGTCTGAAAGACCTTTGGAAGTTGACGCGTTCGCTGCTGGCATTTATTTCGCTGTTTATCGTGTTAAAATATTTTATTGAATACAACATACCTGCTTTACGAAATATTGAAGCATTTTAGCAGAAGAATTGGGTGTATAAAATTAATAGCAAAGTGTCAAATTTGCGGAGAACTCACCAGTGAATTTAGATTGATCGTATTTATAGGATTTCGAGGTAATCAGATTACGAACTCGCTCGCAGCACGCTCCCATCGCTACTTATTGACTGCGAGCTGTCTGTACGGTGCACTTCACATGTGCAAGCTGCATCGGCGGCCACGATCGAGATAAACAGAGAAACTTATCGAGCGGATTCGCAGAGAAATTAACATTACGCGAATCGAGTAAAATCGATCGGGCTAATTATACCGCAGACGGCCGAGCATTTACAGGCGAACGTACTTTCGAGACGCACCGAGGCGAAGACTTCCGTTAACGAATCAGATCAATTCTTTTTCGATTGCAGCCGTAGAAAAGTTGTAATCTCAAACGGTGCGATACTCGCAACATTTTTTAACGAGGACGGATAACAAGCACGCGTGCACAAAATTAATCCAATATTCTGCATGCAATTGAAATTAAAATTTCTAAAGAAGATTACAGAAATCCTCGAGCAATCTTCTTGTATCCATTGCTCTCGCTGTTTTAATATTAGCTGAATTTATAAAATTTTAAACGTTCACGGATTTTACGCATTTTCAGGTTCAGTTGCGCCGGTCAACTATGACCACCACGGCGTCATCGAAAAGACAGTGCAGGTTAGAAGTGACCACCACGACAGTAAACATGTAATGAGTTTACCTATTCGGGCAATTAATTCATAATTACGTGCATGAGTTCGCGGGTTTAATTGGAAGCGGGAAAGGCGGTCGAAAGACGACACAGGCTTTGCACGCACGTGACCAATGCACTTCGATATTTTAAGAAGTCAGCTGATTTCGGCGACGAAGTATTCACTGAAATTCGACAGTGAATGCACGCTGGTCGGGGACGATCTCTGGACAGGATTTTCTGTAGGGTCGACGTGGGCCGCGATGGTCGGTTCTGACAGTAATTGTTTCGATAATTGGTTCACGTAGACATGCCACAAGTCGCATCCGGTCGATGGGAGACCGTTCGCGATTGTACGTGGGCGGCTCTCTGATCACGATCACGCAATGTGCACCTCGAAATCATCAAATTCCTCGAGCAAAGAATAAC
Source organism: Lasioglossum vierecki (assembly GCA_028455595.1). Lineage (NCBI taxonomy): Eukaryota > Metazoa > Arthropoda > Insecta > Hymenoptera > Halictidae > Lasioglossum > Lasioglossum vierecki. The sequence goes on from CM052337.1 coordinate 10,349,491, forward strand.
AAATAATATTCTATTTGTCTCCGCGTATGATTCTCACCTTGAACCGAGAAAATGCGCCTTGCTTGTTCATCTAGGAGAATATTTGGGGTTCGATTCGAACAACGTGGATCAATGAACGGGATCGAATACAGTATAAGTTGTAGAAAGAGGGCCAAACTCACCGGGTATTTCTGGATTCTCGATGATTTTTGCGCTGGACATTTTCCGGCTCGAACACGATGATGTTCTCTGTTATTGTCCGAGGAATGTTGACAGTGAGCGATAATTACGGCACGATAATAGTCCTCGTTTTCGGTTTCTCTCGCACGCGCGAACAGGTTTCGCCGGTATAGTTCTGTGGCTGTTACGTTTCGCTGGGACACGGTACCGTTACCATTCTTCCGTCGTCCACGACTGTCAATTATTCGGCGAAATAGAAAAGTTAGTGAGGTTAATAGGCGAGTTTGACAAGCGACTGGACGACATTACGCGATATTGAACCGAGATGCAAGATGGCCGCGAACACTACGCTCGTCGGCCGTGGTCTATCCGAAATTATTCGGATAGCCGAGGGAAAACGGAATCTCCCATGGCGAATCGGCCGGGTCCCGTTCGCACGTGAACGATGGAGGACAAGGCCGAGTTGTTGAAATGCCTCGAGGAAAAAATCAACAATGGCAGAGCCACCATAGATCGACTGAAACTCCTCGGCAAGATCGATGGTGTTGAGAAGCTCATGCGAAAGTTTCAGCAGGAAATCCGATTTTTGGAAAAGGTACGTTCGTCTCTCTGGTTTTGAAAAAATTTCGTATCGCCACGTGTTGTTTTTAGAACACGCGTGCATGTAATTTCGAGCAGGAATATCGGATGCCATATGGGTTAGTTTCACATGTGCCTGAATTCACAGCAACAGAATTGTAACTGTATGCTGTTCTCACAAAGGTACAATCTACAGGAAATGTAAAGAAGGAGCATCTACAGAGTACGAATCTGATTCATCTGAATGCCATCGTGGCACGGCTGTTCCGTTCCAGCGAGCCCACCAATATCATGAAACCATTCAAGTATCAGAAGTCTAGGCTTGAGGTTGATATCGTGTGCAATGGTGGTGCGTCCTGGGTGAAAGTCATTGCTAGGAATGCCAAAGCTCTCACTTTAATTTCAATGGGCAATGGGGAGTATGGGCAAAAATCTGTGTTGGATCAAGCGACCTGCTTCCTGCAGTGTGCCAAGAGCTATCCACACTTGTACAGACCACCAGATGTTGTGTTTCATTTTGCTTATGGCATAGAGGTACCCCTAGCTGTACATTTGGAGAGAATGGGGGTGGTTGTGGAAGGAGATCGCATAAACTGTGATGATAAAAGCACAAGCAAAGAAGGTAATTTTGTTCAGGCGAAATATTATACAATATTGATTATCCGATTACATCTAGAAGAAATATTTATTGTTTTATCCATCATGGTACAGAAGCAGACAGTAAATTTTCCACGTTAATCACATCGGATCCTTCAGAAGAACCTCCAGATGACTGCAAAGAGAGCATAAGCTCGGATTTAGATACTTTAAATACTTCTTCTCTCGCCACAGAAATAAACATACTTAATTTAGATGTGTCGACATTATTAGCTTATGTGACGAACATGACAAATGGGTACGATCATTTTATTTACCGAGAGCCTCTACTCACCCAGCAAGCCGAAATGGAGCGAAAGCGTCCAGTAAAACCGATTCTAGAGAAATTATTTAATAGCAAAGAACTGATCGTTTGTCAAACTGCTTATGATAATTTTATGAACATCATAGCAGTGATCGGCGGTCCCAAAGAGTCTCTCAGAGCAAAAGAATTATTGAGCAGGGTTCGAATTGTCGATGATCTACCCACAGGCAGGATCATGGAGAAATTAAGCCTGGGTGGGAAAATTAAAGATAGGTCTCGATTGGTTTTTGCCAGTGGCGAGAACATGAAGAGCATCACTGTGTCTGCAAATGAGGGTTTCGTTAGAGCAGCACGCATGCAGGTACAGATCGATTTCTGTTAGACCAAAAAAGACTGATTAACTTGATAAATGATTTTTCCAGGACATAGAGTGTACAGTTTTCCTGCACGAACCTAGATCTCTTTCAGAGATCAAGGAGGGATTCGCAACAAAAATAAGCTCGTCTTGATATTGGTTCAATGAATTTATAGCTACAAAATGGAATACACACAGCACATGGGAAATACTAAGGTGTCCTATAAATAGTGTCGCTTCTCTCTCTTTAGCGTTAAATTAAAAACTTTAAAAAATTAAAAAATCGAAGGACGTCAGTGAAAACGATGCCCACTCTTTAATATTTAAATGTATTTTTATTTTACACTTAAAGTTACCATTATGAAACAACACGATTTATGGTACGATCTAACATTTCTATTTCGATGGCCAAAACTACGTCCAAGCTGTAATAACCGAATCACACCTCGTGATCTATGTCCGCGTCCATGTTCCCTTCGAACTCTGCAAGAAAAAGAGCCCGATTACAATCTGATTACAATAGATATGTGTCGAGTGTTAAAGGACATGGATATTACCGTCAATAAATTTGTTGAAGCTTGGATTTCTCTCTCTGGCTAATTGAATGTACTCTGTGTACTTGACCTCGTCTCCAAGGAGTTTGTAACACTTCGCGCTGTTCAAAAGGGCCTTAATGTTCGCGTCGTGAATTTTCAAAGCCCACTCGCAGTCCTGCAGAGCTTTCTCGTACAATCCGAGATTAATGTAAGCTAGAGCTCTGTTGTTCCACAAAACGGACGAGTCTTTGCGCTGCTCTATCGCTTTCGAGTAATAAGTCACCGCTTTCTCATAGTTTTCCTCTTTGAACGCTCCGTTTCCGATCCTCTTCATTGTATCTGCTCTCTCGTTCCTCGCCTTTCGATTCTCTGATCTCTCTTTCGCGTCTTTTTCCACGCTTCTCATAAACGCATCTGGAAATTCAAATAATTAATAGACTGCGGATTTTATGCATTCGACGAAAATAGAAAATGAATGAAGTACTTCGCGACATTTCTTCCTTGCTGGCTTCATTTTTGGCGCATTTATTAATCAACGTGCGGTTGGTTTTAACTTTGAGTTCGCAATCCTCGTCAATTGTGATCTCGTATTTCCTTTCCAAAAATTCATCCGCTAAGATTTGACCGTGTTTCTGCTCTTCAGGGTCCTCCGAGGCCAGCTTCTTCACGATTTTCTCTTAAACAGTAGTAAAAATGAATAAACGTTTTCGGGATCCAGGAAGATTTATACTCACCGACTTCGGTAGCGCGATGCATAAAATTTTGGAACTCCTCTTCTGTTACTCGTTTATCAACCATAGTATCGTCAATAAGTTTCTGTCCTTCGAGGAATTTTTCCTCCATGTCGATTGGCAAGCTCGTGTGTCTTGTCACTCTCGTGGCGAAGAATCAGCGACGCGTTGATTACATTTGAGTCTACTTGATACAGGTTTCCATAGAAACGTATGTCATATAGTGTTACAATTGTGTGTAGTGGTAGAAAGAGATCTGTACAATACTACTAGTACGCCGGTTATATCGGGAAAAACGGTATATAATGTATTCAGGTTGAACTGGTTTATTAGAAAAACAAACAGGGCTGTGTAACAAGGTAATGAACAAGACGGTAGATTATGCTTAACATGTACAAGTCGAAATCTTTGCAAAGTTTGCTCGGCGAAAGAAAAGATTCGCAATCAAGAAAACAACTTTATTCGATCTAAGCATTATTCGCCAACACGTAATCCTTTTTTAGTTTTTGGTCGCAGATTACTTTCTCTGCTAACCGTTTGAACCCTTTCTCGGTGGGAATTCAGGAAGGGAGCCTGAGTTAAAAATCTGATCGATGTTCGTGTAAGAAAACCTTTGGGAAGAGCCTGCAATATCATCAGGACTTTCGTTCTCCAGCTCTTCCACTTCCAGGGGGTCCATATACTCGTCTTCTTCCTGTTCAGGAGATATATCTACTTCATCTTTTATGAATACTGCGCATTTCATGGTCTGAATGGGTTCTGAACTGGTTCCTTGTTTTCTTCTGTCCAGAGGGTCGTTCCATATAGAATCTTGAGTAACGTTAATAGGTTTGCCTGCCGTGATCTCGACCTCGTCCATAATACAAAGCTTTTTCAATGGCAGGGGCTGGTCCTTGGATATAGCGGATAGTATTCTAGGCCAGGTGATAACAGGCTCGGGTGGCTCCTTCCTTTTCTGAGACTGTAGATTGGAGATTCCCCTGCTGGTGCTAGGCATATCGTTAGCATCCAAAATACTGATCCCAGACTTACCGGTCTCCAATCGTTGGCTCAATAAATTCATTCCTTCTTCGCTCTTCTTACTAACTTCCTGAGGCTTGAGGCCAGATTTGTGGGCAGAGGGGGCAGACCTGATGATGGGACAGTTCTTGATCTGTGGTCTAGCAGTGTTAGGCTCGTGTTCAGGTATGGTTTTGGGCAGTCCTTTGGTTTCGTCGATCTTCGGCCGCGAAACCGTGGCGGTCTTCCGGGTCGGATCGTGGGAAGCATTGCTGTTGGTCTCTCCGCCGAGGACCTTGGTCTGAATATGTCTGAGCCCGGTAACCTCGAGGATCTCCGCGAGCTTCAGCAACCGTCTAACCTCACTCTGGACCACTTGTATCTCGCCGCAGTACATGAAGTTGACGATGGTTTTCAGATCGTCCGCTTCGATGTCGTGCAAAATAATCATAGGATGAGGATGATCGTTGGCGACCAATAGCCGGCGAAAGAACGAGCTCGAGTTGGCCAACACCATCTTGTGACACTTCAGGATCGTTCCGTCTTTGCACACGAGCGATAGGTCTACAAACTGTTGCTTCTCGTAGCATGTGTCCAAAGAAACCGCCAAATGCGATGGGAAACTTTGCCACTTTAGGCTGAGCACCGTCTCTTCCCTCATCGTGACGATTCTAATTAATAAACGGCTTTTTGATTACGCTGCGTACGGTTCAGGCTACGCGACTTTCGGTTATGACAACGGTACTCGCCATGACACGTGCTGCTGTCATCACGGATTCGGTTTCAAGGATCAGTAACCGGATATCGATACTCTCCCGCGTAATTTTCACCGCAGTCTTTACTCCTCAGGAAGCACAGCCTTCGAATAAGAAGCCGAAGAGGAAGTCGAAACGAGTCCCCGGACGCTTTTCGAGAAAAGTTAGTTGACCGAGTGGGGGTCCCGCTTTTTAAAAATACTCTATATAACAATCGATTTCCGCCAGACAGCTGCTAGCGTTATCTACCAGGTAGCCGGCAAACTACAGGCTCGGATACGTGCTCCAAAAATAAAACCACCTACTCCGACACCCTGCCGAAAAACCCGGGGAAAATTTTAGGAGCCCCTGGGGAACCATCCAGGAAACAATAATTTCATTTTATTCAATAGGATTCTTGGTTCCATTTTCTTATTTTGTGGTTTTGTACATTCAAAACTGGATTTTTTGTAAAAAATGAACTTCCGCTATCAAAATTTATTTCAGCACCAGCCTTCATGGTTACATTGTTCCATTGAATTCAACGTATCCTCCTGCTTATGCTATACATTACAATTTTAAATAAGGACATGCATAAAATTGCCTCGATTATCTTTATGCATTGTACAAAATTTAATTACATCCTGTCCAAACCAGAACCTCGAGCATCACAGAACCAATACCACTCAAGTATATACGCTATAACGACAGTATTGTTCTATCAGAAAGATCATCTAAAAATTGCAGGAGCTTTCAATCTCGGAAAGAACAGACGCTGTATCTTTTAGAGAGTTGAATCTTCGCGCCATAGAAGGGGCGCAAACGTCGACGGATCTCGAGATATCTCGATGGTTCGAGAAAAGAGGTCGTATTGCTTCGAGGGGTCGATCTGGCAATTGGTTTCGATAATAGCAAATGGTCGTTTAATAACAGATGATTGAACGCGTTCGACGGCGCGGCCTAGCATTTATCTGTCAAAAGTGGTGACGGCCGGGCCGATCGGCGATGAGCCGGTTCACGGTCGCCTGTTGATCATCCCAGCTCGCGAATCGACTGCGTGGTTGATCGAGACGAGAGACGAGAGCACGCGTTGCTGCCGTGAGAGGAGACGCGCACATTGTTGTCCAGGTTTCCCCCGTTCGCATAGGATCAGAAACACACGGCGACCGACCGAAGTATATACGTGTTCTCTGTTTTTTTTGTTTGTTTTCTCTCTCTCTCTCTCTCTGTCTGTCTGTGTTCTCGGCTCGGCGAGGCTAGGCGGCGTGAACAGCCGGGGACCCGGCCCGAGTAAGTGGCAAAACAGCTCTCGCCGAGAGACGGATCGGCCGCGTTATTGTTTATTATGTGATCGTGAACCGTACCTTGACCGATAGCCAGCACCGGGGACACACGGAACGAAGGAACGAACGAAGGCAAACAGACAGAGAAAGTCTCAGTCGGGAAAATGCGACACGTCCGGGCCGATGTGTTCTGCTATCTCATCGTGGCGGTTCTTTTCCTAGCGCCGTTCAGTCATGCAGGTAAGCACCGAACGATTCGAAATATTTCTACATACTCCGAGATCTCTGCTTCGCCAGTAAATTCTGTTATACCGAAATTGCTCGTCGAAACCATTTGGGGTCACCCCTGCTAAGGCCACAATAGTCTTCTTCCGCTTTTTCACCGTCTCTCTTCCCCTCGCCTCTCTTGCTCGACTCTCACTCGGTCCTTTTCTCTCTTTCTCTACCGTCGCTCGTTCTCCCTCTTTCTCCGCCTATCTTTGTATCCACCTCTCTCTTTATCCCTCGCTACAGACCATACTCGTCGCGTGTCTCTTCTCCTCCCTGTCTTCTTTTGGTCCAGAAATTAAGTCCCCTTCGGCCCTCCTGTGTTTCTCGGTATACTACGTCGCCAATATGCGTCTCACGCATCACGCACACGTTGCCCTTCTACACGGCTACGATTTCACGCGGATAACCGTGCGATCGATTCTCGCACGCGATTATTGTCGGCCAAATTTCATGATTATCGCGGTCTTGTCGCGCAACCGGAGCCTCGTTCTCGTTATCGACGATCCTTCTCCGATGCTTGAAAACTAGTCGCAACCGGTTGATGTTTACATCGATGACGATAGCTTTCGGAGCACCCTGTGCATGCTCGAGACACAATCGCTGCCCGAGGGACTTGGAGAACAGGGATGGGCATGAATGTAACTCGATTTGCACATTGATAGCAATTATATGCTGTTTGTATTATGAGATTGTTAGGATGATGCTAAACGCTCAGGAAAGTTTCACTCTTGGGTTCTTCTCAATATTTTCCATAAACGCATGCTTAAATGTTTCATCGAGTCATTGAATGTTTTGCTTTATCACACAGGAGAGGTGTTTGGCGAAGAGTCGAACGAAAACGTGGTTCCTCTACCGAGCTGGAAGCCCCAATACGAACTCGTTATATTCTATTAACCTTTTGACTGCGAACAGTCCAGTGAAAGACGCTTCCCTGGTGCGAACGGCGTCTAAAGGCGCTCAATGCACGATATACTCTTTTATTAACATGTGAGGAAGTAACTTCGAGACGTTCTCTTTGTAACAGAAGCCTATTTGTAAGCTCAGTCTGTCTGCCTTTCACGTGCAATTCTCGTGCGCCTCTGACTTGGAATTTGATAAAGTTGCCGATGATGTGGGTCATTTTGAATAACGCTTTCAATAACTTTTTCCTGTAAAGTAGATGTTTCTGCCGCACATATGGACTGACAAGACCGCCAAAAACTTTACAGAGAAATGTCGGTCCGAATGATGGTCTCCGCAACATTCGACATAATTTTGCATTAATTTATCTCACGCTACTTGTCCGGATTTTGAGAGGACAGCGAGGGTTAAAATTCTCATGGTACGTTATCTCGTCAGACTCTGCCGCACAGGGATTCCCTAGAACAGTATTGTTCTCGATGGAAGATCCGAGTCGCAGCGATTACTCGGTGGAAAAAACACGGGTCTCAATAACCGAGTGGTGGCAGGAACAGTTGAGAGAAGCGTCGTCGAGAGCCGGAATTATCAATGGCCGACGCAGAAGTCGAATTAATCGTTCAATCTGTGAAAGCGGATCCCACGAGTGTGTGCATGGAATCGTTCGCAAAGGAAACAGCTGATAATCGGGTTGACGGGACCACAGGACGGCTGTAATGCCACGAGAGCCGAGATGCATCTCGACAGAAGGGAACAATCGTCGATCGAACGGGAGCCGACGAGCGGGATCGCGATGCAACGAGAAACGCAACAGTTCATTTAATCATGGAGAGCAACCGCTAATGAGAGTAGATAGGGAACGAGGCTTTCCTGTTTCGAGTTACCAATAACTTATCGGAATATTTCAAATCGATCTACCGGGTTCTCTGGCACCGTAAGACGTAATTTCTGGGAAAAGATACGAATCGGTCAATTAGCAACAAAGATAAATGGGAAGCTGATATAAACATGCGGCTACTAAAATCTACCGGCGACGTGTAATAATAATACAATATTTTTATTGCGGGGATACCCGACACACGCGACAGGACCGCTCGTTAGTCAAACGATTAAGTCTGAGTGATCGTCGTAAAAGATAAAAAGTCCCAAGGAAATCCACGGAAACGCTTGTTATCGGCTCCATAAATCTTGCTCGATAATGGTTAATGAACAGCGCAAAAAAAGGCGAAGGTGCAACGTGTACCGAACCGGTCGAACAAATTACAATAAATTACGTGCTGCACGGAGAATTACGATCACGCGTAGAGAATGGTCCTCGGGATGATGATCTTTCGCTGCATCCATGATTCGTGAGAAACGCGAGCCTAGAACCTGTGGGAAGCTGAATTCTCTTTTCTTGAAAAATTAGGCAATTTATTTTCGTAAGCGAAATAAAAGATTACGAGAAGATTCGGTCGTTGCTCAATTTGCGAGAAAGCAGGCTCCGCTTCGACATTTTCGCTCGGCGAGTTCGACAAGGACGCTGAACATTTTGCCGGCAATTAACCAGATGACTCAAACCGATAACAAAGTCACACGTATCCGTTTCGTTCGTGTGCAGGCGATAAACGGAGTACGTAAGCGCATGTCGCCTTGCCAAAAGTCACGTCCCGCCGCGAAGGCGATTTTTCGCGATATGGGTGTTATGGATACCACGCATCCAGCAGAATAATTTCCCACGATTCCGTTAGCCTTTTTGCATCGAATCGTGCATATTCCCGCTATTTTCCTGCCAACTAGCCGCGCTCAAGTCGCCTACGCGCACGATCAATTTTTATTGCGGCAGACTTTCGCATAAAACGGCTTATATGTATTTTATCTAGTAGGAAAAATTATTTCAAGGGAGACGTACACACTTTAAACAATTTTTGTTGACCCCATTACATGGAAATTTACTGGATTAAGAAAGCGCGCTGCCTTCGTGGAAGGCATTGAGTTGCCACGGACTTGGAAAATAGATGAGTCAACGTTGCAACCGTTATTATCGATGATATGTCGAGCGCTAGCATTTTATTAAGAGATACAAACAGGAAGCCATGAGAAAAGAATTAATAGTAGGTAAAACTCGATATGATTAACGAGTTTCGTAGAAAACCGAAGAGGATCATTAATGATCATTACTTTCCGTTCTGTCCGTGCGATGCGAACGGGTTGATCGTCCTCGTAATTCTACACGGCGGAACAGTCTCGCATACGAACATTGTATCCCATTTCTCTCGGTTACGTAATTTCGACGCCAAACCGCGATGGAACATTCTACTGGCAAACGATATCGTTACGTAATTTCTTTCGAACCGATCCGATCTCGTTAGGGAAATCAAGAATTCAACAGAAGGACGGAGAAGCATCACGGGGCCCATGGATCAAACGATCCATTGTTCGATTGATCCGTGAAATCCTCGGCGCGAATTATCGCGCGAAAGTTCATCGGCCCGCATCGACCCTGCGAATCGATCACGCGAAAAGCTTTGCGAGAATTTTGAGCTCGAAGCTGGATGATTCGACGGTTCGATTTTCGCGTCACGCTGTTGTCGGCACTATATTTTACTATGCAAATTCTTGTGCGTTCAATAGCATATTGCGATCGGTGGACAGAGAACTCGCGCGCAGATTATTTACGGAGTCGAGTGTTGTTCGAGTTGTGTGTTCGTTTTATCGGAGATTTTATCGCATCGCAACGAAGATAACGATTTCATTAATCTCTTGCATTACGATTTCTCTGTGTTGACACCGATTAGAATTTCTTTGTCGTTTTAATTGCCTGGGTGAAGAAGAGAATTTGTATCGTTTGTTTTCACGCGTGTTCGTTAATGGGGTGATACAGAGATTGCGATTGACGAAGATCATATTTATTTTGCATTAAGAACCGTTGATCAGTGGTCGGTGACCGAATCGAGGTTCCTCGGACGATCAGCGAGAGGATCGTCGCGGTTGTTTATCGGATTAATGCGTATCAAAAGCAGCCTGCCTAATTTGCTCGGCTAAACCTTGGTTTAACCCCTTACGCTAACCCCTTGTACTCCGTCTGATAAAATTAATTCGTCTCAATTAGCTGATTCAGCCAATCTCGGCGGGCGCGGACTCGATACGCTCGCGAAAACACCGCGCGCGTCCGAGACACGTCGCGTTCCTTTGTTCGACGAAAAAAGAACAACCGATAACGAGTAGATAATGGTCGCGTCGCGTGATCGCCGATCAAGAAATTAAAATTCGCGAGGAAAATTGCGACGGGACGTATCGAACGATAACGATCGACAGAGAGTGAACCGGGAGATTGAATGGTCTCTTTGTTTCCTTTGTAACCCTGGTAATCGCTCCCGGCACGCTTACGACCGTGTTATCGTGCGTTTCGAGCTGTCCGACCGTCCTCACCGAAACCCACGCAACTGTATCTACTAGGTTGCAACATGAATAAGTTCGGTTGCGAGTAGAAACACGCTACGACGCCAAGAAGTTGAGCGTGACTCGTTGCGAACGTTCGAATCCATGATTAACGAGAAGCCACTTTCGAATACAAGAAAAACATTCAATACGGCCGACTCACACAAGTTGTTTTTTATTTTCAGCCGAGAGCAAGGTCCGACATTGCTTAGTGGACGTGGCGCAAGACCAGTGCGGACCTAACCAAAGATGCGTAAAGAGGTCGAAGGACGAGGAACCATCCTGCCAGTGCTTGAGGCAGTACGCGCTATCGAATGGCCAGTGTTTTCTACATACACCGCCTCCGGTCACTAACGCGACCACCGCTCAGCAGCTCGAGTCCGCAGGTAAATAATCCTAACGAAGATTGGACATAGGATTGAGCATAGACACAGTTCGGTTTCGTTCATCCAATGAGACAGAATTTTGTCCAGCTTCGAGTTGGTTACCTTCCAACCAACGTGAACCATAGCAAAAGATTGCGATTGTGTCGTCGACTCTGTTCAGAGCCGAGTTAACGCTCTCTGTCCTAGATCGGTGATTTTACGGATGGCAGCAGGCCTATGTATAATAAACGAGCTCGATCGCCTCGGAGAGCTTTCCACGATAGATAAATTGATCTGTTCTCCCCTGAGCGTTTTCTCGGTCCGATAAGTGTCCAGCCGCATTGATTTGTTAGTGGTTGACGTTGATAGGATAGAATCGAGGCAACAGCTGCACGCAAAGACAATGCTAACACGCCACTCATGCACACACTCTTTGTGAATCTCTTTCTAGGTGGTTCCGTAGCCGCCGGTTTGCTAATACCGACCTTCCTCATAGTAGCCGGGGTGCTGTTGTATCTTGGGGCGAGGCGATACAAATGGTTACAACGATTCCGACTGCTCCGTTCGAATCGTCACGGCGATATCCTAGTCACGAGGGACGACGACGACGATGATGACCCGCCGATCGGGTAAGCCGGTGTACCAACAGACTCTCTCTATGCGTACCGTGCGAACAACCATAACTCTCGCGAATTAAATAGTCATACCGATGGTGCACGCTCGGTTACACGCTGCGGATTGAACAGCGGCAAGCTTTGAGACAGCTCGCGAGAAGCATTCCTCGCAGATCTCTCTGTCCTCTTAACACTTAACTTTCCACGGAACACTAATGTCTAACCAGCTTTTGCTACCCGGGTGGTCCTCCACGAGACTTTTTGCTCGCATGTGACCCCTGTTGTTCGCTTTCTACGATTTGAAGATAGTTAGGGAAATTATTGTGAGATCTGTAACATTATCATCCCCGAGGGTTAAGGAGGGTTTTTGAAAAACCCCATCATTGCATTATTGAGAAATGAGAAGGTGCGTCCCGCACCCTTACAATCCTGGAAACGAGACTACCCCCTTAACTAGAATTTGTGAATAAGTTTGGCAACTTCATCCCTGATTTGTCTGCATTGGAATGGGACCACTTGGGTAACAATCATTGCACGAAAGAGATTCTCGTCGATGACACTAATTATATTCCACAGGACACGTTGCGCACCCGTGTGAAAGTCTCCTCGAAGCTTGCCCGCGCTTAGGGAACAATGTTGTGTAACTTTGTGTACATATCGAGCAGGAGTTTAGATAGAAGGTACGTACAAGGGGATACATCGTCGAACTGATTTAAGAGGCTACATTGTAAAGAGGTGTTAGTGTAAGTAGACGTGTTTTTGTGCGGACCAGCGAGAGCGTCTTTTTCCTTTAATCGGTTCCGATCATCGACGCTTCTGCAATAATTTTATAAAACGACGATTAATAGACGTAAGACAAATACGATTGATTTTTTAACGAGTAATTTTATAGAAATTTTCTCTGCCGCATCGATATTCATAATGACCGACTATCTTTCTTGCATATCGTTTATTTGCGCGCATGAAGGTGCTACTACTTACACGATCGCTGCTCACAAACGTTTACAGACGAATGGTTGTAACACGGGGAATAATCGCCTGCGTTTTTCGATAGCTTTTTAAGAGCCCACGGGAAACATAATTTTTTACGACGTAATATTAAGAAGCTGGTCAGTAAATTTTAACTCATGTGACACACGTGCGTATAGGACGCGGTGACCGCCAGTTCATCCGCGCGAAACATTGCGCGATATTTTCGAGAATCCTGTCAGGACGAAAACGTTGTCTGCTCTCTACTGTAATTCTGGTACGAGGAAATTCAAACGCGAGCTTCGTCACGGATCTCCCATGGATTTTCCCGAGTCAATATTTTTTTAAACACACACGCTAATTAATTCCTATTAGTGTATCTCTGGAACTGCGAATCGAGAGAATGCGGGGAATATCCGTGAATGTCTCGCGCTCGGAAAGTTTCCTCGTTCTCTCCGAATGTGAAACGGTACAATGACGTCACATGACCAAAGACCAAGGATTCCAGGACCTAAATTCTACCGTCGTGTAGTTCCAAACGAGAATCGCTCGTCCGAAATGGCAATTGGACATTCTTGCTGCGAGAAACGGAAGATCTGGTGATTATGCTCGTTTGGGAGCAGCCTCGTCGATTTCATTAACCGTGAAACATAAAATTGCACGTACTATTATATTATTGCAAGACGTTTCGCAATCTACTGGTCTCATAATTACGAGTGGACTGCAGATCTTTGCGCAAGATAAAAAAACTGCAGCAATTACAACGAGCAGATTCTTCCTCCTAATAATTTGAATGAGTTTAACGTAACAACATTCTCAAATTCAAATTCATGTGAAATCTGCAGTCCATTTCTGAGCCAAACTGTGAAATCGTAATCTAATTAATCGACGAGCCTGTCCTCAGAGTGTATAATTAATTAAGACCGAATTGGATGGAAGAGTAATGGAATTTGAAGCGGGCGATCGACGATTCCGACGAACTGCAAGGCGTTTAGAAGCAGCTGCGTCCACACCAAAAGAAGAATGCACCTGTAACCGTGCTTGATTTCGTCGTCTTGTAATATATAAGGGATCTTGTAAATAACCCAGGCCCGTCTCCGGGGCCGCGTATTCTTGCCAGCCAATCATTCTCTCTCCTATAGTCTGTAATTCGAGTTAAACGTGATTGCCGAAACAAGAGATCGCATTGTCTATATTTATATTCATAAGGCTCGCGGATGATTGTCGAGACGTACATATGCGAGATTTATATAAATATAAATATATATTAGATATTTAACCTATTCTTGTACTCTATCATTTTTGTACAGTACTTTATTCGCACTAGAAGCTAACCACAGTAATTGTAGTCGGTGCTCGAGATCGATCCCGGATTCGTTAGGCTGCTCGGTATAGCGAGACGACGAGACTTCATATTTTTATAGTTCGCAGGGACGAATTTGAACGGCGCGACCAGCTAAAACATTCAATTGTTTAGAAATAGAAGTTAGGTATTAACCCTTAGCACTCGAGTGGCGACTCAGAGTCGCTAAAGATTGCTCTATACCATTATTCAAAATATTATTTAGATTATTAAATATGTTGGTATCTAATCAACTACTAAGCATTTAAGTATTGTATGAAGTGTTACTGCAAAGGGTTAAGTCGATATCTTTAAATCTATTTTATCTTTTGACTGTTCCAAATTTCTTGAAAGTTGAAATTTTCCGAAGAATTGATTGAACCAAGCAACGCTCCGTTCAGATGCGAATCTGATTCTGTGATGTATTTTACGTTATCCACGACAAACCACCCGTTATCGACTAAATCGCACTCACTTGGCACAATCTGTTACGGCTATCAGCTCCATTCGCGAAAGCATACTATTCTTCGGCTCTGTTTGACAAGCACGCGTTACAGTCTGGACGAAATTCTGCCGTCTGTTTGTCCGACAACGAAACACTGTTCCGGTGTTCGCTAGATCAGCGAAAATCGGAAATCGAATCAGCGAAACCAGGTCGAGACCGGCCGCAACGAAGAATTTGTAAATATATGAATATCGATAAAATACGGAATCGAAAATAAAGAAAATAACAGTCGCACCAACGTCGCAGCGTACCAATTGCTGCCATAACTCTCGATAAACCCGGCGTGCGTCTAACTATTAGGTTGGAGGGAACGTTCTGTCGTATTTTAAAGAAAACATTTGAATAAATTTATAAAAATATATGTTTAATATTATTCAATGATGTATTTAATTATTTTAAATACGACAGAACTTTCCTTCCAACCTAATATAAGCTAAATTGACAAGAGGACAAGAAAGAATCGATGTATTTAGTCAGTTTTTAATATCGTACGTCACAAGTTGATATAATTTACAAGACATTCCGTGTATATACTCGAGAACGCTTACTCGCTACTAATATCGAAAGGAAGAAAATCGAGACGACGAATGTGCTTTCGTTTGAAAACCGTGTACACGTGTTCTTGCGTGTTAATAATTTAACGCGAGATACAATCTCATAAAATTACGCGGCGGTAATCGTGCGAATATTTACAAGCTCGGCCGAAAGTGGAAACAATTGGGTTCTTTTAGCGTGATAACACAGATTGCGAAGAAGCGCCGCCGAGAAGAAAAAGAAATGAACGAATTCGACTAACATCTACAGACACTTCTCGGCTGTTTGATCATCTCGAATCTCGAAGAAGAAGAAAAAGTAGTAGTAGAAGAAGAAGAAGAAGAAGGAGACGCGGAGAGCACGATTAGGCATCGCATTTTTATATCGATCGTGTTGCTACGCTCGATGCTTGTCAACATCACGGCGATTATTTGATTACTTTATTATATTCTTTTTCTACTGAAGATCCGGAGCAACGAAGCGATCCGTTGTTCCGGAGCCTCGCATTGAAAGACATCGAGAAAAAGACCGACCTAGGACTCTCACCGACTTCGCCCGTACTCTCAAGAACGAGCGAACGAGAGACGCTTTCTAGTGTTCCAAGGTCGACTCGATTCCGCGGTTACAGCTCGGTAGCTTTTTAGCGTGAACGACGTTGAACCCTTTCAGTAACCGTTGTAATCGTGCCACGGTCCTCTTTGCGATCTGTACTGAGCACTGCTGAGCTGAATGTTCTCAGGGGGTCTGTAGTAGACGGTCCTCAGCCTGTCGTTGCTGGGGACAGAGGGCAGAAATTGAGGACTGGCGACGAAAGGTTTCTGTTGTGGTTGCTGCTGTTGCTGATTCACTGGTCTCGAGACCTTGTAGGTGTTCTCGGACGGCTGGAGGACCGTGTCCCTTCCCAGCGGTTGCCTGTGAACAGGCAGAACGAACCCGCTCGGCAAGTTACCTTCTTGATTCAACGTGGGAGTCAGAGCGTCGTTCAGAGTGACATCGTACTCGCTCTCCGGGATGTCCTGCAGCCGATGGGTCACTTCGTTCACTTTCTGCTTGACCCTGAAGTTCCCTGGCCCGGTCGGATGTTCATGAGTCTCCTCGTTCTTCACCGTAGGACCATAAACATTAGGATTCTCGTTGATTCTCCCCTTGTTTCGAGAGGGAGCGCTACCCTCGCTATTTTGGGCGGTGGAATAGTCCTCAGCGGGCCATTTAGACAGACCCTCCTCGTAACTCTGTCGGTGTTGCTCCTCGTGCTTCTCCTCCTCCCTCTGCCTGTCACCTGGTCTGCGAACAGCGGGTCTGACGATAGCAGAGTCGTACTCTTCCGGCCTATGATCGCGTTGACTATCCTGATTATTCAGGACCGTCTTGTACGCGTCGTAAGTCTCCTTCTCCTCCTGCCGCGCTTTCGATTGCTGATTATGCTCTGGGGGACGATCCTGAGTCTCCTCGTGCGCGTAATAACTCTTCGGCCTATCAGTCACTCTGTCTTCCTCGCGTCTAGGCGTGGTTGCTTTCGACCCAACCGGTGACAAGCTTCTAGGGTTCGCGTTTCCGCCTCTGGACGGCAAGAACGGTCGCTTCACTATGCGAACCGGGGCTCTCGGTGAAGGAATCGGTGGATCATCGGGTTCATCGTAGTACTCTAGCGAGTACTCGTCCGCTAGAATCTGGTGTTGGCCTTGGTCTCGTCTGTCCTCTTGCTCCCTCTCCTGATAGTCGTGTTGAGCTCTATGCGGTTCATCGTCGTCTAATGGCGCTCGAGTCGTTGTACCTGGTCTCTGAGGTCTTTCAAGAGGTCTCTCTAAAGGTCTCTCAGACCTGTCCGACTCCTTGACGTCCGATTCTACTTTATGGACCAGTTGTTCCGGCAGACAGGTGGTGGTAGTCGCAACAGTGGTTGGTCTCTCGTAACCGTTGCCTCTTCTAGGTGAAGCGTCCGTTGGATCCTGTAGATCCTTCGATCTCAAGCCAGTTCTAAGACGATCCTCTCGATCCCTGTCCGCGGGTCGCGAAGAGTACGGTCTCTCTTGCTTCTCGGTTTCCTGCGTTCGTCCTCTGTCGCGATCAACAGGCCTGTCCGTTGCTCGATCCTTCCCACGATCCAGGGATCGGTCTCTGCCACGGTCGGCTCCTCGATCCCTGTCTCGATCGTAGTAGCGATCTCTCGAGCGATCGGAGTGCTTCCATGGCCGCAGGTCCTCCTCCTCGTCTCGGTAACGCGATCTGAAACGACCAATCCTTTAATCGTTCTACCAGAGATCAAGGTGTTTCGTTCTGTATGGGTACCGACAATGGTACAGTGTGGAATACGTTCATGTATCGTTGTTAGGAGCGTGTGTTAGGGCACGTTCACGTCGGAGCTAAACGATCGCGCCGACGATAACAACGTAGGAATCATTCTATTGTTTTATAGTGGACGTGTCGGAGCAACGAGCAGGGCAATGATTGCTAAATGACCAGGGACACAAACGACGAGAGTTTAGCATTACTTCCGCGTTGTTGTCATCGCTGATTTGATCATTCACTGTGAAGCCTACTGTTGATGCCGACAAATTAATAAAGGAACAAAACTGGGACTATAAACGCAACAAGATATCTTTCATCGTCGCTCTGATGGACAGTTTATCGACTTTTATTGCAGTCGCAACGCGAACGTGCCTAACGTGAGTGCAGCGATATCTGTCGTCATGATACCGTGTAATCTGATTAATCACGACAGAATATAATTGTATCAGTGTTGTGTACGTACGTCACCCTACCTGAAGGGTCGATCTCTGTCCCTGTCCCTGTCCCTCATATCGTAGAAATCTCTGTCTCTGTCCCGATAAGACGGTCTCCTTCTTATCGGTCTTCTCATCGGTCTGAAGTCCTCTTCGTATTCGTACTCGTCCTCTGCGTCTATCGGTCGTCTTCTAGGCTCTTCCGCTATAAATCGAATGATAAAAAATGAACAATAGCACAAATATCGTACAAAAAAAGAACGAGACAGGGCAATAAAGTTACGTTTCTCATAAATGTCGAATTACCTGTCGATGGAATAGTAGTAGCCTTGTAAGCGTATTTGTCTTGCTCAGATAGCGGCACGGGTCTCCTGATCTTGGGAGGAGCTCTGGGCCTAGCATAAACCGAAGCTGCAGGTGCAGCAGGCTTCACCAGGCCATCAGCACTTGCAACAGATGCTGCAGCAGACGATGCAGCTTCTTTATCATCGTATTCGTCCCTGTATCTGTTAAAAAATCACATTGAGTACAAGATTGATCGAAAACTAAAGTATCTATCAAGAAGAGTCTTCTATCAAACCACCTTTTGTCGGAATAGCGACGATCCTCAGTTCGTCGATCCTCCAGCTCGATGTCATCGACTTCCCTGGACCTTGATCCTTGATCAGGGTCCCTCGGCCTGACCCTGGCATCTTCATCGAGAGGATCTCTCGTTCTGCTCGAGTCTCTCCTATTGTTCCTGCTCGGGTATCTGTCCCTGGCACTGATATCTCGATCTCGATCGTCCCTGGCGACCCCGTCTCTAGTTCTGGGCGCATCCCTGTCTCTGAAGTCACGATCCCGATCCCGGAACTCTCGATCTCGATTCCTCACGTACTTTCTGTCGTCGTAGTCGTCGTAGTCGTCTCTACCGTAACCTCTCGGCCGACTGTAATCGTCGTCGTACTCGTCGTAGTATTCGTAAGCCGGTCGTCTTCTTTGCGGTCTTCTTCTCCTGGGAGGATCTCTGTCTCTCGAGGAGGGACGTGCAGCAGGAGTCACAGGAGCCGGCGTCGTTGTTGTCGTCGACGTGGACGTCGTGGACGTCGTCGCAGCTTTGTACAGGGCGTCGTTCCTGTGCCAATACTTCTTCGAGTTCGCGCAGTCTACCTCCGAGACGAAGTGGCAGATGAACGTCTTCTGGTCGAAGGCAGTGAAGTTCGCGCAGAGGAAGTCGTAGCGCGTGCCGAACAGGCAGTGATGGTACACCTTGAAGAGAAACGTACATTGTTAGTTAGTTAGTTATTACAAACTAGCTATTTGTGTGTAGAATATGATCGAACCGTTCTCCGATAAAATCATTCTGATTTATTATCTGAATATTTACGATCGAAATAACAAAAATCCTCATGGTTAGTGCTTGTTGGAGATTTTTGAAAAATTTCTGGTTTACAGTTCATGATTAAAAAAAAAAGAGAAATTTAATTTCAAAAGGGGAAGTGAAAATTGGGGAACACAGACGTCTAGCTCGAAGACTGGGCCAGCTGCAGCGACAGTGTTAACACACTTTTCACAGACGCTGCTAGACAGTGGCTGCAGCTTTCACACCGAGAATACGTGCGCGCCAGGTAATTGCTTCGAGGCGCACGAGTGTGCATCGCGCAATGTGGAGTGCACGAGTGACTTGTCTCAGTAAGGAGATCCGCGATTGTCCGACACGTATCGCCACGCCGGATTATCTTTAGGAATCATCTAGAATCATTCAGAGCACGTCCTCGCTCGGTGCTCGGTTTCGTTTCTCGAAACGAAGCTTCTCGACGAATCAATCGCAATAATGCGCTCTAATCGAGATCCGCATCCTCCTTCCTTCTAATTGCCTTCGTTTTTTCTCTCCTCTCGATTCTATTTATTCACTCTCCTTACCAGGATAACCTCCTTCTTTATACCCCTAGACCAATGAGCCACGTTACCTCCTTCTTCATACAAATCTTCCAGCACAGTTTTTCGAAGGGAAACTAATTAATTATTATATATATTAGTTACATATATTATCTAATTTATCTAGCCTATCTATCGTACACTTTACTATTTCTTTATCTTTTCTTTTCTCGAGCGAGATGGATGTTTAAGATTCTCAGTAAATAGAAATCTCTTCACGTCACTCGGAGGAAGCAATAGAAATTAGTGTGATTAGCAAATCGCCGAGTTAGATAATCCAGCAACAATATCGCTGAGTGCTTGGTAGATGTTTGAAGAGAATGCATAACTATTTCTGCGTAGATCTTCATCTTTCCAGGAACTTCTCGTCGTATTTACTTTCGCGCAGACATTTTTGCAAGCAAAGCAAGTAATTTGCTGATCGGTGCGCGACTCCAGTTCTTTGGAAAGTCGTCTTCCGGATTACAGGGAGCAGCCGGTTGCGTATTTGCATAGGGAGAATGCACTCTGCTTAAAACGACTCGGAACTCTGGTGGGTAAGCATCTCGGCGTGGCCTGGTCGCTCGAGCGATTTCGCGATGACGGATCGCCGCGTTGCCCAACGTGCGCCGCCTCGTTAAATGTCAAAACCCAGGCTTTCGCGTCAACGATCGGCCAGTTTCAAGATCCTTCCTTGAAGACCGAGAGATCGTTAAAGAACAGAGTCTCTCGGGACACGTTTGTCGAAGTCGCGCGGAACTGGATCTTTTTGGATCGGTATCCGGCTGGCTCGGAGGGGAAGGAAGCGAGAACTGTGAACATTTGCATGACAATGGGCCGTTCGCTTGGTAGCCCGGGCAAAACAATCGATAAGGAACGACGGAAAAGGGGTACGTCGTGCAATCGCTTTCACAATCGCGGGATCGAGGAGCGTGAATCTCGGAACGGTCAGGGACGGGAAGCGTATCGGACCGCGAAGCTCCTCTTCGGGTTGTTCCGCGGCTTCTTCAGTCGCCGACAGACTCCTTTGTCCGCTGGCTAAGCTGTGGTTATACTAGCCGCGACTTTTGACCGCATCACGGTCGCTGCACTCGGTCCGATGCGATTTGATTCCGTCCAAATCGTTCCCTCGACGATCTCTTCAAATACTTGCATTATTCTACACGTCAATCCTCTTCTTGCTGCCAATCCACTTCTCGTGCATTAGCTGACGTAGTTTCTCTATTGAACAATATAAGGGGATCCGGCACAGCCATATCGGTTGACGTTCCAATTACATCTTCGTCGGTTACTTGATCATTCCTTGATGGTTACTTCATCATCAAAGTCTCCTGAATCAAATCCCGCCGTTCCGACACGGTGATTACGAGGCCGCGGATTTTATGAGTTCGTGACAAAAATGAGTAGACGAAATATAATAATTGTTCTTTGCTCTGAAACGGATAGACTTTAAAAAAAAATTTTTGAATGATGCATTGTCATCCAATTCTGAGTCATTCTGAACAAACAAGAAAGCGACCTAATAAAAACGTGGTAAAATGGTGACAATATTTAAAAAAAGACGTGGTAACATGTTTGTATTTCATGTGTCGAAATGATCGTTGAAATTCGCAGAATCACTTTGAACTATGCTGACGATCGTACATACATCTTGGTGATCGAGGATCGACGGTTTCTCGCGCGGTCTACGCCTCCACCGCGATCTAGCTGCCAAGTGAAACGATCCGGCGGCGTAGAGCGTTGCAGTTTTTTGCATCCGCATCTTGCTCGAGGTCTCGCTTTCGTTCACGGTTTTCCGTACTCACGGGGCATCGCGATAGAAATCTGAAAGGCTGTCGCACGTTTCGTCTGGTATACGATCGCGATCGCGAATCGCAAATGGCCGGCTGGAAGGGAGGCGCGCCGACGCGACGTCACGGATTGTTGACATCCGTTCATTACGCGAGTGGACGACACACCTTGTCAGAAAATCTTTCTCCAGCGCTCGTCCAGATGACACTGACTTTCCTTTTCACTAGAGCGGTTCACGATACCCGCTTTTACTCCCGGCCTGCGATCGAGCTGGACGAAGAACTTCTTCAGGATCTCTATTGCTGTTCACTTCGAAATTTCTTCTCTTGTTTTCTGCCAATTTTCATTGTAACTCTTGAACGGTGTTGTGTATCAACCCTCATTCGTTTCTTGAGACAATTTGACACAGTTTTCCCGAAATAAGTTATACTATTTTGTTATTACCACGTTTTTGTTAGCTCGCTTCTTGTCTGTTTGTCTGTTCGGTACAAAACTTGCAATTGATTTTATTTGTACGTAAATTTGCAGGAAAAACCGAAAATGTCGATGAATGTCAACTCATCAATTTGAATAAAATTATTGAAATCAAATGATCACTGTCGATTCGATACCGAGGGTTAAGCAAATGCGAGAGTGGGATTCACCGAGGTGGGCGAGAAGATGTGAGAACCGTTACGATATAGATCACGATCCACCGTACCTTATTACATCGAGTCAAAAAAGGCTCGTTCCCGATCGCAGCGTGGAACCCGTCTAACCCAGAAGAACTGCTTTCCCACACAGATTCGCGCGTCCTTCGTCTCGCAATTTTCAACGCGACTCACGCCACGGATTTTCGAGGTCTTCGGGACAGGGAGCGAATAAACTTTGCTCAATTGCGAAGGCTGCCCCCGTGCCGAATAATAAAACAGAAAGATGGAAGGCAAACCGCTGGGTGCATTGAATCCTTGAGTTTCTGGGATCGGGACCCGAGCAGACCTTGAAGAGACCAGGAACGAGCCGAAGGTATTGAAACCGGGGCTAAAGTGAACAAAGACATGAATTTTGATGTCTTTGTTCTTGGCAGTGCTTGTTCATTCGCATCTAACGACCAATATTATTGGTCGAGCACTAGAGGTTTAATTAACTACGCTTTCTCGAATCATTTACCGGGCACTCGAACTTTATTATTTATGGAAGTAATTGCTCCATTTAAGTGGAATCTGATCATGAAATTTTATCGAGACATTTTTAAGTACTGTAATTGAGAGAGATATCTGAGCTGCCGGCTTAAGGTTTATTCACCCATGTAGTTTGTCCGAGCTGTTTACAATTTTTTGTTTTGCGACCGGCGAAAAGAAAGACAAATCATCGTAATAAGTCGATGACAGATTTTCCGTTTGCGTCGCTAATAATAGCCCATTCTTCGGCATGGAGTGTCGGTGTCGCGTCGTCTAGTGCAATTACGCAGCGCCGCGTCTCTCACCTGACATTTGTGAGGAACGCTGGCGTAGAATCCGTCGTGCAGTCCGTCGCATTTGAAGTCGATGTCCTCGGGTATGCTGTTGTAGAACGGGTAATCGCTGAGATTGTAGCCGTTCAGTTCGCGGGGCAGATTAGGGTCCCAGATATAGTCTATCTGAGGGATGCCGGTGAGAACGTGGCCGGTGGTCGCGTTCGCCTCGGTGGTCGCCGGTGTGGTGGTCGTGGTCGGCTGCAACAAATTAAAGGAATCGTTCCATCATGAGTTTAATCGTTCCACTATGTACTCGGTCTCACAATGCAGCTCTCTAGAAACCAAACCAGGCCAATAAGAAAACGTTGATTTCCACAAGATATCCAAAAATTATAGAAATAAAATGTAAATCAGTTACTTTCCTTCGAAACGAAGATTTCGAAGCTTAGATTTTCTGAAACTTCAAAGGTGATCAGCATCAAAGTTTCGATGCTTCGAATTAAACCTTTTTTATTTATATTTTATATTCTGTGAAAATTCCGTCAAATTTTTTATTTATATATCATGACATGAAACTCGTAAGTTTCAACTTCATACGATTCGAAGACTTCGAAACTGCACACACTTCAAAGTTTCGATGCTTCGAATTAAACCTTTTTTATTTATATTTTATATTCCGTGAAAATTCCATCAAATTTTTTATTTATATATCATGACACGAAACTCGTAGGTTACAACTTCATACGATTCGAAGACTTCGAGACTGCACACACTTCGAAGTTCCCTTCGAGTCCATCGGATGTTCGAAGAGCCGAAGCTTGGGAAAAACAAATGCTCTAGAAGCTATCTGCATCGCGAGCGTGACTTCGATGAGCCGCTGGCGCTCTTTGATGATGTCACGTCGCATCGCGAAGGTGAACCTGTCTAGCTCGCCACCGAGACGATGGGATTAGCTACGAGTTAATTGATTTCGCGTCACCGTGGTCCAATTATAGAACCACGTCGGCCAGATTGAAAGACATTCCAGAAAGAATGAAAATGGTTGAAGATAATTGTATATGCTGTATTTTAAGTTGTCCTGTCAGCTACTCGAAGATGCACCTGGCCAGTAGAAACAGATGCGTGGGGTGTCGTGACTGGAGTCGGCACGATTTGCATCATCGAAAGATAGACGATCTGGCTGGTCTATTCCGGTACACGTAAATAATGCAATCGATGATGGTATCCGTGATGCTATCGTTCCTAACTATCTACCAGCGAAGCAATCGAGCGAACAGTTGGAGCAGCGTTCTCCAAACTATAATTCACTGTCCAATGAAACATGGACGCTCCGAGGAAGTTGAAACTTCGCTGCGCTGTTGTGCAAATAGTTTAATTCGTTGGTACGTCTTATCCTTTCTCTCGAGCGACACAGGTTCTACAATTTTACGTTGGGCGACTATTAGTTTTATTTGAATAATAAATCTAGAGGATTTACCTCGTCATCCTCGTTCTCGTTCGCAGTGCTCTCCTCGGTGGTGGTTGTGGTAGAGGTGGTCGCGATCTTGAATTTGGGCCTGGTCCCCTTGAGCGCAGCCGAAACTGCATTGGCCAGAACGAGTCCTGGAATTCGGAGGAATGATCAGCGAAACCGGTCGCGAACGTGGATCGAGGATCACACCGTTGGTCCATCGATCCATCCGTTTCGGTGGACGCGTTCCCTACCAGTCGGTTAAAGGCAACGGGACAGGTTCGTATTCGTTTGAATACTGGAATGGGACATGGCGAGGCTCGTCGCCTAGACAGACAATCAAATCACGGTACACGCGTCCGCGAAGATCTTGCGTAAATCGCGAAGAAGCGTCGCCATTGCGAAAGAACCGCGCGGAGAAGAGTTGTGTGTCGCAATTTTTCGCGTGGCGCTGGTGAACGCGTTCGTTCATTCGGTTGGGTAATTGTTTTCAAGCGGATCAAGGCTGTCGATCGATCATTTTTCTCCCTCCGAAGGCTTTCGTTGATCTATGCGCCAGGTTGATCCACGATCGCGCGCGCGATATCCTATTATAATACCTACCCGCGAATCATTATCGTCAGCTCCGCTCGGCTGGTGTTCATTACCGCAGAATCTTTGCCCGCGAGCTCAGCCTAATTAATCCGAACCGGTTCAAGGTCGACGGATCGACGGGAATGGATCGAACCGGACGGAACAACCTGTCGTCCGCCGGGAAAGAACGAAATACTTTCGCCGTGCCCAGCTTTCTAGGGAACGCTGGTCCGTGGGGTAAAATGTCTTGGATACTTAATTAATTTGGCGCATCTGACGGACAAAACCGGTACCGATAAACTAGCCCGCGATAGGCCCCATGGGTAACGGTTACTAATTTTTCCCGTCATATTATCATGGGAAGCATGGACGATAAACGAAAAACCATTTACATCGTAGATATCTTGTGAGACTTATTACAACGGAATGTAGATTATAGGAAAATAAAAAAGAAACCCTTAGAAATCCTGCGAAAGGGCTAACTTTCTGACGAAGAATGGTGGTCGATCGGGTTGCCGAAATTGGTTATGGTGGGCATCAGTGGTCGAGTGGGCCTCTGAAAAACACGAGCGGTAACGGGATCGGCAACGAGCGCCGTCGGCCGCGTTGCATAAAAAGGAATTATGGGAACGCGCTCGCATTCCGTTTGTGGGAAACGCTCGCGAGGGCACGCCCCGGCTACGGGAAACGTAACGGCGAAACGGATTTTCGTGACGAAACACATGGCGTCGTTGCGCTGGTTATAAACAAATCATTGCCTCACCTCGATCCCGTATCGCGCACCACAAACGATTGTCTACGATCCGATTTTCCCACTCGAATGGGAATGTCTTGACATTTTCGATAAAAAGGGCGTGACGATATTGCCGAGCTACCCGGATCGCGGGAATGGGCGTCGTCGGTTCCGATTACCGATTCTGGAACTCGAAGCACGACTTCGATTCGTTATACTCATTCGACTGCGGATCTCGATGCGAAATAAAAATCTTCTGCATTGATTGTGGGAAGCAGATAAACATTGAGTTCATAGTAACAATCGTTAATTAATAATCGAAAACAACGATGCGTACAATGAATTTTTACTAACGCCTTCGATAAATTACAGTGCAAACAGCACCACTGCGACTGGAACCAACACATGGCTAATGATCGCAGATACCGATGCAGATTTATAGCACATGCTCGAAGAACCACGGCGAGACAACAATTAAAGGGTTTATTCCCGAGGCAATGTATGCAACGAATCTGCATATAAATTTGCAGATATCGAGTGGTAGAAAGTACAGTACCCGGCGCGATGCAGAACGGAAAAGAATCCGCGGGATTTGCATATGTATCGGATGGAGCGATCATTTATCTCGCGCCAGAGGAGCTTTTACGAGCGTCTAACAAATGGAAGGAGAGCGATTGTAATTTATCGGATGCTAGGGGCGTGGATCGGTTCAAAGGACTGCATGAACAGTCGGCCCTGGAGCGTAGTCTCTCGGGATAGGGATCACGAAGGTCAGGATCGTTAAGGGGTAGCTCGCGGCGTGGTAGACAGAGATTTTTGTGGTTCCCGGGAGGCGGTGGTCGTGGCAGCTACCGATTCTTTCAGCGAGTCGCTTTCAAACGAGTTTTCGAAGGCCTCGACTGTCTCTGCGCGAGCGGTATAGTGTTCGACGCAGTCGTCGAACGGGTGAAAATGTCAGAATCCGCTTTAAATGTTAACATCGGGTTACGTGGCTCAAAGCGTTCCGCTGGACACGGTTGTTGCGCGATCGAGCCCCAGCTGTCCGAACGAGTTCGACCGTCTCGCGGTGCGGTTTTTCGCCCGACAACCCAGCAACAATTCGAATCAACAATCTTTCCGCGAGACCGCCAATTTTTCGTATCCGAGATAGTTGAACACACGAGGAATCGTGAAAGTTTGAGATTTAATGAGACGCCTTTCATTCTTAACCACTTTCTGAAACGTCATTCGCTGATTGGTGATTTTTAAATGTTCTCAGAGTATCCTTGTAAATTTTTGCATCATACAAGCGACAAAAAATGGAGGTCGCTCTGACCTTTTAAAATATTAAAATGTATTCTTTATATTATAATTGGTCTGCGGATCTTTATGCAAAGTAAAAATATTCTGCTTCGATCAGATTTTTTATAGTTTTCACTGTTTTATATTTCATCCAGTTAGTTTCTTCATAAATGGATACAAAAAAAGTCCCGGACAGTTTGTTTTCACGATCGATGGTTTCGGAACCGTCTCCCGTAGGACAAAGGAACCCGGTCTCGTTGGTATTCCCGATGTCAATGCCTCTTCTTTCGTGGAATCTTCGTCGTAAAAGCTGTTTCGCGCGTCACGCGTCCCGGTCGTGCATCCTGCATACGAAACGCAGGATTTTTCTGGCGCGCCTGGTCAGTGCAGCCCGAGGCCCGAAACCGATCGGTGTGAACGAACCTTGAGCGAGCCGATGCAAAACTCGAGTGGAAGGTATGGGTGGAAGGTCGACCTGTCTTCGGCATTCCTTTCCGGATATGGAAAGTCCAAAAATACAAGGGACTGTTTATCGAGACGGCGCCGATCCGCTTCGAGCAGGACTTTTACCCGCGTAGAAAGCCGCTCGAGGACTCGAACTCGATCGCGTTATCGACGAAGTCCTCGGACCACGAACCGAACCCATTACCGGCGATCCACGGTAATTTCCTCGAGATTTATCCTCCAAACGAAACACACCACTCTTTTTACACCTTTTAACCGGGCTAACGAGTTTCCTCTTGAACGCAAAGTATTTTCTTTATCCGGCGAACAATTTACGCAATTTATAGTTCCTGTATTTACTGCATGTCTTCGCGAACATAAAAGTGCATCGTATGCAACGTCTGCGTTTAGTAAGATACAACATAATTTTCTCGTATGCAAGAGCTATAAATCGCCACGAAGATGCAATAGCGAGTGGGCAAACGATTCGTATGGCTGCCGAGGCTGGTTCACAAGGTAGCTAACTTGCAACTTACCGTACAGAGCGAGCAGAAGCCACCTTTTCTCCCGCATGTTGGTGCAACTGCAACAGACAAACGAGAAAGGCTTACAATCCGAAGTTTTCCGATCTGTATTCCGGTTGGGGCTCGGTTTGTCAATATCTAGATTTGCGCAAATCGTTGCGTATCTGGGGTCCGCGATATTGAGTTGTGCCGAGCATAATCGAGACACGTAGTTCCAGCCGTCGTAGACCGTGCAGCCACTCGAGCATATGGGAACGAATAGGAACTTTCTCTGTGCTGTCACCACTGCTAACCATATAATGCAAGGATAATGTGGGTGTTATATAAATGCATGATCACGTAATACCGGGTGTGACTTTGTCGTCACCGGCAGTCGCTTCTATTAATTATTAAAATCAACTAGAGAGACTCTCGCGACGTGCATAATACAGCTGTACTTCTCGATGATCGTTATCGAGAGAAGAAGAAACCCATCGGGTGCCGCAATCCGTCCTTGCGCGAGCAAACAGAGTATCGTGTCGGACAAACATTTCGTTCGCTCGTGTTCCGATGAACCTACCCGACGGCCTTCGGTGTTCGATCTCTCACGAAAGAGAATCTGGTGAAAGCGACCTTGCGGCCTCACGATTTTGACTACTCCAGCTAGAGATTTCTTCGAGCCTCTCGAAGCCCAGTTTACATCGCAGCTTCGATACTAGCGAGGTGAAAACCTCGATCTTCTGTTGACGTTTACTAGACTGCGGATCCTTGTGCATTTATAGCAAAATTGAGTGGACGAGATTCAGGATTGTTGATAAATTTTGAGAATTCAAGATGTCGTCAATGTATGATCCCTCCTCTATTGAACTCATTAAGGAACGTTAATTTAAATCATTTCCTCTATTAAAATATTTCTTACTTCTTTGAATCGGAGCATACAATTTTTATTTTGCACGAAGATCCACAGTCTAATTAGAACTTTAATGCTACCGTTGAGACGCACTAAAGAGTCCCTAGAAATCTCTTAAAATATTCGATTGTTTTAGTCTAAAAATTCACACCCCAGACCGGCGCACCCACGTGAAAAATGTAGACCACTCGATCGCTTTCGACGGCGCGGTATATTTTCGCATTAATTAAGCGGTCTATCGCGCTCCACTTCGCAGACGGCTCGTTATCGTTCGCGTAAAAGCGGCAGAAAAAGAGGGCCGCTGGTGGGAGGACACCGCTGGAGATGGAAAATCTCCGCGCGGTTACACAAGTTTCGTTTTGTTGCTTTCTTCCGTTAGTGTCGCGGCTGAGAACCGAGAAGAGTCGCTGGGAAATTCTGTCGGATCTCTGTATCCGGAAATCGCAGGCGGGTTGGCATTCCGGCGGCGAAACGATCGCGAAATATGTGCGATGCTTTGCGCGTTCGACTGCGAAATAAATGGCTGCTATTCGAGCGTACCGTTTCCTTCGGTTCGATTCCCCCGCTTCCCCGGGATTTTATCGAGCAGCGAGAGCTCGCGGGTCGTTTCCTTACGATCGTGAATTACACGGGAATAAATAGCCACGAAGCGGGTGTACCGTTTCCTTAAATTTAATTCCCCGGTTCGAGAGGATTCCCGGTTTAAGGCTCGACGGAACGAGACACTCGCAACGTTACCTTACGGTAAATTACGTTACGTTACGACACACGTAACGGTCATCCCGCGGCCGCTAAAGGTCACCGGAAACACAGACGGCTGGCACAACCAGTTGCACGCATCGAATCGACGCCTCTGGTGTCATCGTCGTCGTCGACACGATTTTCTCGGCCACGGTTTTCCCTCTTTCCACGAACAGAACCCAAGCAAGCTTTCATACAGATTCGCGAGAAAAACCGAGAGTCGATCTCTCGATATGGAATTCTTTTGTGTCGATCGAATCGGGGAAATTGTCTCGGCCGCATATAGCTTCCTCTTGTTTTTCTGCCGCGAGACTGGCTGCCGCGATTTTTCAGATCGACAATACACGGAGGCGTGGTTGCAAAACCCGATAGCCTTCAAAAGCTGAACAGCCAGCCGCTCGGCAGGCTTTCATTTCCTTATGGTTGCCGCTCGAACGCCAGGCGACGTTCCATTAGCCGGAAAATCGTTGCGATGAGTCCTACAGAATAATTATAAGTTTCTATTGTAATTTTCTTGCATTCTCCTTAATACTCTGAGGCAAAATAGTCCCGTGCACCGGCGCATAAAAATGATTTCATTAAATCCTCAAGCTTGTAGACTTTTGAGAAAACTCTATCCGTTCATGGTATATCAGATAAACCACAACTTCCTTATAATTCCGCAAGTTTAACACAGGTTTTCAAAATGAAAGAATTTTAACCCACTCGGAGCTATTTTAACTCGAAAATTAAACGTTTCTGCCGACCTAGAATATTTCCATTCAAGTTCTTTGATTCTGACACAAAATTCATCGGTTCACTGTGCGGTGTCGAGAAATTAAACAAAATTACACGGGAACAAAGAATTTTTCACGATTTCTATACGAAATCACGCTTGATTACGGCCGGATTATTGACGCAAGAGGTTTTGTCTTCCACGTTCGGCGTCTCGCGTTTTCCACGGGAAACATAATTAGTTCGAACGAGGGCGTGAGAATCGGATGCTTGCTGCCGTTATTGCAGTTCGGTGCGCGAGTGCAGAAAGGCCGAAGAAATCGAGCGTACACCGGAAAAGCGAATCCGTGCGTCGACAGTAGAGTCGGCCGACTGAAGTCAGCCGTTCGCTTATCAATACGGCGACACCGGCGTTCGACGGATTCCGATCGTCTCGATCGGACATTCCTTCGAAACGTTTTTCCCAGCGAGGCCATTTACTTTCTCGCGGGAGTAGAATTTCCCGAGGCCAATCCCGCGGATTCAGATGATCGTTAGGTAACCTTATTGGCATCGTTTCGATCCCGGCTACGTTCGAACGGCAAATCGATCGCTGTTTCCGCGACACGCAACGAATCGCGCGAGGTCAAGGCACTGGACAATTAATGCTCTATTCTGGAATGCTAATGTCGGTCGACAACGCCGCGTTACTTAAGGTGAACGCGATCTGCATCCGGAAAATTGTTGAACTTCACATTTTCTTCAAGGTATTCGAACAAAAAGATAAGAAAAGAATTATGAGATAACAGGTTCAATTCGATGTAAAACCTGTTGATTTTCGAATTAAAATTAACCAGTGTCTTCAGTGCAGTATTAGGACCCGTCATAAAAAATTTCATAAATTTCAGATTCTTAAATTCTGGGAAGAGCTATTTTTTCTGGTACAGTGATCTTCTAAAAGATTTTTTGATTTGAATAAACTTTTCACGCTCTGTATAGAGAATCGTGTATTGCAAGAATTGGAGACAAAAGGATTGAGTTGTGTTACGGGTGTTGGTAATAATGAAACAGTCGGGGTATCGTGTTCGCCGTTGCAAGGATTACGGCGTCGCGGATAGAAAGTGTCTCATCCGAGCAATCGCCTTGGTAATGTAGAATTCGTGCAGCCGTTGCTCGTCGTAACTCGTTAGGGGAACGTCAGCATTCGGCTCGCAGACTGCACAGTAGATCGAGACGTATCTGGTCAGACGTAGCGCGATTCACACTCCCGCGTACATCGGTACATTGAGACACGCGACTTCGTAAAACCAGGTGATATTTCATCGATATTACGTAAACCGTGATGGTCTCCTGATATTGTATTAGCAAAAGCATATACGACGGGGCACACGTAGGTGCTATTTACATAACCATTCCGCCCGTGTACTTTCTACACGGTGTTTTATTCAAAACAAAATTAATTGAAGTTAGTAGTTTTGTAACACGGCAGATCTATAGTTAGGAGCAGTTCATTTCGTTGCACATCGACTGCGGGCTACGTAACAACAGTCGGCGAATGCATTCTTCGGAGTCCTATTAACTCGTCGCATTCACAAACATTTCTTCTGCCCTAAAATATTTTCTCATTGTATGCACATGAAACTGATATAATATCTCGTGCAGTGCCTAAACGTTTAGCAATTTATTTCATACGAATAAATTTAATAATGTGAACAATGTTTTGACCAATGGTATACCAAGTTTACCTGTTTTAAATTAAACGGCCGAATTTGTGTGTTGAATTTATTTCAAGAGTTACACGATCTGAATTTCAATTGTCTAAAATCCGTGACATTCTCTGGATGTTTGTCCTCGGCCTGCCCTGCCTTTTGCTGCCGCCGTGACACTAGATTATTAATAAAACAGGTTCAAAGCATTAGCATAGTGTTTACAGTGACCGGCAGCGAGTCCGTTCGAAAGGCCGGGGTGACGTTACACCGCGAATGTGGTTTTCCTTTGCGTCGTCGGCGTTTTGCGTCGTTTAACAGAGGGAATCGCCACTTTGTATGTAGAAAGTGTTCGATTGTGCAGGCGAACGTGCCCCGGCCGGTTCGTTCGTAGAATATGGAACAAGCGCGACCGTATTGCGATCGATTTTGCTCAGGTGTTCGACCGGTCTGTCGTAACCCGTCGAAATTGAGGCGCGACTGGATCGATCGCCGATCGTCGTACCGATTTCAAGCAGTTTCCCCTGAAAAACCAGACCTTGAGTCCTCGGGAAAGGCTCCGCCGAGTCCTGTCCGCCTTCGAGACATGAAAATCGAGCATCGTCGCGGGGAAGGTGCGCCTTAATGCTCGCTGGCTTTTCGTGTCAAGGCGCCGGAATCGACCGGATCGGACACAGTTCGCAAACTAGCGATCCTAACGCGCGAGGAATCGTCCAATCCGCTCGTCAACTTTCCCTAAACAACCTCATCAATCTTAACAACACTCCGAAAACTGATTCCGGAAGAATTTCTTTCTCCACCGAAAACGGTGACGATTATCTTTCACCAGGTTCAGGAATCCGTTTCTTTTTAATTCGGGGACACCGGTGACTCGGCACAGCTGCATCTGTTGCATTACAAGCGAAAATCGCAGTTTCTGTTCATCCTCAATTCATTCAAACTCACTTCTATCGTGTAGTGCAAAACACATAAATTGTTTCGTCACAAACAATCTATGACACACTATATATAACAAATGCGACTCGCGAAAATACAAAATTCCCGTTACTTATTGAACACTTCTCGTATATTCCATGAAACCGAATTTTTAGGAGAAAGAAAGATTCAAGCTGTAACTACTACCAGTTCCGACTTTCCAGGTTCGCTTTCATTGATTAACTTGCATGATTTCGCAGGAACATTTTCTACTCGACACTCGTCGCGTTAGCATTTTGAAACCGGTGATTTATCGGAGTTTTACGAACACGATGATTTCTCGCTCGGGTCGCGAACTGAAATGCACGCCTCCAGGACCGAGCATCGACCACGATCGTTCTCCGTGGTTCGGTAAGAGCGATCCGTCTTATGTAATCGGTTGTCCATTGATCGGTAATCGTTCCCGGAGCGGTAGAACGCGATCATCGCGCCGTGGATTTCTAAATTCGCGGGTCTTCCGGTCCGGTTCGGTTCGTTCAACCAGGAATCGAGCAGAGAGCACGGTCTAATTGAAAAGCGCCGAATTTTTGCGATGCCGATCGTAGCGACGCTCGTATACAACCGTGAGCGGTGGTGTTCGCGCTCGAGAACCGGCTTCGGGAATAAATGATTTCACTCTCCGCCGGCGAATAAAATTTATTCGACCGTAAAGCGGCGTTCGCGTCGTTTTGTCGGCACATTGTGCAAGCGAGCAACGTTACGGCTCCTGGACAGGAGGGGTCCAGCAAGTTTCGACGGATCCTGTCTTGTTCAGCGTCGATTTTACGAGTTTTCGCGCTGGGAACGCCATTCCGGCATTTCTGCCACTAATTACGCTTATAATAAGCTGGCCTTATGCCTTCGCGAAACACCAGAAATCCCGAAGTTTACGAACGCGCATAATTTTTTACGATTTAAAAACCAACCGATCGAGACTCCGCAATTTCTTTCGCATTTTTAATTGCGAGAATAATCTGCCTCGATGCGAACGTCTGCGAATCCTTTCGACTAGGTCGTTAGTCATTTCGTTTCCTCAATCACCTTCATGCAATTATGTCTTTCGAAAATTTTCAAAAAATGGTAGAATATGAAATACGTCAAAAGCTAGTACGATTTTCATACATTTCAGATCTACAAATACCACGGAAAACTACAAAACGAAATTACTTTCCAAACGACCTAATAATTTCTCATGGCAATAATTCGTTCGCAAGATGACAAGTACAGGCAACGAAAATAATATTCTAAACGAAATTCTCCCCAACGGATAAACTTCACACCATCCACAAAATGGAATTTCGCAACCGGTGATTCCCAAATAGCAGACCAGTCATCCGAGCGGGGAAACCCCCATACAAATGCGAAACTTCTTCCCTGAGAGGAACAGAGAGAAAGGCACAGCGTCTCCCTGTATAATTAGCGCAATTAATGTGTCGTGAAGTCTAGCTCTTTCTCTGAGGTGTAGGAGTAACAATCGTTCCCCGAGAAGAGCATAACGAGCCTGACGCTGAATCGTACAAGAGATATTTCGCCGGCGCTTCCTGTCGCTTTAGAAATTACAGCCGTAGATTGCACGGAGTATCGGGATAACACGGTTCATCGGCGTCGAGCGATTACCGAACAGCTGAAGGGTATTGCCTGTGGGTGAAAATCTTCGTTGTCGATCGTTCTCTCCGCCACCGAATTCTTTCTCTCTTGCCTGTCCTCGGCGCAATTATCTCCGAGATGATTGCGATACGTCCGAGCGATTGCGCGTATTACTTGAATTACGCAACCGAGCCTTAGTCTTGCAGATTGATCTCGTGGCTGCTCAAAAATATCTTTTGCATCTTGCTGATTTATGAAGAAACGCCCGATGAACACTTCGCTTATTGATTTGCGTCCTTGTCAATCCGGTTATTTATTAGTGGACTGCCGATCTTCATGCAAAATGAAAATCGTCTGCATCTGTTGTAATGCACAGATGTCATTTAAGACTCTCTCTGTTCACGATGCGTTGAGACTAGTCTCCCCCCTTGTCCTTCCGTGACAGTGTCCCCCAGCCTCATCTCTTCGCTCAGCTTTCAAAATGTTCCGTTGTTGGTGAATTAACGGTTGATTTCGCTATTGGCAAAATATACCGATTTTCGTTCGACGTTTCACGTTTTTTTTTAAATAGGAAAACTGTACTCCCCTTACTTGGCGTCCCCTCCTGGAGGGGTAAAAACTAGGGACCAAATAGGGGACGGGGACTGGGTACAAACATCATCGCATTACCTGCCTCGTCCGGCCGATTCGTGTAACCGAATCTACGTCCCTCATACCACGGGACATGCCTATACCTGAGTCGCTAAACACATCGGGCTTTCCTCACACTTGAATGTTAAATAACAGAAATTAATTAGTGGAAACGAATTATCTTGTTTAGCATTATCTTCTGATCATTATTTTGCAGCTACAACCGTTCTGCAATCAATATTTCTCTGTATAAGGGGTCCACCTAGAATTTCCTTTTGATTCGAATATAATTATATAGAATTAGCACGTCCTCATCGTCACTCGACATTCTCGTTATGATGTGAAATTTGCTGAAGAATTTTTTTTCCTTAGAATTAAGAATGTATTGAAAAATACTGCTGTATTCTTTTCAACTCAATAACATTATTGCGACAGGGACAGCGTTTTCAATCGCTCACCATTAATTTAATGCCGTGTTTAATACATATTTGATTTGATCACACCTACAGTCCCGCAGATTTCCTAGACAGGAGACAAAGATCTACGTGTCTCGCCGCTAACTTTTTTCGCAGAAGTCCTCCTCAATCTGATAATAGGCAGAATATGGCTGGTGTCATCGAAAGCGGACAATCGCGTAATATTCACGCGTGTCTCGTAGAGCAGCCTGACACACTTTGAGCTCCGTTTCGAAAGCTATGCTCAAATTTCGCTTTATCCTAAGGCGTCCACAGAATAATCCACTCTTTCTCCGTGTTCTTCCACTATTTATTTCCCGGAAGCCTTTTATTCACAGCTAATTCCTCGTAGCAGATTCAAATATATTTGGGAATGTTGTCCCGAGGACACGTGACATC
This sequence comes from Lasioglossum vierecki, assembly GCA_028455595.1. Taxonomy (NCBI): domain Eukaryota; kingdom Metazoa; phylum Arthropoda; class Insecta; order Hymenoptera; family Halictidae; genus Lasioglossum; species Lasioglossum vierecki. The sequence goes on from CM052337.1 coordinate 10,385,588, forward strand.
GGGTCAGTAATAACAGAATCGACAAGCGACGTGATTTAAGAGAAGAAGAGTTTCGACACAGCGTTGTCCGACTCATCGCGACAAGAATCTAAGAGAGACTATAAATCCCGACGAACGTTGATGAGGCTCACGATGTTCCCCTTCGGTTTCAGACTCTTTAAAAGGACTACCTACGTGGCTCTTCGCCGACCTCCAACAACCACGGTACCAAGCGGAACCCTTCGATTACCGCACAAGTGGAAATGCCGTGAAACTGCGGCGGGATCTAACGTTATTAGCGTGTCTTCTTTGGTCGGCAATTATTCCATGTAAACACGGTGCTGGCAATATGCAGGAGGGTGCAGCAAGATGTTTTAAAAGCTGACCCAGAAACTGGTACACCGCAGTTCAAACTTAGACTGCTGATGAGGCGTGCGAGCCACGTAAATGGAATAACAACACTTCGCTGTGCTAAAGTACACTATAATTTACATTAACTGCTCGGGAGGCCAGAGTGTGATTCAATCCGCAAAATACTGTGCCGGAGTTGCGTTTAATTTTCTTGATTGAGTGTGTTCTCCGCAAGACAGGGCTTAATCGAGTTCCTCAGTCTTAGTTGAGTGTGTCCTTTCCGAGACAGGGTTCATTACAGTTCTTACTTTTCCATTCTTGCTTTAATGTGTCCTTTCCAAGCCAGGACTCACTAGAGTTCTTGTATTTTCATATCTTTACTACTCTGCTATAAATGTTAACTTTTAGCATCAAAGTAGAAGATTGCTACCTACACGGGGCTGTTAAAAGCATGCCCGTCGAATTAGTAGTATCCAACCACTTTTCTCTAGTTGTACATACATTCTAAAATGTATATATAATTCTTGTTCGGAAGGTAATTTCACTTATCGTGTACAGCATCGATTCCATTTATTACCACGTTTGGCAATAAATGGCTCAGAATGGATGACAATGCATTATTAAAAAAATTTTTTTTTTAAAAGTCTATCCGTTTTTATTTTTTAAGCTTGCTGTGAATCGCAAAATTGTGGTATATCTTTGCAGTTGACATTTCGAACGCCATTTCCTGCCTCGTTCTCTAATTCTTGTTTCCCAGTAGATTATCCAGAACTCGGATAGTGTGATTCACGGATTGAACTTGATGTCGTACCGGCGGCTAGCGTTAACCTTTCGACAGCTGCGAGTAGGATGAATTCGAACGAGGAGCGAACATGTGACGAAACTCGTCTTCGCCATCCAATTACACGTCCGTCAAAGAGCGTGTGCGACCATTACGCGCAATTATCCGTGGGTCGCGCGTCGCCGTTTATTCACTCGATCGGAATCCGGCCTCAGAGGCAGAAATTCGCTCGGTTTTCGCAGCGAATCGCGATCGTCCATTAAGCCTATTCCGGCGGCGCGATTACGGCGAAGTCGCTCGTTTATTTTTCCGGCGGCGTAGAGCGGGAGAAAGCAGAGCAAGCTGTTCGCGAGCGAGCAAGCGGGTAAGCGAACGAGAGCGTTCTCGTGTCGTAACGCTGCCTGTTATACTGTTATATTGTTTATCGAAACGGATTTGACAAAATCGCCATAGACGTCTCGAATCTCTACTATTCCTTCAGGAAACGTTCGCTGCTATTCACTAACAATTTCGTGGAGATTGGTCAGTATCTCCGAAACAAGACCATACGTTTATCTTTCCTGATCGATTTTCTCCTTCCTCAATTTATTTCCCATTTATTTTCCAACGTTGATCTCTACACGCTACTTAGAGCCAATTGTGCAAACGATATTTGCGGTACTCGAATAATTTCTCTCTCGTAGATTGATTCGATATGTTGCGGTTTTTTCATAATTTTAAATTGTTACTCTACAGGATATAGAGCTAACATTTAATTCCGTTTAACCGCTACACTCGTACGGTCGCGCTCTAATAATCGTGAAGAATGGACGCAATTAACCCACGTGTTGTTCGAACATTCTTGAGAAGCAAGCGTCTACAACAAATAAACCAGCGAGAGCTGGGAATGATATAATTCGGAACATACGGATTGAAAACAAAGTAAATTTTTTAAAAATCGTTTCTCAATCAATGAACGCTAGACTACGGATTTTTATGTATTTACGAAGAAATTTTTATTTCGCAGTCTGGCGATCACGAATTGCTTTCTTTCGATAATTTCGTGGTCCTGGAGTAATTAGGCCGACTAGGCGTGTCTAACGGGCAGCGGGCAAATAAATTCACTTTCAAGCCTGTGTACGTACAATCGGCCGCGGAATCCGTCGATTGAAAGTGAACGTGGACGCGTTAGAATGCGATAAGGAGGAAGGAGTGAACGAAAGGGACAGACGAGGAGAGAAAGAGAGAGAGAGAGTATGTGCGTGTGCGTGAGTGAGTTGGTCACACTGTCGAGGTTACGGAAAACGCAAGGGATCGATCGTCAAACTGGTCTGTCTCTCGTTCCGTTGATTTCCATAGATCGAGGACAAAAATCATGGCAATATACGATTAATTAACAGATGTCAGGGTGTCGCCTTTGCTGCTGCAACTTTACTAGAAACGAGTCCACTGCATGATTTTTTAAATTGAGATGAAAAAATTAAAAGAAGGTCAGTTTTACGGGAAAAATATTTTCAAAAATCAAGACAACATTTTCAGAAAAATAAACATAGTAAGGAAACACATTCTTAGTTTGCTATATACCAGATTTGATAACTGTACGAGATATGATACACTATGCAGCGAGGGGTTAATTAGGAAAGAACACCAATCATATCCTTCGACAGGATCGATTATCGGCTTCGTTACTCTCGCTTCTCCGTGCTCGTTCCGCGAGTGTTGTAACGCGGGAAACGGGTGATTCGACAATGGAACGATCGGCGGGAAGCATAAATCGCGTTTACGGCTTGTTTCGAGCGATCGAGTGCGTGAGAACGGAATCGAGATTGCGTGTGTATCTCGGCGATGATCTCGCAGGATGCGCCCGTCGAGGATTTCATTTCCTCGTGCGTACATCGTGTTCCGTACAACTGTCGGGTCAACGGGAACACGACCGGAAAAAATGTTTGCTGTTTTCCTGGTAGAGTGTGGCTCCGTTGCGTGCGCCGCGCGATGGCCCCTCGACACGTGCAACACCCGTTTCCTAAAACGAAACTCTCGACCGCGGCGCTCTTGCTCGTTAGCGATTCGATCCCCGGATAGAAATTCGCGATTCGTCGAGAGCCTAGGTTCCTCGACTCTCTTTCAGCGATCGCGCGAAAACGCGAGCGCGAGCTTGTGCCTTGCGGTGCAAACCTACCTACCACCGATATTTTTTTCCTTTCACCTTATTAAATATCGCCGGGCACACACCGGGCGTAGGAGTCGCGCTCCTTTACTTTTCTTCTCTCTCTTCCTCTCTCGCGTCGAGGAAAAGGAACGAGTGGAAAGTTGGGCGGCCGGCGAATTCGTGGATAGAAAACCAGTTCGCGTTCGTTGTCATCCGGAGGTGTAAAAATCGTCCGGAGGATGCGACAGCCGGAGCGAAAGTCCCCACGCTTTTATCTCGAGAGCCACTCGAACGATCCTCCGCGCGATCTGCTTGCTCTCTCACGGATCGTTGGGTCTTCGAAAAACTCGGGTTTTCGACGTTTCACAAGCGCTCGATCTCCCGCGTTCGTGCCCGCGAGTGAAACAGCGTCGCGAAACCGGGAGAAAAGCGTTGTCGACGGCTGGCAACAGAGAGCGGTCGCGGTCTCCGCTGTTTTCTCTTCTTACGAAAATTTCGCGCGTCTAAATACCAGAGCGTTGCGTTACGCTTCCAATCTGCTCTTTTTTCGACTATATCGGGCGGAGCGGGGCCGTGGCTAGGACGAGGCGAGGCGAGACGGTTTCACTACTAGCCGCGGGGTGTACGGGTTTCCAGGCTCTCGGCTCACGTGGTGGAGGGACTGTCGCAAGAAAACGCTAACATTCCGCCGCGGTATGGATGGATGGTAGCCGTGCAGCCGCTTCTTCTCCGTCGAACGCGAAACACTGTGATTACCGGCGCGTTTAGGTAATCCAAATTTCATTCGGACTCGGGTCTCAGCTACGCTGTCTGCCCCGGCCACCGACTTTCGCCGCGGCACCGTCACGCGCCAGACCTAGGGCAATCGACACGATCGATCGAGATCGCCGATCTATACACTCTTGTCTCCATCAGGCTACAGTTCCTAGAGAAATATGCTCTCGATCTTCGTTAACCTCCCCGAGAAGCTTCGACTTTTCCCTCAATTCGGATTAAAACGATCTAGATTTACACAGTCTTGTATCAATAAGACGGTTGGTCACGAAAAATCTTCGAGAGACCGTCTATCGAGTTGTGGTAGCTAATTAAAAAATCGAAGAATTTCTGGCGTAGAATGCTCTCGATCTTCGTTAACTTCTCCCGAAAAGATTTACACACTCTTGTATCGATAAGACAGCAGGTTCTGATTAAGAAAAATTGTTCTCGGTAATCGCGAGAACGTCTACCGGGTCGAGGGAGATAATAACAACGTTCGGACGTTGGGATAGAAAATTACAGACCTGTCTCTCGGCTCCGTTGATTGTCTCTTCTTTTAATCCCTCATGAAAGCACCGTCCTCACATCGAGGCGCACTGGATATACAATTTCTCACACTGGTATACCGCGGGCGGATTCGATGTCTCGGTGCAGGCGATCCAAGAACCTCGATCGGTAAACACTGTCAAACGGCGACTGGACGTGATGGCGATCGAACAGGGGTTGATTTCACGGAACGTCTCTTTGGAATCGGTATTTTTCGTGAGGTACCACCGTGCAAGACCGCGTCCGGTCCGGCAACAAGACTGCGCGATGGAAGTGGAAAAGCCAGCAGCAGGAGCGTTGTGCTCCGGCCAGCGTCGTCTGGTCGAGCTTTCTACGACCGAGGATAAGGTCGAGGAGGGGGTCCCGAGGCCCATGGGCGTAGAACACGGGCCCCGCATTGGCGTAGCCCATCGCGAAGACCTGGCCCAACCGAGGGAAGGGAAAGGCGAGCTGAACTGAGAGCGGCACCTGCGTCGCCACCTGATCGAGTCGCGATCGAGCCGCTCGAATCGAATCCACTGTCCTACGAAGCCTTTCAAACTTGACTCGCTCGCAAACAGCTAGAAGGCCATTTTCCATCGTACCCTGGTGTCCTTACTTTTACCAGGACTTTTCCAAACACCCTTGCACCGTTTCACGGATGGACGCGCCGCGATACAGCCAAAAATCACATTCGAGCAATTTCACAAGACCGAATCGGACGCTGATTTGCGCCTGTAATTTTGAAAGTCGTCTAAGTCGCATATTTCTTGTTCCGGATAATTAATGGAAAAGGATATTAACGCTAAATGAATTTTATATAAAGTGCCATCTAACGCTCATTTCTGACAATATCGTAAAATTCTGTTTAATTAATTTAGTTTAAAATCATTTTAAACTAGATCATATTTTTTATTTTCGCTTAGACCACTTTTATAATTCTGGCCACATGTACATGTTTCTGCTTGAGAAGGAAGATGGGAGATCCTTCTGGAAAATCCTCCGACGAGTTACAATTCAGAGAATTGTAAGATTTCGTGGGACACAGCGGAGTGATCTGAGAACAAGGCGTAGGACGCGTCTCGCAGCGAAAGAACCTCGCGCATGATCGAGGACGGACCGCAAGGGTGGATCCAGATCGAAAGGTCTCGCAGCGCCTTCAGGGGATTCTTGATTCCCGGTTTTTTTCGACCGAGCCCATCGAATTCTCCGGGGTTCGTTGAAAGTTTTCGAAAGATCGATCGAAGAAACGAAGTGAAAGTGGAACGCGCTGCTCCGCTGACAAAGGACATCGACGAGGACAAAAGCGGCGTCCGCGGACGAACGTGTGCATCGCGCTTCGCAAAAGGGGATCCTATTAATCGATAAGAATCGCGAGCGGTGTTCGCCCGTCTCTTTCCCGCCTTCTTTCCTTCGTCTTTCTCTTTGGGCGATGGTCGTGCATAGTTGTTTAGAAATAGGAAGTTCGGTTTCCCGTGACGCTTGCGCGACGATTCCTTTCGTAATCGAACGGTGCGGCGTCGTGCCTGAAAAAAAGTGATCGACTCTCACCCGAGATCGGCTTTTCAATAAATTACGTTCAGGGTCGACGCCGTCGTTGCGCCGAGCGAATTGAGCCGTTGATACCGAATAGAGCGTCGTTTAACTACGCTCTGGGATTTTAAACGGCTTGCTGTCCTATACCGAACCGACTTTAAAAGGATCCTCTATCGCGGTGGATCCTACTTTCGAAACCGAAACAACAAACACGATCGGTGAGCTATCTGCTTTCTCTGAAGGTCCTTTCTTCCTGCTGGTCCAACTGCATCCAGCTCCTCTCTCTCCATTTTTTTCATCTTCTTGCAGAAACAAGACTGCAGGACTTTTTCAGTCGAGGGACTCTCTCGATTCCTATCGCAGTGACTACGAGATCTAGAACTAGACTATAGAACTAGACTGCGGATTTTATGCATTTATCACAAAAAATGGGTAAACGCAATTTAAAGCAGTGGACGTATTAAAAAGATTTAAAGACATCAACATATTTGTTTCAACTTAATCAGATAATTAAAAGAAGAAAAAAAGATCCGCAGTTTAGTGATAACATTGAAGGATTAGTGTACCGGATGTCCTTTTTATTCTAATTGCTGTTAAGAATGTTTCAGGAGAAGTGTGTCACGAATACAAATTCTAAAAGAAATTGTAAAAGAGCCTGATCAGACGAATATATTTTATTTATGACACTCCTCTCCGAAGTCCTTCGAGCTGCGGCGTTTCAACTATTGTTCGATGAAAATATACTTAAGAGGAGAGGAGACATTCCCAGATTCTTTGTTCTCCAAAAGCCACACATCTTTGATCGACACGCCTTGTGATCTTTGCAAGTGGATCTCGAAGAATTCGCGACTGGGGCGTTGGATCCGTGGTATTTGCGTTCGAGGTCCTTTCTCGTCGGTTTGTTTTTCACGCCCGCGGAATATCAACCGGAGGCATGCAAATTTGAATAACCCCTTCGATCATTCGCAACATCTTCGGCGTTAATAATAGCCTGTGACGGCTGCCATTAGCCGGTTGCGTTAAGCGCGTTCTAGCAGTTAATCACACGGATCTGACGGAACTGAACGGCGAGGATCGGTTGTTTTCTCATTTGAATCGCGTCGTCGCGCAACGAACGGGCACGTCATCGGAATAACGGTTTGGCTCGGTTGACTTTGGCCTTGCCGATTGGAAAAAAAATCGGTTCCCGAACGCGGAAGCCGCCGTGTGTCGTAAGTTGGGTGCGCCAAAATTTCTATTTGGCTTACGTAACGACGCGACGCAGCGACGATCGAAATTCCACGTTAGTAATTATTGATGCGCAAGGGAGGCGCGGCTGGGAGACTTCGAGGACACCTTTCAAACTTCGTGTCGCGGATGAATGAGCAAAACGCGACGAGACGCGCATGCCGAATACGTCGACGGAAAAGCATCGTCGTCGAGGCTCGTTTGTCGAACGGGGAAAAGGCCGGGAACGAATCGGCCGGCTAGCGACGGCCACTCACTTTCTATTGTCCAATCATGCCAAGAAATTGTCAGCCGCGATTTCGACTTTTGCCCGAGATCGAGCCGTTTTTCCCGGTCTCGAGATCGTTGCACCGAATTCGTTTTCGCTCGGTGCGAGTAAAAAGCGAGGACGTGTTGGATTGGATCGGATTAAACCGTGGCACGGTGGTCACGGTTTCTTGCTGCGATATCGGAATTGGTTGTCGATATCGATTTAGTCGGCTGGTTGATGCATCAGTTTTGTTTTATTGATTATCCGAAGGTTCGTTATAACAGCTATTTTGCAGGATTGGTCTGTCGGAGCAAACTGTGTGCGGTAGAGAATTTTCGGCGGTTCTATATTGTAGGAAGAAAAATAAAACAAACAGTATGTGGTGTGGTAGTGTTTGTGGGTTGAAATGTGTATGTATCTACAAGTTCGAACAGCTTTCGGGACAGTCGGTTGCCATCGCGTGGAATTTAGCGTCCGAGAGTACTGCAGCGGTCTGTTTCTGTTCGCATAGGCGCTTCCTCCGCCGGCAAGCTAGGAACTCACAACTCGCTGGACGAATATCCTCTTCTTTATTCCTGTTATCTCGTCCCATCGTTTTCCTACCCCTACCCAAAGTAGAGACTTGTGTACAGAATCGTCGCATCGTTCGCCCGCGTTCTCATCCGTTCACAGGAGCACGGTCGTTCGTTAGATCTTGTTCCCGTTCACGTCCCTGTACAGGTCGTCGTTGATCCCGTACAGTCGAGGCGAGTCATTGCAATCGACCTACGATAACGCAGTATTCGATCAAACATTCTCATCAATATTTCATAAACAAATTAGCTGAATGTTTACCTTGAACCACCAATCACAGACGCGAGCCGACTGGCTGAAAACGGTTCCGTTCGGACAGAGGAAGCTGAACATGCGCCCGTTTGGCAGACACCAGTGCCAGACCTAAAGAACCAATAGCACACCTTGCTTAAAGATATCTTACAATTATTTATATTTTACTATAGTGGAAATTATAGCTTTACATTCCTTTTGATTTATCTGCGTTGAAGAATTTCTTTCAATATATTGGTACACTAGTAAATACTTTTTCTACGAAAATATGGTCGCTTGGTATTATCATTAATCTTCATTACTTATAGTGGATACTTTTGTGAAATTACGAGAAAATGAAAACGTTACATTTACAGCTTTGAAACGTCGGTATGCTTCTAAGTAATTGCAAAATTCTGATGAATTTGATCATTTTTATAAACCATAAATGCATAAAGATTTGGAGTCTATTTGTAAGTGTTTTGTTCGATTTTCTATGTTTATATTCTAAGAAAAAAATTCAGAGAATTGCTTGAAGGTATCCTCTTTCAAATACGTACAAGACCGCGTTCGAAAAGTTGACCAATCTTTTCGAAAACAATTGGCAAACCGATCGAATTACGCGGCAAGAGTGTAGATGCCGATTTACCTGACATCTGGCTTCAGGATCGGCATAGTAGCCGGGCAGCTTGCCTCCGCAGGTAAACGCGAGGCCGAAAGGTACGGTGTCGTAGATCGGGTAGTCCACGCCAGGTGTGTAACCGTCTACTTGCTGGAAAGGCGCGTGAAACATTGATTCGTGAGGCGCTCGGTAACAGATAAGATCTTAATTAACATTCATTATTTGGCCGAGCGTTTCGCTGTTTGAAATTCAAACGAGCCCGGCGGGTTGCGCGACTCGCAACACCGTTGCATCTCGCGGTTTCCGTCGGAACAAAGGCGATCTCTTTCGCGAGATGCAATTAACGGGAGCACCGTTTGCACCTTCGCGGTTTGCCGGCGAGAACCTCTGTCGAAACAGTGGACTTTCGTCACGTATCGTCGTTCACAATGGAATGTGGACCGAGAGCGAGGATGCACGCCGCGATTCATACTTCCTCTCGGCGTTAACGCGTCTCGCGCGTTGCGCATTCTCTCCATCGGGTGTCCGTTAAATTGCATTCATTTGCATCCGTTAGACGGTCACTGCTTTTCTTACGAACGCATGCCTGCGCCTGGCAATCGCGATTTTCTTTCATGAAATCATCTTTCAACCCTCTCGTGTCCGACGCGCTCTAAACAATTTTTAAACGATCTTAACCTTCACTCCACTTTTTACATAACTGTTTACATTGAATTTTATATGATTTTTACTTTTTGATTGAATAAAATAACTAGAAACACTAAATTTAAAGTTTTCAGACTGTAACTATCATATGCGAGTAATTAATAAATTCAATCCAATCCTCATTAGAAAGGAAAATTGAACTAAACCAACTATAAATGTGTTTATTGATTATCGATCGTAAGGTAGTTTATAACAAGAAGTATAGATAATCTCGGCACAAAGGTTCGATCAGAAATTAAATTATATTAAATTAATTTAATTTCTGATCGAACCTTTGCGCCGAGATCATCTAAACTTCTTGTTATAAACCAACTATGTTCATGGAAAACTTAATCACTACACTACGGATCTTTAGGCAAAATAAAAATTAACATCTTCAATTTTAATAATTTTCCCATAATTTTGATTTTCATCTAATCAATTTTACTATAAATGCATAAAGATCCTTAGTCTATAGATCACTGATAAAAAGGTCTCTTTCTTACTATCAAAAAACGAGTTTCACAGTTGGAAATTGGTGTTTGTACTGACTGTTTTTTGAATTGAATAGAGCTCAAAAGCAAGCAAGCTTTCGAGGTCGGTCCGATGGCAGGATAAACAGATGCACTTCCGGCGTAAGAGAGGGTTCTAAAAACGAGGAGGGGGATTGAGCCCCCGGAACAGCGGTTAATGATCCAAGCGACGTCCGATCACCGTCTAGATCGGTGTTCGAACTCTGGGGAGGATCTATCCGCGAGATCTTTTTCGCAATTGGCTATCGGCCGAGATGAGAGGAAAAAAGGAGGCCGTTGCGACACACGAAACGCCGGATCGAGCCAGTCCAGTGCGTGCACGTGCCGTGCCGGTGTCTGACCGGAAGTCGGGTTACATTGTTCCCCGCAAGCGGATGCGCATCTCCGTGCCTTTGTATTCGATCTCTCTCCTGTTCAGCATGGTAGGCGTGTGTACGCGCGCGCACAACCGCAAAACACGGCCTCCACCCTTCACGACGCGACCGGTGATTTCGACGCTTGGTTAAGAACGCTCGAGAGGAGATTCGGCTAGGTCAGGGTTCTTCTCGGACCAATCTTCAAATCTTGAATTTTTATAGAAATTTATCACGCACTTTTAACCCTAAGGCGACAGTCAAAATTGCCACACCATTATCCAAAACAGTTTTAATTTTCTTAAATTCATATATATTCTATAAATTGTAAAAAGCTCACCTGCTGAAAACAGGTTAATTCAAATAGAATAAAAATTACCTGGTTAGAATAAAAAAGATGGTTATACAATAAATTTTTCTGTCGCGCAGCACGGTCCGATAGTTTTACAGTAGCTTTTCCTTCAACGCGTGATTTTTTCGTAACTCGAGAACGGATCGGGACGATTGGGCGTTGGAAGCCCGCGGTTTTCGATTGCGTTGATCTCGGGGCTAAAGGAGAATTTCCAGAGTCGCGTACCGTGAATGTTAACCGAGATTGGGATCAAGGGATTCATTAATCATTTTCATTTTTCTGGCCGCTGGCTAGCAGGCGGCATTGAAAATTCGGCTCCGTCTTCCGTTTCGACGCGCGTTCACGGTCACCGTTTCCGGTGAAAATGAAAATGCACACGATGGGATCGCGGACAATGGCGTTATTGGCAACGCGCACACAACGCCGAGACGAATTAGCCTGCGGCTCTTTTGCAATTACTCGTTGATCGTCTTCTCCTTTATTCGCCACGTCTTTTCGATTCGCGAATCGGAGGATTGAATAACTTCGTTCTTTCGACGGACGAGTTTGTTTAACGGAGCGGTAGCACGCGAGAAAGCACGCTCGCGTTCACGCAACAAGGGGTTAATTAATGAATTACTTCACGCTGCCATCTGGAGGAGATGACGCGAGCAGATACCGTCCCTCCCTCTGTCATTGTTGCACGTGAGAAAACGCCGTGAATATAATAATTTCGTGCTTTGATTCCTACGCCAGTTTCGTAAAAGGCATTGTGCCTGCGAAATGATACCTCGGTTGGTTAGGTGTTAGGATTGCGCAACCACGCTCGACTTTTTTTTCGACCGAACCTTCCCTTCTTTGCCACGCGGATTCTACTTACCGCCATCGCCTGGTACAACGAGACCGCGCCGTATGCCAGGATCGCGCACAGAATTTGGTACCGCGAAATCATCTAAAAAATAAGGACAAGTAGACAATCCCTTCCCTAAAACAATTTTACAAAATTGAATTTCAGGTCAAATAAGTAAAACCTCCTATCAAATTAAATATGGGGAGCTAAGCCACTCTCTTAGGAGATCTCAAAATTTTGCACCGGAGGTCTAAAGTATTTAAAGAGGCCGACTAAAAATTTTGTAGAGTACGTCGAGAGAAGTGGCGAGCTTTCGCAACTAAATCAAAAATCCCTCAAGAGTCGAAAAATCTCCGAAGAGGTCCATTAAAAATTTTGCACCGTAGATTGAACAAACAAAACTTTGTTATCAAATTGACCCAAAGGAGCTGAAGTTACTCTGCGAAGAGGCCCTCCAAAAATTGAGGATGTCGCAGCAGAGTGGACAAGGGCGGACTCACCTTATCGTACAGAATCCTATCACCTTAATCCTTAGTGTCTTTCCGCGTGGTGTACATTTATCTCCGGGTAGAGTCCTTGTCACAATGCACTGACCGGTCCTGGCTCGATGGACCTCCGCCTGCACAAAGTCTCGGTCTCCACGGTGTTACCGGCAATGTTTCTTTCTCGAAGGATGCTACCACGAAGTGGTGGTATATATATGGCTTTAGAGATCGAGCAACACCTAGGGGGGGTTCTTGAGAGCCCCTCTTTACCGGGGCTCCCACACCGGACGAACGGAGAAAGAGAAGATCCCAGGGAGGTAGGGGAGGGATCCACTTCTGCGATGCCGCAGATTCTTCTCTTACGCAATCCCTTCGTGCTCTTACACCCGTGAAAACAGTCGTAACGATCGTACTTGAACCAGGGTTGCGATGTTTTCTATACAACCCGACGGAAACCATCGGCACCTGCTTTCGCCAGCCACCCTTGGCTTCCATTTTCTCACTAAATCCATTATCTGGCCCAAAATTATTCAAAAAATTCATTTCAATGGCAAACGTTTGTACTTCATTGAAAATCTACACTCGACACATTTCAAATAATTGTTTCCTCTTAAGAAAGTTGAAAGCGTGTTTTCCATTGAGTGGATTAAGTCATTCATGATCAGACCGCGATAACGATCCTCTGCTGTTTCAGTACATCCTTGCAATTTGTGTAATAAAGTACAAGCTTGCCACTCTAATTATGTAGCACTTCTTCGGCTTACAAATACTTGAGCCATGGAGGACTCGGAGCCCCTGGATCAAGGAATAGGACAATCGTGAACGAAACAAAATTCATCCAGCTATCTGAGGCTTCGTTTCAATCATCGTCTCAGAGGATCTAGAATCGCAGAACCTAAGGTTCAATATTTCAACAGATGAATGGACTATATTCAATTTAATTATCAAAGAATACAAGATTCCAGCGGTCCTTTCCCCACTGAAAGGCCATTATTGTCCTCGAAAGTCCTGCAGCCGGACAAGATGATAACAGGAAGCGGGCCCGACAGTTCTGACCTACTAATCTCGATATTTTTTCACCGCTAAGTGGACGTTGGTCGAAGGATTTGCGCAACGCTCGTGCTTTAGCAACCGTGAAAACGACCGCGCTGCAAGGACCAAAGGGAGAATCCTGTTCGCCCGTTGCGAAACCGTTTCCTGTATCGTCGATCCCTTGGACTGGTTGTTTAATCGTCAAAATCCCGATACCTTCCGCAGATTCGCCGATTACTTACGCTTTCGCGTGTACTCTTCGAGGACGATGCTCGAAATTCACCGATCGCGACGATCTGATACGCTCAGGACTTGTTATTTTTTCGTGGGATTCTGTTCTTCGAGCGGAAAACGCTCGTCAAGAGCCCCGAAATCAGTCGGCGTAATCCTGTAATGAATAACCAAGGTTCCTGTCGAGAATTAACATATCCTAGCCGTTTATTACGGCTTATCCGTCGAGATTCGCTAGAAGATCCGCGAACTTTAATTGCTCGGAGTTTATCTCGATACTGACCGGCTTTGCATTCAGTTATTTCGAAAAAATCGAGCAGTCACTCGAGGAATTTAATAAATCGAATGTCCTACAGCAGGATCGAGCTATCTGGAGAACATAAATTTGTCGCGAGATTGAACGGTTCGTTAGCATTCCGGGCAGACAGTCCCATCTTCCGGCAGATAGTCAATTTCCAAGGAGCGTTCACTGCCAATTAGCCGGGGATAATTGCCGGGAGGTTTTCCGGAGCGGCGTGCAAATTCTAGAGAACCTGCTAATTCCACCACTCTCGAGATCCACCTCGAATTAGATAACAATGTGCTGAAGATTTTTCCAAGCTGCTACCGTCTCGCATCCATTCTTCCGCGGTTTGACAACGCGTTCTCGCGCGTACTCGCTTAACACCGCAAACAAAATCATTGAGAACCATGAGAAAGACACCGAGAGGCAGAAAGTAGTAGATAAGGTAAGCGCGGAGGTTGCTCTGAATTAAATTATCGTTAATTACATATTGGGACGATTACAAAATCCGTGTAACATTCGTGGGAAGCGTTTGCGTGCGGAGTCATCTTGATGCCGGCGAAGAAAACGACGCGACGTTGATGGAGAGGAAAAACTCCTCTTCTTGTTAAGAAACCCGTTATTAGGAATATTATGGTCGCGTTAGAAAGTGCCCCTCCCCCTCCCCCAGGTGCTCGTCAGCAATTCGACACGAGCCCGATACAGGTGGCTTATCACACTGTGTACCCTAATGTCCCCGTTCCGACTGTTTCGCTGTGGAAATAAAAACGTGGCCGCCTTTGCGCGCGGCGAATAGACAAAACCGCAGAAAAGTACACGCGCAGTCATCTAATTGCGCTGCAAAATGCGTTGATTGCTAATTTCCCTCGCTGAGAATAGCTCGCATCGAAAATACACTTAATGTACTGTAATTACGTGCGCTCAAGAGTGGCTACATTAAAAATTCTTTCAATTAAAATCGACCTGTTCTAAAATATAATAAATATTATTAAACCACAATTCAATCATCGAGTATGCATTAAATCCTGGGTAATTTTCTTTGCGGCCATTTTCTCTGCAAGCTTCGGTCGTAGTCAGGTGCGATATCGCTTTCGGAAAAATGGCTCGCAGTCTTCCCATCGTCTCCCGTTTGGCTCTTCCTCTATGGTTCGGGAAGCCAGCCCGAGGGAGACCATTCGTTTTAATGGACACTTTCGTCACGACGACGGGTTACCTCTGCGTCCCGAATCTTCACACGCTCGGCGATGCTCGGGCCGCTATAAGCTTTCGTAATTTCATAACGAGTCGACTTCCGAGGCATCTTTCCTGTCGCGATACAAAAGCGATGTACGAAAGTCTTTCTCACGTTTCTGCTGCTCTGCCGGCCGATTAAATGTTTCGCTACACTCTCGAGAATTCGAGCGTCTCGCGCGACTGTCCGCCCCGCGAGCGATTCAAAACAGCCTCCTAAAAGTTAGCCCTCCCACTCAATCACAGTTGTGCTACATTGTGCTCGAATATTAAAATTATGATATAAAAAGTAAGACAACAGACAGAGTTTTTTAGTAGCCTTTCGTATTTTTTATTTTTTTTAAAGAAATTTTTTCATGTTACTGTAACGTATCCTGCAGGTGGGAAAGTTATTTGTTGTGAAGGAATCACAGCGATTAAGATTGAATGAGAAGTGGGAACTGAGAAAGATAAGAGCCTAAGACGCATAACGGCGTCTCTCACTACCGACCTCGTTATCGCGGCACTAAAATTTCATTATTCCGAATTTCGCCCGACTGGAACCGCGGCGACGAACCCCGTTAATTACATCTGCGGATCGATCGATCTCCCAAGAAGTCTCCCATAGGTGTCTTATCGATCCGCCGCCGTCGCTTCCGTCGATTCCCCAATTACTTTAATTTATACCCTCGATTTTTATCCGCGAAACGTCCGCCGCGATCAAGCGTTATCTCCGTTGCGTAAGAACGAAGAGCTCGCTTATTCTGTCCAGGGTTACGTAAGCAATAGAACATCAATTATAACGAATCCTAGGAAGCGCGTCTCGTTTCGCTGGCTCGGCAGCCAGACGCATAAATATATGGGACGAATATTGTTTCGGGATCACTTTTTTTCCCGAGGCTTTGTCTCGAAGCGGCCTTTATCGTTCGGGAATCGTCTCGGAGCACGTCGAACCGAGTTCAACGTTATTTCGTCTCGCTTTTTCACGCGGCGGGTGTCAGTCTCCGTTATGTAATCGTTCGCGGGAGAACGCGAAAATGTTTGTCGGCGAGGCAGATTTTTTGGCCGAGGTCGACGCGGCGAACCGCGCGCGTCAGCAGCGTTTCGACGGTGCACGCACAATCAACCGAACCGCCGACTTTCGTAATCTCTTCTCGATCGAAAGAGGAATCGTTAGATAATTGCAAGGTTTGTGACTCCGCCGGGACCGGTGGAAACTGGCACACGCCGTAATACCTGAGATTTCAGAGGAAACTGGCTTTTAGGGAACGCAATTTTCATAGGCGAGGAAAAAAATCGTTATCTTCCAATCCAGTGTTCAAAATTCAAATTCGAAATTACCCAGGAACATTTAATCAGGGAAGCACACATAAATTTTTATCGAATAAAATAACTACTTCGATGCAAAATAAATATTTCCTAGTGCAGCCAACACCTTCGTTTATGCTTGAAACAATAAATTTCACGAATTGAGACTGTAAGTATACTATATGCGAGTAATTAAAAGTTAAATGGAACCTGTTAACCCTTTGCACTCGACTGTCTCCGCAAAGAAGACATCTTCAATTTAGTCGGTAACTCGGATAACCCCTACAAGAGGATTCGGAGAGACAGTTCGCAATTATGTTACTTGCAAGGCTCATAATTAAAAATGATTCCAGTAAGAATTAAATACAGTGAGTCCTCAAATTCAACGATCAAAGGGTTAACCGCGATTCTGGAAAGAGGGGATCAAGTTCTTGTTGTTTCGATTATCGATATGATAGAGCGTCGGATCAGGATGGAATCAGTACGCACGCGTGCGTCGTGGCAGCGAGCTTATGGTTGGCAGTTCAGTATTATCAGTCGACGCGGGTCGAACTCGCGCCGCGGCCTGTCCCAGATTTTCAGTCGCGCGTACTCGCGACAGTGCGCGCGTACCGCTGCGCTGGCTGACTGGTTCTCGGGGCTGTCGATCGTTCGCCGATCCTAGATCCTAGATCGGTCGATCCTCAGAACGGTTTCGCGGTCGATCGAGCGCGGATCGATTCGTGAGTCTCGTGGTTTCGAACGGTCGACGAGGGAAGAGCATGTTTCCGGATACCGAGAGCAACACGTAGGACGCGTGCTACAGCTGCATTCGCATCGAGATCACCTGAGATTGCACCTGTGGCCGAGGCGCCGCGTGCATCGAGCGCATCGGCCACGTCGTGATGTCAATTGCCGTTGCAACAGCCGCTGCCCAGGTAAACGTCTTCAGTTACCTGTCCCATTTTCGGGTAACAGGCCTAAACAAATCGCTAACCGGTCGCGGAACGTTTAACCGAATGTTTATTAAATATGCGCGTTGCTTTAACATGTTTCGTCATGAATGTCTCAATACTAGCAATAACCAGTTACAATATTAACGGTACACAATTAAAACAATTACAAATGTAATATGTTTTAGAACGACTATAGAACAATTATTATTTGTAATCGTATCAGTTTGACCAATTATTACAAAATATACTCATTATTGGTTAACCCTTTGCACTCGAAGACTAAACATTCCTTTCGACGTAGCATAATTCCTTTCTATATGAATCTATGAATGAATACATATGAATATAAAATTGTTATAATACCTCCTACAATACTTAAATGTTTAGCAATTGATTAGATATCGACATTTCAATAATGGCACAGCAATTTTTAGTGCCGAGTCTGAGTCACCACTCAAGTGTTAAGGGTTGAAATAGTTGCATTGCGTTTCCTACCGTAAGTAAGTTGAATCATGTATCTCGAGGGAGAACAATACATGAACGTTATCAATGGTATTAGGCGGTCGGTATGAATCATATTTTTCGACTCTCTGCATATCTACAGTATCGCTAAGTGGTTACAGGTAAATTACAACAGATGTCCTGTTTACTATCTCTCTCACTCCTCGCCACATCTGCGACTTGTTTATCACCTGTCCGGTGAAGCGACCGAATCCAATCAACGCCAATAAAATCTCGTTATCTACGCGACGACGTTATTTACCGTAGATAAGAGAACGAACAATACTCCGGAGTCTCTCTTCCACCTGATACTTCGAATGGAAATGGGTATCGTTATTACGCCTAGGGAATGCGGTCTGGTTTTCTTCGATCCTCGGAAAGTTCCTCCTTCCGCGTTTTACATCGGCGAGGAGGTGCATCGCGATACCGTGAGAACCCTCGCCAGGGAACGCCGGTGAATTATCTCATTTCGTCCCAGCGATTCGGTCATCGGGAAACCGTGGTCGTTCATTCACGCTTGTATTAATTAATTACGGGCCTCGTCGCTCTGCGAACCGGTGATTAAACGCATGCTACGTGTCTGGCCAATTTTCGTTTAGGTTCGTGCCATCTGCACCTTACTATTCTATTCGAGGTTTTAGTCAATAGTTATAATTACACAGCTGATTTTTGATGCGTTTATTAGGAAAATAAAAACTCTTCACTTCAGTTTGTTATAGTTCGAATGCAATTTTTTTTTCATACGAAAATGTATTTAACTCTTCGCTGTTAAAAATATTGTTTTAATTTTTTTCAATGTTCTTCCCTTAAATAAAATATAAAAATTGACCTTTTTTTAATTTGTTTCATCCCAATTAAAGAAACCACGCAGTGAAGGTTTAATAATGTGTTTTTTTAAAATTATGTTTATTTTGCTGAAAATGTTTTAATTTTTTCAATATTTTTCCCTTAAATAAAACATAAAAACCGATCTTTTTTAATTTGTTTCATCCCAATTAAAGAAACCATGCAGCGAAGGGTTAGGTTTAGGAAGGGCTCGAGCAAGCGCAAGACAGCTTGGTACGGTTTTAAACCGGCGACAACGGGAGACGCGCGTCGTTGCGGCTCGATCGTGACACCAGTGTAACTGTTTCCGGTCAGACACCCATCCACCGCCGCTTCCGGTATCGTTGTTACCCTCCCGTGAGCTCGAAACGAAAAGGGAATCGCTCTTGTTCTCCACTTCCCGTGTATAGTTTCTATCGTTCATCAAACTCCGGCTGAAATACGTTATTGTGCTGTCCCCAGCTAATTTATTCAATCGCTTCTTTATTGAAGCGAGTTTTACTCTTTAAGCGGACACACAACGTCGCAGTCCTCTTCAACGTGAACGAATAAAATCCGCAGTGCACAGATATCACGATCGAGATAGAAACACGAATATAATTGATCCGTTCGTGTCTCGCAACAAAAATGTTTTACTTCGTCAACGTGTAACGAAACAGAAACATTTGATTGACCATATCTGACATCACAAGGAAGAAACACCTCCTTTCTTTTTCTGCAAGGAAAGCTTAAAACATTTTAATAGCTAACGTGGTTCTCGAACCTGAAGATTCAAATCCGAATCCAGCGTTTAGTATCTCACAAATATGGCCAATTGTTGTTGTAAATGATCGAACCATTACGCCACGAAAAAATTTGTAATATCCTGAAGATAAATTGCGATCGATAACCAATTAATTAATTAATTAATTATCACAAGGAAGAGTTGTACTATTCTAAATACATTGTACTTGAATTATAATTATGAATCATCACAAGATGCCAACGTTCTGATCGTCATCTTTTCAAGAGATTAGTTATCAAGGGTCGCTTACCTCGCTATCTATAACAATACGTCTGAACCAAGGAAGTTGACGCACCGTTGAAAAATGTGTAAATGGAATAAGGAAGATCGCGATCGGTTTTGTCGTCGGAACTCGAAGAAGTCCGATATCTCGAGGCGTAACGGAAATCTCGGAAAACCGTAATAACGAGCAGTGACTGTCTATTGCTCCATTTCATCCTGGATCGGTACCGTTACCACCGACGGACGTGTCCTTTTCTTTTCGCCGCATCGTTCGAATAACTTCGATCC
Organism: Lasioglossum vierecki; assembly: GCA_028455595.1. Taxonomy (NCBI): domain Eukaryota; kingdom Metazoa; phylum Arthropoda; class Insecta; order Hymenoptera; family Halictidae; genus Lasioglossum; species Lasioglossum vierecki. The sequence continues at coordinate 10,405,401 of CM052337.1, forward strand.
GTTCATCCGACGAATCCTCCAAAAATTTGCGAAGGTCGTGCGTTTACCGAGCACCCGGTACGTGGACACGCGCGTTAACAAAGTTCTAGCATTGTACGCGGGTGTAATTGGACGACAGGTGTACGGAACGCCGCCGATCTACACGGTGTCCGCGAAATCGGGGACAAATCGAACAACTTTCATCGAGTGCGAAGCAGTTCGATCGAGAATCGCGTTTTCTCGTTAATTCGTTGCTCCCGTCTTCGTTCTCTATTTTCGTTATCGGGTTTCGCGGCATAATATTTCACGAGTGCGTCGTCGAGTAGGCCAGATTCGACCTTCGTTCTTGAATTTCTGCGTCGCTCGGTCGCGAAAGCAGCGCGCATTTCCGAAACGGTAACTGCGCACGAGATTCACCGGGCGTTGAACACAACGGGCCGCACAACAGAATGCCCACACCTGACCAACAACGGCCGGAATACATTAACGAATCCCTTTTTCCACCTGACTATCGGTCACCTGACTCATTTCCGGCCCGTTAAACAGCCAAGCCCCCCGTGTACGCTCACCCGGACCCCGATACCATCGCGTTTTACCTTCTCGCATCCGTTTCGTCCGATTAACCTGTTCACCGGGATCAAACAGAGATCATTTCTATCCTGCCGTCACTCTCGTCCGCTCGTTCATTCCTCCAGCATATTTAATAACATTTATTCAATCGTAATTGTTACTTTGAAACGCGAGTGCTCACCACTGGAAAATTAATTCACGTATCTGTTACCCGCATTTTACAACATTCTTTCTCATAAAGCGATTGAGGTAAAACAGTGTCGTTCGCGCGCATGTAGTCGTGTATTACTAACAGATTGCATATCCAGGGGCTCTCACATTTGATCTTGCACGATTGTGTGCAAAAATCTTCTATAACACCGGCTTATCTCCCTTACCTTGCTCTTTGACATTCTCCAGCGACGCATTATCCTTTCGTTTTAACATGAAACGTCCTGAAACGTGTACTAGTTTGTACGAAGACATTGTTACAGTGACAACTGGAATCCTTGTGAACGTGTATCATGCACGAATCTATAAACCATGGGAAAACGTTGATACGAACCAGCTACACAATTTCTATTGCATTCTCGCTAGGATGAACTTGTTGTTCAAGGAAAAATACTTTCTGTTCATGTTGGACGTTAACCCTTATCCCTTCCCTCGTGTCAATTTCACATAGTTTTCCCAAAATAAGTTTGATCACTGTTCAATTATATTTCAATCATGTTTATAAGCCACGACTAATATATCGATGTTAACATTTTTGCCATAAATGCATAAAATTTGCAGTCTCTATCAATTTGACTAAAGAAAATATTGAAAAATATATATAATTCTGCTTACTTCCTCGACACCGCACAGTGGAGCGAACCGGTGAATTTCGTGTCAGAATCAAATAACTTTCGATGCTTGAGCGTCCCTAAAAATCCCTGTACTAGTATTTAAAATATTGTTTACATTATCAGATATGTCGGTATCTAACTAATTACTAAACATTTACGTCTTGTATGAGGTATTATATCACCATCATATCTACCAAATTTAAATGATCACAGAGAATGGAGATATTCTAGGTCGGCAGAAATGTTTGATTTTCGAGTTAAAATAGCTCCGAGTGCAAAGGGTTAACACCGTGTAAATTCGACATCGAGGATCAGACTTGGATGAAAACCAGGGAGGAGGGTTAATGAAATCGGTGATAGGGAAATGGTCCCGCGTGGCTCGTTGATATAATGATTGGAGGATTGGTTGTTTGTAGCGAGTCGAAACGGTGGTCGAAGGCCAGACGGAAAGAGAGCGAAAGAAACGATCGAATGCAGCGCGCAAGGTGCAACGCGTGCAACGCGTGCCACGCTGCGCGACAGCTGTTTTCCGTTTTAAGCCGAGACGTTAAGCCCCGTTTTTAATTCCGCGGCTGAACGCGTTTTCGGGACGCTCGACGATGACGATAATGACCGAACACGAGGGGTGAATCTTCCCCCTTCCCTCTCTCCAACGTTTCCCCACTTTGTTTTTTTTTGCCGATACCCCTAAAGGTGGGATCTCCTTCGCGCGTTTCAAAACAGCCGGTTGAAACCGCGGCAGCAATTTCTCGGTCGTTTCGCTCGCTCCACCCTGGCATTCCAACGAATAAATTTCACTCCTTCCTCCCAGCGAATATATTCAGCGTTGTCCTTGGGTTATGAGGCAGGTGATCCCCGGCAACGATAACAAGGATTGATTCTATTTGTGACAGAGCCGAGAGTTCTGAGGGCTGAGGGCTATGGAGGACGAGGACTTCGGTTTCACCAAGAGGGACAAAGCTATCCTCGACAAGTTCCTGTCCCCATCGAACGCCGCACCGGAGCACGGCCCTTCCTCAACCGCGGTGCGTTTTTCCAAAATTCCCGTTCTCCGCACACCCTTTTTTCGCTCTAAATGCATTTAACACGTTCCGTGCCGTTCTTGCTCGACAATTAAGCAAACTTGTGTACTTTGTTGTATACTGTGTTGCTTAACTGTCACTGATCACTTACTGTCATCCCTGAAGGACAGTTTAATGTTTACCATCGGTGGTACACGTGGCACGGTACGGGTTAATAAAAAAAATCGATGATTTTCAATTAAAAGGATAATAACAAATTTATGTAGATGAAACACGATGGTCCGTGAAGCAACGCATTTTTTTAACAAACGGAGTACCTTCGAGCGAAACAAAATTTTCCTGACCAAGCAAATTTCTTCAAAATATTGTCTGGCGATAAATATCCTTCGACAACATTGCGCGGTACGTTTCAAAACATTGTAGCGCGAGTCGGATTAGTGATTCGCAAACATCCTGGCCCTACAAGGAAACAATCAGAAACCTCGCGAACAATGACGATCACGAATGTACTTCCAGTGTTAAATTCAATGGAATTTTGTTTCCGTGAAAAGCTCGAAGGGGGACTGCATCCTGTTGGTAACTTTGATATTTAATGTCGAGGAACAATTGGCAGCTAGTCTTTGTGCATGGTCATTAGTGTGACCGGTAAATAGTAGATAAAGGCGACGGGGAAAAAATGTCGGTGGTTACGGGCGGGCTGGTCAACGGCCAAGAGCGAGAGAGGGGTAAATTTTGAAATTCGTTAGGCGGGAGGAGAGATGGTTGGTGGGTCTGGATCGGTGATGACAGCGCCGTTATCCGGGGCGACCGAGGCCGGAAACGCCGGCCCTGAGCGGGCAGCGACTGCCTCTTCATCCTCTCCGGCTTCCTCAGTCGTTTCCAACCCGCCGAACATACCGAACGTGGTCGAGTATCACCTGAAAGTGAAGCCTGGACAGACGCAGAGAACCTGCCAGGTAGATAACAGTTCAGTGAGTACCGATCAACCTTGAGAGCCCATTTTCTCCATTAACCGATCGTCCGAGGTTCTCAAAGCGACGTTCGTTTCGCGATTCGATCGACATCGTTCCGCGATAATAACACGCTTCACTCGGCTGCGAATTCTGTCAGACGAAAACGTGTTTCTAACGCAGAGAAGTCAGACCACGGACGAGATGAAGAAGGAGAAGAGCCCCGTATCCTCCACCGACAAAAAGAAGGATCTCGTGTCGAGACTGTCCCGGCTATCCATAGACAACAACGTCTTCGAGGGTTCCACCGACCTGCCTCAGGTGTTTCAGGTATATTTCGCTGTTTACCTTTTACCTGCTCCCGCTCGTTTAAAGCCCCCTGGTTCGCCGGATAGACATTCTTGTAATCTCCCCGACTCACACTGACGTTCTCTTCAACGGGACAATGGACCCCGTGGTTCCTCACTTTTCTAAGAAACCAGCTACGATTCTTACCTCCCACTCTACCGCTCTCCGGGGCCCCTAAGGCCCGCTCGGATTCTTCCGTTGGTAAAATCATCTCGGTAAAATCATACTTTTCATCGTCCTCTCTCCGGATTTCTCAGGTGATCTCTCAACACAGTGTAATACCTTTCACTAGAAATATCCGTAACAATGGGTGCTTAATTTCTTCATAAAATGCCCCACACTTTTTACCGTTCCTCTAAGACCCAATCAAACGCTTCCCACCGACAATCTCTCGAAACCAATATCTTTTTCATCAAAAATCTCTATGCAAATACTGTATACTTTTTTACTTGCTGATTCTCCTAAGACCCCTTAGGGTCCCTCCTCCTTCCTCGAAATATTCCGAAATTCTCCACGAACAGTGAAAACAAATTGCCAAGATTGAAGTTCCTTGAAATCAAAGTAGAAGTGGGTTCCTTCTTTATCCCTGGCAATTTCCATGACAATAGGTCCGATGTTTCCGAATTTCTCTACGATAAATGCTTCCTATCGCTGTGGGTTCTTCGGGGCCGAATGGAACCCTTTCCCATATAGCTTATAAAGGGCCTGAGGCCCCACATAGGCTTAATTATCTACCTGAGCAAAGGCGCGCGTGGGAGACTAAAGGCGAGTTCTTTTCAGGTGAAATATTTGGGCTCGCATGATGCTAGGGGCCTCTGGGGCATCAAGCACACGAGGAGGCCCGTCGATAACATGGTGGCTGCCGCGAAGGCCTTACCGACCAACACTATGCTGCCTCTGATCAAGCTGGTTGTCTCTCAAGAAGGCGTAGCCCTCCTACCTATCGAGAAACGGAAACAGGAGAGCAACTTCAGTAGGATGTACGCCATAGAAACTATCTCCTACGGTGTCCAGGACCTCGTTTACACCAGGGTGTTCTCCATGATCGTGGTCAGGGAAACGGAGAACTTCAGGAGAGTCTCGCCATTCGAGTGCCATGGGTTCGTCTGCGAATCGAAGCACCACGCGAGACAGCTGACCTACGCGCTGGCCACTGCCTTCGAGATTTACTCGAGAACTGTCAAAGCGCAGGATAAAATGGCAGTGATGGCTGGCAACACCGCGAAGAAGAGGTTCGCTATCGATTTGAGGAGTCCCGAGGAGATGGAGGCTGACTTAGCCATGGACTCCGAGGCCTAGTTACTTTTTTTATTTATGATTCGAATTTTATTTCTTCGTTGATTCAGTTCAATCGTTTGATGAAAGGACCTCTCGGAGGACTGCACAGTGTACTGTGGGAGATCGTTCATGTCTGTACAGAGCATACTTGTAGGTTTAAGTTAATTAGTTTGCGAGAAGCATTGACACTTGAGAGGACTACTTTGTAATAACTGTTTTACGTTCAGTTGATCCTCTGTTATTGTACTGTGGTTGCAAAGCTGTGGAAATCTATTACTCTATCTTCCTTTTGAATTTACATGATAAAAATGTTGTGATCGCTACAGCTGTAAAAGAAATCACAGAACAAGAGGTTCGGTTAGCCCTTTGTTTATCTCTTCGCTGAATCCACTCGAGGGTTAATCCTCGCAAAATTAGACTAGCAGATTAACCCTCGTCTGTCTCTGGGTGTCAAATTGTCACACTGGAGAAAGGTCGATGAAATAACACGATGTTTCGATTTTTTAAATTGAAATTCATGAGCTAATACGACACGAGGAACAGATAAGGGTTAAATCTGTTATTAGCAACGCAAGCAATCGTCAGGTTGCGTGCACGTACGATTGTAAATAGAATTCACTCTTGTATAAAGCGAAATAGCAAGCACCACGGAAATAAACGTGAACTCGTTGAAATCTGATACACACTATTTCTGTTACGTTCGTTGTTCAATGTTTGAGTGTTTTAGTTTAGGCCGTCGATCGTTAGGGGTTCGACCAGGCACGAATCGTATCTCGAGTAGTACTTAAAAAAAAAGAAGAATGATTCCGTTTCGAAAGAGGCTTGTCGTGAGATCGTGTGTGGGCAGGAGGGAAGATTGATGACTGTTGATTGTTAATTATTTTATCGGCATTTAGAGGAGGCATAGGCACTGCCTATCCACGACATAATGGCTAGTTATCCAAAGATACCAGGTAGGGGGAAGGAGCCGAAGATCGCCGTCCGTTCTCGGTGACTTTCGCGTTTGCAAAAGGAAAATCAGATTGGATTATATCTCTAGCCGCTTTGTGTGTGTGCGTGTGCGCGTGTGCTCTTTATCTTCGTCTTATATTGTACAGTAGACCGTTTTCTTTCTCTTCGCTTCTGTTATTTATTTCCGTCGTAACGTTTAAGTCTGTAAAACCAATATCGATACATATCAGTTGTTGTAAATAAAAGATCGAAACGAGGGTGCGTCGATGATCGAGCGCCTTCGTTCTCGTCGCGCATTAATTATTAAACAGTTTCGTTCTAGCCGTTAAGTCGCTTTCATTCAATCGCGAAATCATATCGAATGATTATTATCTTCTCACCGGTTCTAGGCTTGGGACACTTGTGTAACACTGTTAATCACGCTCTAGGGCTACTTATTATCATAGTGATCCAATTGTCAGTATTAGCGAGCTCTATCGACACGCTACGTACAATAAATTTTTTTACAGACACTAACCCATTTATTGCAACGCTCGAAACCTCGGCGTATCTCGGCGGATTTACATAATATTACATTTAAAATATATTGCACACTTTTTACACACTCTCTTCCACTCGGCATTTTGTTAGATTAATACTTAAATGCTAGGCAAGCCGTTGCTCGATCGAGTTTCCGTCAAGCAGATTCGATACTTCAGGATCTCTCGCGATACACAGTCTAAATCGAGAACCATTATTTACTCGGTGTAAGAAATCACTGACGTCGCGCTGATTTCTTCCGGTTCAGAATCCTGGAAGTCCTGGAGGGTGGTTTGCTGGAGATTGGCTCCACCGAATCCGCTTCCTTCGTTGCCTGATCGGTGTCGTTCTCCTCCTCGTCCACCTCCTTGCCGATCGCCTCGTTCAAATTGTAGAAGCTCTCGGATTCCTCGCAGGGTATCGAGTTCTCCGTACGCGTGCACACGAACGTTGCCTAACGGAACCAAAACATTATCGTGAACCATTTTGGATCTATTTAAAATCACAGGCTTCGCTCTGGTCATCATTGAACGTTTCTACAGAAGCTAGTTGCTGAATGCTATGTTCTTTTTAATCCTAACCAATGCGGAAGACCCATAGCAATTTGTTTCTACTCCCCAGCTAGACAGGCGTTCATCTCCGGTAGCTAATTGTCTCACCTGATTGAACACCGTCTCCGCGGGACAAATGAAGCTCCACCTGGCCGAGCCTCTAGCCTGAGGCATGCACACGTGGAAAACCTGGCACTCGTTTTCCATGTCAGCATAGTATCCGTAGATTCTGTCCTGGCAGGAGAAGTTGTCCACGATGTTCTCCCTGATCAACGTCGCGTTGTCCGGAAGCTCCAATCCTCCAGTCTTGTTCTGCTTTATAACGATTCAAAAATGATTAAAATCTGACCATTCAGAGGTTTTTCCAAGTCATCTATCCACCCAAATCCAGCCAGGTATTATTGAACACAATGAATGAAGAAAGCTAGCAATCTTTGGTAGACTTCCCAATTTTCTCACTAGATTTTCAATCATGGTAGATGTAATTTAAAACAGTAAGGATATCAGAAAAATTTAGAGATGCTGTATTTTGAAGCTATTAAACATATTTTTAAAGAAAATAAATTTCTATTTCACTCCAGCTTGTTACAATTCAGGTGTAATATGTTTATTTTGTATTTGAAGTACTATGTATAATTATATTGTTATATATTTTATATTGTTACATATTGTAATATACATATTGTATATTAATTTAATGTATGTAGATTTACATTTCGCTTGTGTTTTAAAGAACTAAATCCCCCCTAATTACGTTTGCTTGATATTCCAGCGGGGCTGAGACAAACCTTGAAGTCCGGAGCGGGTCGCCTCGACTTGGGTGGCTGCGGCAGCGTCAGAACAACGGCGAACAAGCCCAGAACAGACACGATCAAGAACGATTTCGGAATGGTCATTTTGCCGAGATGTGTGAGCGATTCTCCGAAACCAGGTAAGCTTCGAAAAAGCGAGTTCCGTGGTCGAGGGTCCTGAGAAGACTGATGATTCGATCCACGGAAGGGTGTTATATAGCGGGCTGCGCCGTAAGGATCTTGAATATTGTATGAATGGCCGATTCTCGGTAGGCAGATATTAGTAAGTTCATCACGTTTGTTCTGCCAATGACCATCCAGACGTCCACATCATCCTCGAAGGCCCGATGCAAATTCTCCTCGATTCCGATGTGCCGAATGATACGCTGTGTCTCTCCCCCGTGCACCCACCATGGAATACCTCGCTGCCCTGCTCGACCTTTATTACTTGATCATTCACCGATCGTACAGCGGACCGCCATTCAAACCGAGGATCTGGCCAGGTGGCCCGGTTGACGAGTACTCGTTGGTTTCATCGAAGAGGATTCATTTGCTCACCAAGACAAAGGGCTATTTAACATGCCCCTAAGTGCGTCCGGTGAAACCGCAGTACAGCTACCTACCCTCCGACTCTTTGGCTGCAAACAGGAAAAATAGTGAGATTTATAACAAGTAGTAAGTAGCTACGTTGCAGTCTCACCCCGCCGTGGCGGCGAGCGCGAGAAATTATTCAAGGAATCGGGTGCGGCGGAGAGTCCTGTCTATGAATAACCCGAGGACGTGCTCGGCTGGTTGAAGGTTGGATGCAAATCGAAATAAACCCCCGGACCGCACAGAGTGATTGAAATTCGTTAGCCGATCGAGAAAAAGCTGGAGGCGCGTGAGCCACACCGCGATCAAACTCCATAAACGAGTCATAGCATGGCGGAAGGATATCTCGACGGCTTCTTCCCACGAATTCCGATGATCTTGACGACGAGACACGGTGGTCCGGTTGGCCCTGGTCCAAGCCACGAAAAGAGGTTTCTCGCCCGGCAAGCCGAGGGCAAACTCTCGAGACCGCGTCGAGTTTTAAGGCCGGGCCGCGGTCATCGCTGATTCTTCGGCCGGTGAATACTTAACAGTTCTACCCATGGGGTTACGAAATCTTTTCCTGCGCCTCCTGGTCATTGACCATGGGTCTCACGAAAAATCGCCATCGTGATATACTCGCTCGCGTCACCTCGAGCATGAGTAATAATCGTCTTGCACGCTGGCTAGCGGCCTCTTTCTGTCCGGCAGATTGATTCATGTTTTTCGCCACTTCTGAATTCAGCTCCTCTCTGCTGCCATTTATACTTCTTCCCTCTTCCTATGCCCTAAATAAATGCTCCACTTTCCTTGGGATACACCCATTCTTAAGGGACAGACTCGTTTCTAGAATTACTAGATAGAATTTTTCACTAGCCTCCTTCATAAGTCCCACTTTCTTAACACTACAACTATACTGTGGGTCTTTAGGCAAAATAAAAAATGTCTAAGGGAGAACAATAATTTTAGATCACTGCATAAGCAGCAAGACATATTTGCAGACCAAATTAATACTTGATGAGAACGGGTTTTATCTGAACAAGAAGATACGAGAAAAACTCAATCCTTTTAAAAAATCTTATTTTTTAAGATTGTATTGCCATCCAGTTCATCGGGAAGTTAGTTTAAAAACAATTGCAAGATTTGTACCAAACAGACAGACAAGAAAGCGAACTAATAAAAGCATGGTAAAAATGGAATTTTCTAATGGAATGAAATTTCTGTAGATCAATGTAACCCTTCTCGATGGTTCGGTATCGTTCTCAGAGGATGCGGTCAATCATTTGCTGGACAGCAATGGCGGAAACGATGATTTCTGAGGAATAGGGATGTAATAAACATGATAGTTCACGGATCTGCGTATCGAGGGAAATCGTGGCGCGAGAGGAACGTGGGAGAGCGATCAACGAGCAAATCTCTGGTGCGTTTATCGCTCGATCGCGTTCCCGGCGAGGTGAACAGCCCGAAAGTATCGGCGCTCGTTGAAAATTCCATTCGCATTTCTTCGCGCGTCGTCGGCCCACGAGGAATACAAACGTTTCTCGATTCGCTTCGGGCTGGTCCACATGATCCACAGGGAAAGAAGGTCGACGGTTGATTCGGCTGACTTTCGCGGTGGCGTCGCGATCACCACTGTTTCTTATTCACCGTCGATAAATCGACGATCTACGGTCTCCTCGCGCTGAATGCCGAATTCGCATTCGAGTCTCGATCGAGTCGGATGATTTATTATCAAAAAAATTTATTACTTGTACGTTCCTTACAGGCGATTAGATTAAGAATTAAATTACAACGAAACGGGGGCGAATAAATTAAGAGAATTTGGCAGGAATGCAGCGTGGGGGATGCGCGATGTGGACTTTGGTACGCGAGGACGGACGCTTCGATTTGTTAACGCGGTCGCTGCCGCGCGATTAGGATCGCTACAATTCATCCTCCATCTTTGACACAGTTACGTAAATCTCAATAAAATATATAGCATTTGATAAGATCAAAGAAGTCTGCACATTTACGCGAATTAAATTAAAGAATTTAACTAGTAGCCGGCAAGCGACGCGTTAACAGCGACAAGGGCGATATAAATTAAAAACAAATAAATAATTCAACATAAATAGAACGACGCGTAGAACAATTAACTAGAAACCTGAGCAAGACGCGTTCGATCGCTTCTCTTTCCGACGTCGCTGTCGGAGCACGTCGAAGTTATTGACTATTTGGTTTTGGGAACGTGGGCGGAGTAAGCGAGATTCTGAGCAGAGGGAGCAGAGGATCGTCCCCAGTAGCTGTGATCATGATCGTGATCGTGATCGTCGTGCTCGTAGTGGTGCTGGTGTTGCGCGTGCTCGTAGTACACCACTTTCGGTGGATGCTGTTTCTTCAGGTCCAGCCACAGCCTGACCATGTTGGCGATGAAGCTGATGAAAGAAAGGGTGACTATTTTCACTTGGAAGTGAGCGCCCAGTAACTGGAGCAGCAGACCCAACTTCGCTTTCAACAGCATCGCCAGGCCGAGAAGCTTCTGCAGCTGCTTCTGCTTCTTCTTGCCGAACTTCTTTCTCCGTCCCTCCACTGCAACAAATTTTTAAATTATATAGGGTTGATGCGAGTAGAATCATAGAATTACAATAATATGGATTTTTTCGTATTAAACCATTTTTCACATTTTCAAGGTCATCTTATTATACATATCTGAATGTATTTTTCGATCAGCTACGCAATGCAATTCAAATTACAATAACTTCCCTATAAGATCGGGAAGTTAAAAAGATACAGATATGCATCAAAAAGCATCGATAACCTTGATAACTCAAAAATATTGTTGTCAATATAACGGTTCCTTTAACTATGTCCACCTCTAATGTCATCGTTATTTGTAATAATAATCATAGAATTACAATCGCCAATTATTAGATATATCGGTGTTTAACCAATTACTAAACATTCCAGTATTGTACGAGGTATTATATTAATTTCATATCTACCAAATTTTAAAAAATCATGGAGTATGGAAATATTCTAGGTCAGGAGAAACGTTTAATTTTAGAGTTAAAATAACTCCAAGTGCAAAGGGTTAAAATTTGCAGTCTATCCTCTAGATCCTGTAGATCTTTTAAATATCTAAATCCGAAGAGTCGCATAAAATTGATGACAATGCGTGACCAGGATCTTTGCAGCACTGATTTCTGCAACCTCATACACTTTCATTCATTTCTCCTGTTTGCAATCGCGGGCACGTGCGTCGAACTTCCACCTCGGCAAATGAATCGCTAATCCAAAGACAAACTAACACACTAATGCTTAGACGCTTATCAAGAAAAGCGTGTCAGCTACTGCAACTTTTTTCTACACTTATCTTTATTAACTATTGACAGCGTTATCGATCTTCGAAAGCATGAACACGCGTAGATAGCAGATACTCATCGACACCTTTACAAAAGAGATTGATTAGACATGTTAAGCAGATACAAAGCTTCTTTGAAAGAAGCTGACGCAAACTTCATTTGATTGCCGGAGGGAAAAAGAAGGAAGACTTCGCCGCTGCAATGGGTCAAGGACACTGTTGACCTCGAGAGAGAAGTAGAGATGTTACTTTTCTTAGAAGATCAAAGTTCATAGAACATTATTCTATATTCTGTGAAAATTCTGTCAAATTTTTTATTTATATTTTCATTTCTCAATAATCATGACTAGACATTTATAGCAATTTATACATTTATAGCAAAATTGAAGAGAAGAAATTGAAAATTGTAGAAAAATTCTAACAATTGAAAATGTCAATGTATCATTTCTCCTCTATTAAAATAGTTAATGGAAGAAATAACATTCCATTTAGTTTCTAGTTGTCGCAATTGATGCAAACAATTTTTATTTTGCATAAAGATCCGGAGTTTAATCATGACATGAACTTTCCGAATCCTTTGAGTCTTCGGCAAAGCAACAGCCCTAGACAGGAAGGAGAACTATGAACACCGAAGTGAAAAGGTCACCGCCACCCGATTCGTCGCGGCAATTAATTCAAGTTTCCAGCTGATCCAGTCGCATGACCCAGAAACCTTTCCTCGTGATTCCTTTCGGCACGGTGTACGTAGCTTTCTTACAAATGAGTCACGATTGTTTCGACGATAACCGTTCGCGACCCTGATATCTAGATAAACGAGAGTGGGGATCGTTTCGGTGGTTTCAGCGACGCATCATAAACGATCGGGTGAACCACCTAGAGCTCGGCCGCTCGGGAATTGTTCAATTTTCTGGCGGTTTGCTCGGAAAGATAGCAACCATAACGAGCCTTGGTACCGTTAACGTCGATTTGCCCAACCCGTAGCATTAAACCACTGACTATGCGTACAGGTACAAAATGGGAGAAGTCGGTGACATATCGGATGTTGAATTTCAAGCGATCACCGGTGACCTAAAGACACGCATTTGCTCACCCATGGAAAACCCACTCAATTGGACAAACAACCAATTGTCTTTTCCTAAGCAAACATGTCCGACATGTTCAAACACCGTCGTACCGGTTCGTTTGTTTGCTAGAGGAATCTTTCAAACTTCTCGACCGACGAAGCTCTTTTCCTGCGTTACTCACATAATCATCCCATTCATAAAACCATTCATAAAAACGTGGTGAAAATGAGTCCGAGTAGCACGTTGCCGGTTCATTCATCGACCGGTTCGATTCGGTAATCTTTTCGATGCACCTTCCATTCAACAAAAATTTGTCCTCGCACTATCAAAATAGATTAAAGACTTGTCAAACAAAAGAGCCGAAGTGCTGGAATGGTGTTCGAAGAAACCCGTAACCCAATCGGGGCCGGTTCCGATAAGGCCCGAGCAGGTTCAAGGCCGGTAAAAGTCGAGAATTTTGATGTCACCGCTGTGGGAGAGATTGGCGGTCGCTCCACGTGTCTGGTATTAGAAATCCGATTCGCTCGCTCGATTAATCGCACGATCAGCTGTCGCGGTTCGAGGAACCGCGCACCCGTTGGCGTGCGGTCTAGATCAGCTATGCTCAACCTTATTTTTTCTCGGGCCACATCGATGCGAATAAATAACGCACGTGTGGTCAGAGTTTAAAAAATCATCTGATAAGAATTACACTGCGGATCTTTATGCATTCGTGAAAAAATTGGTGGAGTGAAATATCCAACGGTAAAAAATCATAACAATTTAAGAAAACTGTAATGTTGCTTTTTGTGTAACGAAGTCATTAAGGGGTGAAATCAATTTTTATTTTATTCCTGCTTCTCATTAAAATCCACTGTCTACTAATAACTATCTAGTTAAAAAATCACCTGTTAACTAGATTGCTAGTCTTTATGTGTTCATGAAAAAATTGGTCGTGTGAAATATCCAACGGTAAAAGATAATAACAATTTGAAAATACTGTAATGTTGTTTCTAGTGTAACAAAGCATTAAGGGGTGAAATTAATTTTTATTTTATTCCTGTTTCTCATCAAAAATCTCTGTCTACTAAATAACGCTATCTATATAACTATCTACTACTAATAACGAATCGAGCACGGTAGACTCTAGATTCTTACCTTGATCGGTAGCTTGGTCTTCTGGGTCGTCTTTTTCAGGGTTTTGGACGGTGTCGACGACCTCCGCGACGTAGTTTCCGGTCTGCTCGATGACCGCGCTGAGCGGAGGGTCGCTCATTTTACCGGCCACCTGTAGTTCAGCATGATCAAGGTCCCTGGCCAATCGGGTTTTCAAGCAATCCAGAGTATTGTCCTCGAACACGCAGTTGAAGGCACTGTCCGTGTCCTCTTTCTTCTGGATCGGTTCACAGTAGGCGCAGACGGCCAGGCCCAGGGCCAGTAAGATCGACACGGTTATCCTCATGGTCCTCCTCGAGGTTCGAACTCTGAGATACTACTATCACTGTCACCACGCGAATTTCACGGGCCTCTAGGCTTCCTGTTCTCCACCCTTGGTTTTCCTCGAGTTCTCGCCGCCTTCCGCTTCTTATATCCTTGGACCGCGTGTCACGGGCGCAAAGTGCTTGTGGAAGGCAGCTTGGTCGAACATATATGAGAGTCTAACCCCTTCCTCCTAGACTTCCGCCAATCAAGTAAGTCCTGTTTCAAGTGAGCACCGACCGGCATCCCCCACTGCCGATGCTTTTCGTGGGCACACACCGTTCACGGTTCACCTTAAGGAATTCTGAACGCCTCTTCGAGGACTAGACCAGCTAGTTGGGCCCGCGCAGACCACTCTCAGATATTCTAGCGGACACCTCTGCATCCGGGGAGGAACCACGGCCTTCCAAAAATACCTGGCCCAATGTCAAGGTGAGTCCACTGACCGTTGACCCGATTAACCCGACGCATTCACCGAATGTAACTATGAAACGAAGTATTAAGTTGGTCGCAAAGTTCTATCGTATTTAGAAAAAAAATATATTTTCTAGATAAAAATATTCGTTTAATATCATTCAATGATAACCTATCAATTTTCCTCTTTTCGAATGACTCGCTAAAATAAGACGGAACTTCCCCTCCAACCTAATAGCTACCTAATTAAATTCTATAGAATTATACAAATTATTCGTTTGCCTAGTGCCAGGGTTTTTGAAATTTTATTTAATTTTTAATCCGTTTTAATTATTAGATAATAATATCTGTTTTAATATGTGTATGATGTATGGACTTTTATTTGAGTAAAGATAAAAAATGAAAATACCACAAGAATATCCTGTACAATTTTTTTTGTGCAATTGTTAGTATCATGATTGTGTGGTATACTGTATATTATAGAGAAAAATGTAAGGGAGTCGATGTAGAAAATCATTCTTTCAAAAGGGGTCGACGTAGGAAAGATTTTGATCTAATCTGCTCGTTTGAACATAAAAAAAAATCCGTCACATCAAAAATTTGCCTAATCCCGTTCGGTGATCATTCCCCATAGCTGAAATGATAGGTTCCCCCATAGCTTAGAGGCCCTAAAATCGTAGAATCGGTCAAGGTCCCGATTATGATTGCTAATAAGTGATTCTTAAGCCTAACGGGCCGCGTCGCCCACGGAAAATTCACCGTGCGTTAATTCGCGACGGATTGACCAAGTTTCAGCTAATTACAGGTCGCTGCCGTGAGAATCGATAGGCGCCGATCGAGAATCCGTTCGAAATGAATTTTTTATGGCGCGTCCGAGACATCTTTTCCACGCCGAAAGAGGGAAAAAATAATGGATTTAGGATCGCGCGCGTGTAACTTGGCACGCGTGTTGGTCACGTACATGGACCGACGACAGAAATTCCGCTTGGAACTACCACGGGATGCTAATACAACCTAATTCCGAACATCTTTATCGTTATTTAAGGAACCCGAAGGCACGGAATCGTAGTGAAATCGTTGCTTTCGAAACTACCGCCCGGATCAAAAATAACAGACATTTTTTCGGCGACTTCGTCACCGATTATTCGTTAACAGGACTTTCGCTGCAAAATTGACCGGGGTGAACTTCTCGCGTAACTCGATTACGACAGTCGCTTCGGAACGAAAAATATCAGCGGGCAGATTTTGGTCGAAGCTCTCTGTTTGATTAACCCTTCCGTTCATGATTTTTTTTTAATTGGAGTGAAAAAATTGAGAGAAGGTCAATTTTTGTGTTTTATTTAAGGGAAAAATATTTAAAAAAAATTAAAACAACATTTCCAGAAAGATAAACATAGTAAGAAAATTTTACATTTTTAGAGAAGTGTACATATATAAACATAATAAAAAAAACACATTCTTAGTTTACTATACACCAGATTTGTTAACTGTATCAGATATGATAAACTATGCACTCCGCGGTTCCCGAAAATTGCCTTGTCTTTTCGCCGGTCAAACTAGATTTTTTGCAGAACGAGTTTCGCTCGCGGGATCGACGTTAGAGTGGTGAGCTCCGAAAACGTGTCACGCGAATCGTCACGCATTCCTTGGGCCTTATCAATTTCATCAAACGCACAGTGTCCGAAAAACAAAGGAACTATGCCGCAATTATTAGGTCGTCGGAAAGTAATTTTTATAAAGAAATTGGTGGCGCGAATACTGTAATGTTGGTTTTATTTTACGAAGTCATTAAGGGATAAAACATTTTTATTTTACATAAAGTTTGGTAGAAGAGATTTTTCAAGAAAAGTACCACAGGAAAGAGTACCCTTTCAGCCGACTCGGATCGGTCCCATTAACTCCAGGAATGAACGAAATGTTAGGCTGATGACCGAATTCGTTCGACAGGTACTTCACCTGTGTATCGACACCATTCTCACTTTGTGCTCGATAGCTGCCGTCCTTTGCGCCACTTCTGAATCCATCTTCGTGGTGCTCGTGAGACGTGATACTGTAGTTGAAACGATAGAAAACATCGCTTCCTTCCTTTTGAAGGATTTTGTTCGTTGCAACTGTGCTGTTTCTCGTGGATGCATCTAGGAGGCTTTTTCCTCTTCTCAAGTTCGAAGAGTCCTTGGTGTCTTCTGGGATTTTGTTCCTTTCTTGAGGCTGTGTCTCTTTTGACGGTACTCTACCTGCAAAATCAATAATGTTCTCTTTTAATAATTTTATTGAAAACTAGTACCATTTCGAAAATTATAATTCTTGCAGTTTGTTCGAATTTTCCAACTTTGTTTCCAATTACGCATATCCATGTGTTTTTAATTTTTAGTTCATACATGTTTTCCACAGCTTTGTTGCAAACTCTTTTTTTGTTTCTAGTTTTATAAACGTATTAATTTTTCAGACGCAAAAATGTATCTCTTGAAAAAAATCCATACAGGGATCGAAACGTTGAGTTAAATTAATTTGCAAACTTGCTGCTATTTTTAATGATCGAACCTTGCGCCGAAATCACAAATTGAATCTTTATTACAATTTCGATCCAGAAATATTTTCATTTTTCATTTATTTATAATGTAACAACATATACCACGTTTTGCGTCTTCATTCATCTTCTCCAGTAGAGGTCCCAATTTCGGTTTTACATTGTCAGTTGAGTTGTCTACTACATCAGGAATTTTACATCCCCCACAGGCCTTTGACACAGCCTCCACCAGCTTCCTCGCAGCTTCCGGTCTGTCCTTGAATATCTCCAGCGCATCCTTCACTTGTGACGTCAACATTCAAATGGATTAGTGAAAGTCAAGAGAACATAGTTGATTGATAATTCGTAGACTCACGAGAGGTAATCTTTCTGTTCCTCATTCTGGTGATAATGAAGTTGTCGTCTTTATCAGTAGCATAAGCTGTCTCGTGGTATACACCGTCCGCCGTTATGAATCCGTACTCCCCTGTGACGAGCCCCTCGGCATCTCGTAAAATAAACAATCTTCAGTAGACAGCGGATTCGATGGATTTATAAGAAAAATGAGAAGGTTTAATTTACAATAGTAAAAACGTAAGAAGAATTTAAAGATAGTTATATCATTTTCAACCTATCAAACATATTAACTCACTGCATGATTTCTTTAATTGGGATGGCAAAAATTGAAGGAAGATCAATTTTTGTGTTTTATTTAAGGGAAAAATATTGAAAACAATTAAAACAACATTTACAAAGAGATAAACATATTATTAGTATACTATATCGCCCCTTCACTGCACGATTTATTTAATTGAGATGAAAAAAATTGAAAGAATGTCAATTTTTGTGTTTTATTTAAGGGAAAAATATTGAAAAAAATTAAAACAACATTTCCAGTAAGAAAACACATTATTAACTATGCAGCAAAGGGTTAAGAAAGGAAATCAATTTCTATTTCAGTCCAGTTTGTTGCAATTCAGACAGAAAGTTTTTGCTTCATCTATCTTCATTTTACTTTATCTATCTTCCTACGGTCTCTCACCTTTCTTCTCAAACCGGTGTTGAAAATCGGTGATGTTGAACGAGAACTGATAAGGCCGGTCATCCACATTCTCATCCGCAGTCGCAAAGCTGCTCAAAAAAACACAGCAAAGACACAGAACCTCGCCGATCATCTTGCAGAAAGAGTCGACGTGGATGTTCGCGAACGAGGATCCCGATACTGAATGAAGAGGACGATTCGATCGTTGAACGGTGACGCAACGTAAACGATAAAAATATTTTCCCGCTGCGAAGACGAGGAAACCGTGGAATCTGCATGATGGAAAAAAGATCTGCAGAGCCGGACGAGGATTGCAGACGTTCGCTTTCACGCGACTTCGAATAATTGCACAGGGACTCGGAACAGTCGTAAATCGCGGATCCTCGCGGTGGGTCATCCGAGGGCTTGTTCACGGCGTCGTAAAGCCCGGGTCATTTGTTTGAACCTCCTTCGAGGATCGCTTGTCTCAATTGATCTCTACGTCCGCGTGCAGGCTGTAAATAATCGACAACGAAACATAACCGCGCCAAAAAGTTCCCTCGCCACCTTAAACCCCAAGGTACACTTCCGAGAAAGATTTACCTTCTTCGTTTCGACTTCTTTCAGTTCCGAGAACTTGAAATTCTTCTCGATCCAAGAATGATACACTATTTCTCAAGTTCGAAATGAAACCTCAGTTTTCTGTAACTCCTTATTATTCAGTTAAAAAAATCTTTTTTTTCCACAGCAATTACGTGTGCTATAATTTATTTTTTCTGCGATATTTTTACATAGCTGTGCCGCAATATAGTTTTTCAAAATTCACTAAAAACGTAATATTTTTCAGATGCAAAAATGTCTCTCTTGAAGATGATCCACACAAGGATCGAAACGTTAAGTTAAAAAAATTAATTTGCAAACTTGCTGTTAATCAATGATCAAAATTTAATATTAGAAATAAATTTAATAAAATTAAAAAAGAAATTAAACTAAATTTAATAAAAGAGGAGGATCGCTCGTCTTAAATGATCCCTACGTCCGCGTGCAGGCTGTAAATAATCGGCAATGAAACATAACCGCGCCATCTTCGAATCCCAAGGTGCACTTCCGAGAAAGATTTACCTCCTTCGTTTCGACTTCTTTTATTGCCGAGAACGTTCGTTTTTGAACGATTTGAAAGTGTTACATAGAATGATCGTTATCACGATTCTCCAGCGATCTGTCTATTGTAACCACTGAGTTATTAGATTCATCGTGTCCTAGAGACTTTTCTCCGGCTATAGAGGCTCGTAATAAATCGAGGGTCACTCCTAAGTCTGAGGTAATCTAACACAGGAATCGATGTTCATAATGTCAGCGTTATTTCTAAGGAATAGATGAATCTCGGTGAAGGGAGGCCGAGTGTCCACGTACGAGAGATAGAACGGAGAGAAATAATAAATGCAACCAATTAATATCGTTAAAGGCTATGACGTCTACGGCCCGTTGAAAAATCAAGGATCAGCTCCGTGGAAGAGAAGAAACGATTCTTAATCGGTTGCATTTAATCGACTAACGTTACCACGACTCAATTCGGAGACTCTTATACATAATTCAGAGACAACATTGAATCGCACTTGGAACATCGAGAAGAGATAAAGTAGCGTTAGAGCACGATCCAGCGGCTACTTAACCCTCATCCGTGCCTCGTGTCTATTTGACACAGTTTTTCCGTAGTTAATCATCCGACAAAGTTGATTCTTCTTTTATTCGAACCAGAAAGGTTCTATCTACTATCAGAATTTTTGGTTCGTGGGAGAGATTAAAGAAGGTCAACTTCTGACGCAATAATTGAATTTTCTAAAATGTCCATGCGCAAATAATTATACTATTCAGATGTTATAGACATTTTCGAAAATTCAATTATTGTGTCAGTTGACCCTCTTTAATCTCTCCTCAGAACCAAAAATTTTGACAGTAGACTGAACCTTCATAAAATAATTTTATAAAATTATATAAAATACACGTTAAAATAAGTTTAATTAACGTGTATTTAATAAAATACACATAAAATAAGTGTATCTATGTACAAATAATTATACTATTCAGATTTTATAGAGTCTCTCTATCGAATAAAGGTTGAAGGCATTTTCTATGATTCGCGCAGTGAATTTTTCTCAACCGGTCAACCATTGGTGCTTTTACCCTAATTAGAAAGCCGGCGGTCGATTTCTGTAAAAGCGGAATGCTTGCACGTTGCCTGCGATCTAAGGCATACAAAGATTAGGCTCGATTCGCGAGGTACGCGGTGCGCATCGTGCATTTTGTAGTTTAGAAAACGGTACAGCCTGACGAGGGGAGAGCTGTCGATACAGGATCGATGGCGATCGGCATACTAACTCGATCTACAATGTATGTAAGTACAATCGGTAGGTGGGTTTCTGGCACGTATACGCAACGCGAATATCGAGGCCTCGAACAACAGAGCGTCGTGGGCGGACATTTGTCACGTGTGTCTAACGATCCAGCTGTGACAGTATCGATCGCGCGCTCGGTTGCATCGTTTCCTCGAGGACCTTCATTTGCGCTTTGATCGATCGCGTAATTCGCGGGAAAACGTGCGGGATTTTATTCTGCGACAGGGTAATGAAATCGACGCCCGGGATCGTAGAAATTTCGATTTCGACGTTGAATTATTAAAACGGCTGAGAAAAAGGGAAACCGGCACGAACGTGGAGCCGATCGCCGCAGAATCTGGACCGAAATGCCGTTACACGGGAACCTAAGTGGGTCACTAAATATCTACGTCTCGCGTTCCATTCAAGGAGACGTATCATTTCGTCGATGATTACGTGGAGCATCGTAACACTGTTGATCGACCGTATATTTTCGTGCCACAGTTACAAATCGTACAAAAATTCGTCGTCGATCGTCCATTGTTCCAACCACTCTTTCTTCTTCGACGAATTAACCAACAAACTTCGTAACTAATGGATAAGGTACACTATCGATTCGTTAAACGTTTGTTTCCGGGATCGACGTTCTTCATCTTCCCAGCCAACCCTCGTCATCGTCTTCCGGTTGATGATAACTGTGATAATAGTGTTCGTGGTATTCAGGTTTATGGACCACGACCACCTCCGACGTTTGCGACTTCTTCAACATGTTGTACAGGATTATCAGCAGCGCCAGTTTTCCCACGATTAGGCTACGCATCAGGTTGAACTTTATCGAGGCGAGAGTGGCCGGCAGCATCATTATCTGGAAGTTCATCATTAACACGAATTAGCTACTTTTGCTAATCGATCTTTTAAGTTTTCTAGACCGAGGATTCTTATGCATTTATGGCTCGTGAAAATTTGCAAAAAGTGAAAATCCGCACTCTACTAATTGCATTTCTATTTTAATTGTACAGCAGAGCAGTTTCTGGCCGGCAAAATAATACAATTTTCATTTGTTTCAGATCTACTAAGACCACTACACTTCCACTTTCATCCAAATTCGGCTAAAAAAACGACACCATTTTAATTTTACAGCAGAGCAGGTGCCGGTCGGCAAAATAGAACAGTTTTCATTTGTTTCAGAACTACTAAGATTACTACAATTCCATTTTCTTCAAATTTGGCTAAAAAATGGCAAATTGCATAAACATCCACAGTCTACTAATTGCATTTCTATTTTAATTTTACAGCACAGCAGTTTGCGGCCGGTGGAATCGATTACTACCATATCCCAGTTTCTAATTAATCCGTTCCACGAATATTTCTATCGCAAAGCACACGGAAATTTAATGAAAATCATAGATTGACTTTCTATTTGCGATATCGTGTTCGTCACACCGTATAGCGTTCGATGTTAGCGCAACGACTGCGTTAACACTAGAATTACCAGACCAATTAAATTGACCCAGATTGTACTTCCTACTTCACAAATACCGAAACAACAATAATTCTCCTTGGTTTTCCTAACGAATTAGGGCCAGTCCGAGTGCTGACTGCGACCGGTAGTAAATTGAGAATGGCATCGCACCTGCATGAGCAAGGGGGCCATCATCATCGCGGATCCGATCTTGCTCAAAATACCTTTGAACTTCAATCTTCCCTCGCCCCTCTCCTCCACCTCGCTCTCTGAAAGAAAAGGCTCTAAATCTCAATTGTATACAGGGTGATTCTGAAAACTGGAACAACCTAATGTAATTATATTAATCTATATAAATAAAAATCAAATCCTGTTCGTTTGCAAGCGCATCACTTGAGAACGGCTAGACCGATTTGACTAATTTTCTTTTTAAATGTTTGCGATAGTCCGAATAAGGTTTTAGGGAAAGAAAAATTGGCAAAGTTGCCCAAAAATGAAAAATTATGCAAAAACTACAAGCGCTTTTCGAATTGTATTTCAATACAACAAAGAAAAGAACGTCGCAGCTTTTAACCAATATTTCAATAGGAATTATCGACGTCTGAATTTATAGAAGTTTGGACAGGACACCGTCTGTTAGCTAGTATTTAATGATTTCGAGTCAGAAACGCTAATTCTAGACAGAATATAATCCTAGACAGAAATATCTTGCAAATACGCCTGACAATTAAAAAATTGGGTTGCATTAAAGAGTAAAGTGAGACATTGGAAATTAATGACTTGATCATTTTTTCTATTTTTACTTAAAAAAAGAGCAGCAACTTCTCCCAGTTCCAGAACCAGCCTGTATAAGAATTAATATTTCATGATTGAGGTGCGTCGTAAAGTCTTCGAACAGAACAAGGAATCTCGTACAGGTTGAATAAAATGGAGATGCTGAAAACGTGCCTCACCTGTTAACAGACTCGACATTCGAACGACGATAGTGGTCTCGTTGTCCGCGAGGCGAAACCTGATCCCTCGGGATATATCGAATTGCAGGGTCTCCTTCGACTTGGCGAAATCCTTTTGATCCTGATCGGCCACGACAAATTTGTCGACCGCGATTGCGAAACAGAGCCACCAGACAAGCGTTTCCGGTCCGTTCATAGCTCCGAGTTTCGAGAATCTACGAACCGAGATCGACGCACTCGTATTTGACTGATTCGATCAGAGCCGATGAGCTTCTGGACCGTTCGCCTTCTTTTCCATCGCACTTAAATCAATTTCCCTCGCCTATCGAGCGCCTAATCTAAATATCAAAGACCGTTACCGACTCACGCGTAATTCCATGTACTTATCGTTATTTTTTCTCCCTCACTTCCGGCGACAGTGTGGATCCGCGGCGATCGGTGGGACCATTTGTCCCGGTGTCAACGCTGCCATGTACTCGCAGGATTATCGATTATGCGTGTATTAGAGAAACTGGTAACAGGAAGCTCGTCGGTCGCCGCACTACAGACTACTGACCTAAGACTATCTGCCGAGCGGAGAGCAGATATTTTTCTCTTTTTGCTCTAAGCTTACCCCACTAAGCCGGGAAACTGGGTCTGTGCAGTCTGTCGATTCAATTCATACCGTAGAATGCGCACACGCGGTTGGCTGCGTGCGTCTGCATGATCGACGGACCTTGACGCGCGGAAAATTTAATATTATACTCCTGCGAGCTCCTGCGGCCACGTATGAAACCTCTGGAAGATCGTAGATCTAAGTTTCGAGGATCTCGAACAGTCTGGAAGGACCTAGCTGACAGGACAACACAAAGTGGCGATTCATTGTTTTAATAAATAACTTACGACGGTATACATATATATATAAATAATTCGGTGTCGATTCTTACGAGCTACTGGTAAACTTAGGTATACGGTCATTCTTTAACCATTTCGCTCCCGAGACGCTTACAATACTCGCTCATATAAAAAATAGTACTATTATTTAAGATACGTAGCCGCGCGTCGGTAGGAGCGAAAGGATCGAACTAAGTCGACTTAAATCTAGGAATTTGGTTCTATGCTTCGACCCAGCCGTCCGGGAATCGTGTTTATCCTTCGAGCTCGAAAATTGCCATAACCTTGCTTTTGTCTGAATTCTTTAAATAATTAAATCTCTCAAATAATTTGTACTTCTGTCTTCTTGGAAATTATACCAATTTGGCTTTACTGCTTAGGACCAGCAATTCAAGTTTACAGTGGACAGAGTAGCCTTCTCGCTAGATGAAAGATCAATCTCCCGAAATAATTGTTTTTACGTTTACGTGGCTTAATTTCTGCATTATTCGGAAGCATAAAGCTGTCGCAGCTTTAATAATGCAAATTACACAGCCGAATAAAGTAACTTACGTCTCGTAAACATAAAAACAGGACTTTCGAGGGCGACTGCGGCATAGATTAATCTTTTATACAACGCTTTTATCCACTGAAGTAATCCTGAAAACGAGACTTGCATTATCCAGCAAATGTTCCGTATTACCAGGGCCGGCGTGATTTTTGCGGGGCCACAGTACACATTCATATCCCGTACTTAAATTTCACAATAAGGAATTACTAGTATTTTGCGATTGCATTTTCCACACATACCCGAATATTCAATCTACTATACACGGGGTCCTGCAAAATGTCTGATGAGTTTTCGTACATAGCGGGGTCTTTCAAAACGCGAGGCCGGGTTCCGGCGAACGCGCTGAACCTGAACCGGCCCTGGCATTGGTTACAACTTCTGCACACCTCCAGATTCCAAGCTTAGGACAGTTTTCAGAGGGTGAATTCCCCCGGACATTGGGCCGACGTTAAATTGGTCTAAAATTGTCGCTAGAGTTTCTACAGTTCCTTTGGTTCGCGATAAATGCCATCGGAGGCCGAGAAAGTGTTGGTGTCCCTCCGTTGATCGGTGTACACGGAAAGAAAACCGCAGCGGCCATCACATCGCTGTCCATTCTCGATGGAAAAAAACGGACGATAAAGAAAAGGAACTACCAGGATATGCGATAGCCTGGTTCCGTTTGTGGTCGTCGTCGGTGGAACAGTTTCTCATCTCCAGTAGGACGAAGCAGCCTTATTATTATCCTCTGTAATAATAATGATCGTCGTTTTCTGGACCGCTGTGCGGCATCCAACCACTGTACACGTTATTCTGCCCGAAAGGAGGAGAATTATGCACGTGCACGTGGATCGGTTGCTGCGATGGGCTCTGCTGCCAGCCGGTTGTAAACTTTGCTATTATCGTACTCAACTTCAGCACCAGCAGGGCCACACCTGCAAAAGAATTAATGTTAATTACATTTAAAAACTGCGACCTGCAAAAATTGACGAAATTAAAATTATTTTACGCGAACGCTGCATCCCGATATACAATGTCCGACTGGATCGTGACATTTTACTATAACTCTTCAACGTTAGAGATATATCGGGATGAAATTTCCACTAACATTCATTAAAAAATTATTCCTACCTACTGATAATTAACGCGATATATGTGTTTTGTAATAAACATCTTATTTCACAGCTGCGACCTAAACCTATGCATTTTCTTAAATATTAACCGACGATTGGCAATCATTTTTAATTAGCCTCGCACATTACAGTTAACAACTTCGACTTTAATAAAGAATTGAATAATGTGCACTGTTTTATACACCTTCTCTACTATTCAGTTCTTGAAGATAATCGACGAGATAAAGTATCGTCTATTTAATACAATGCAGTTTAAAAATATATTTGTAATGAACATCTTATTTAACAGTTGCGACCTGAACTTATGCATTTTCTTAAATATTAACCGACGATTGGCAATCATTTTCAATTATTCTCGTACATTTCATTTAACAACTGCAACTTTAATAAAGAATACAATAATTTTTCTAAATAATGTGCACTGTTTTATACACTTTCTCTACTATTTACTTGATGGAGATAATCGACGTGCCAAACGAGCGGCTATTTAATATAGTGCGGTTTACTGTGTACGGTTTCCGGCCGAGTGGATACGCGATGATAATACTAATCGAATAAGAAAGAAAGTGGGTCCACCGGTAAAATTCGGCAGTACGTTTTCAAACTAGTGAACCATGGTCAGACATTATCGATAAACGGGGACGATGTCTCCTGATTGTGTATGCGCCTAGTGTACATACCAAACTCGCACCGTTATCTCTCCGTGCGAGGGAACAATGCTCCATAATTCGTGCTTACCGATGAGCAGTCCTTTCAGCGAGATCACCGTCAATACCGTGAGCATCGTCATCATCACTCCCATTTTGTACACCATCGGCATCAGCATGAATTGTATGCGCTTCACACCGAACGTTCTCGCTTCTCTGGACGACTCTGAATAATCACAGAATTCATTAACATCCCCGCTTTTGCAATCAACGATTCGCGTACATTCATCGCTTGTCAATCGTGTGATCGATTATATCGAAATTGAAAGGTACAAATCGGTAACAAACAAATTTCTCACTCTGATTTAGTTAGTAATTTTAAACCTGCTGAAAATCATCGATGATCAATTTGTTACACGTGGGGATCATGCAACCCTACAAGATTCAAATTATGATCTTGTTCCTGATTTCAGCAGGATAAAATGAACATGCCAAAAGCATTGGCTTATATTAAAAATTGATAATATTATTTAATACTATTTAATACTTGAAGCATTATATTTAATACTAGCTGACCCGACAGACCCTGTTGAAATTTCAATAAATTTCTGATTAATTAAATTAGCCGAATCTTACCAACGAACAGCATTTAATTTTTCATTTATATAGATTTGGCACTGACCTTGATCTTCATCAGGATCGATCAGTCCATCCAAGAACTTCCTGACCACTAGAACGTCTGGGTCGACGCCGTCCTTGGAGATGGGCAAAAGCTTAGTGACTTTATCTTGAAGATGTTGGCCGTGGTCCAGCGTGTCGTCTCGAGCGGTCTCGGCGCATTTCGAAAAAGTGGCCGCGAGCAGCAGGCACGCGAGTGCGCGACCAATCGGCCGCATTATCGAACCGGTTGCTTCTCGATCACGTGACCGTGCTCATCGACGGAGCGGGCACCGGTGCACTCGGCTACGATGCAATTGATGCAACGGATGCAACAGCGACGGGCACACTGGCTATTATAATTCACTGTTTAATTTCGGCGGAGGAACCACGGAAATCGCGGGGACGTGTTAATCGGGGCCGTACGAGTCGCCGTATGATTCGGACGAGCGGCCACGGCGCCGTTCCGACTCAAAAGAGGATCGAGAGACGTGTGCGCGGTAGATCTGCGCGCTGCGCCGCCTCGAATTCACTCCTGCCCGGCAATTTCGTTGGCGGGACGGGAACATCGCTTGAAACACTTTTCGAGCACCGGCCCATGGAACTGCGGTACAGCCCGATAACCGCCTCGCTGACTTTCGAGGCACGCGCGCATTTTTCACGCGGTCGTCCACCAATCCGCTCCTTCTTCGTGGTGCCATTAGATATACATCATCGTGTAATACAACGAAATTACAAATTGATTAAAAATACATAGTTGTTCTTTCCCAATTAACACAAGAAATTAGGACGAAACACAACTTTCCTTTTCCTTTACTATTTAAACATTCAATAGCAAACGTCGCCTCAAATAAAAACATGATTCACATCCAAATCGACACGTTTGGGTATGCTTACAAAATTGCTATAGTTTGTAGAAAATGATCTAACCTTGCGCCGCAAAAATTCCAATTATGTTAATATTACGATCGACATTAAATTACTATATAACCCTTCACTGCATGATTTTTTTAATTCAGATGAAAACAATGAAAGAAGGTCAGTTTTTGTGTTTTATTTACGGGAAAAATATTTAACAAAAAAAATTAAAACATTTTCAGAAAAATAAACATAGTAAGAAAACACATTCTTAGTTTACCATAGTAAATGTATTAGATATGATACAATATGTAACAAAGGGTTAAAAGACACTGCCTGGTGAAGTGAGCAACTTGAAACTAAACTTTATTGTCAATGAAATCGGCGAATAAAGAAGTATACGAGGTATTTCACACCCTACCCACTCACTCCTCCTCGTTTCAACTGGTGACACATACTGTTATACATTATATTTTAACAGCCGACACGATACCGCAACAATTATTGGATTTTCCTGTTTTTCCAGAACTGTTTTAATTTCAACGATCACAGTGAATAAACCGAAATTCAGCGCAGACTACAAAATCGGAACAGCAAAGGGTTACCAGCGTAGAGATGCAGACCCAGAATATGGTTCGAAAGGACTGTTCCACTCTCCGCCGTCGTTTCGTGTATCCGACCATTGCACGGCGTCCCACTTTCGGTATCACTGTCACGGTCACTGTCCCGCAATCATCGGAATAACCCGACGGCGCGGTAACACATCGCTCTAGGATCCTTTCGACGTACGATCCATCGCAACGCGAGTGATAGATAAAAAATTCTGGAATAATAGTCAGAAGATCGTGTGCTCCTTCGTCTAAATGCGTTTTTAATCGGCCCGCGACCTGTTAATTAGAAGCGATCCGCTTCCTCGACGGGGATAACGCGACTGGCTCGTAATCTCGACGTAATTGCGCCGACTAATGACTTTCCCAGCGAGTCAACCGCCGACTGACCTCTTAACGCTCCATTCTAAAGATCATAAACGCGGCGATCTGGCACCCATCGAATCGCCGATTTAATTAACAGAATCAAAATAACTATCTTAGCCTTTTAATTTGTACACCCTTTCAGATCCTGCAGATCTTAAGGATCAGACTATCAATTCATAGACATCGTTAACCCTCATACGCTCGCCAGATGTAGTCGTATAAAAGTTATGATATAATATATTGCATTATATAAAATTATGATTCAATTATAGTGCGACATTTGAAAGAAATCTATTTCACAACACAGACCAACAGAAATCAATCGTTTTACAATACGTGAGAAAGGTATATGGGTGAATTTTCACCTTGAGAAACGTATGAGGGTTAAAAAAACAAAATGTTTAACGTATAACAGCGAACAAATAATTTTAATTTTGCCCGAGGATCGAACAGTTGTTCAAGGTCTCGGCCGCACAAAATTTCCAATCGAATTACCGATTTAATTAACAAAATCAAAATAACGAGCTAACCCTTTTAATTTGTACACCCATTCGGATGCTGTAAGCCCTGAGAACCAGACTATCAATTCGTAAAGATCATAAAGAAGACAAAATGTTTAAGGTATAACAGCAAACAATTACCAATTATGAAGAACGAACAGTTGTTAAAGACCGCACGAAATTTCCCATCGAAACCGAGAGCGTCGTAAAGCCTCGGTTGAACGCGCGAGCCAGTCGCACTTTCGATGGTGGTTATGGCTAGGATTCATTGCCGAGTCGTTGTGAACGCGACTTAAAGGGACGTGCCTACCGCATACCGGATAAAAGGAAGAATCACGGTACAGGTTTACTGCGTCGGCTTTGCTCAGTGCGCGAAGAGAGAAGACCCGGGAAGAAAACGAAGAACGAACATCCGTAGCCATCTTGGAAAATAATGCGCGTCGTAAAAATTCTTTACCCTGGCCGCCGAGACGCGTTAGTGTATGCTCCTCTCTTTGCTCTCTCCGTCTGGCCGTTCTTCTAGTCTCGATTCCCTCAAGGACTAAAAATACAACCCCTTGCGCCCAGAACCAGCCGTATCGAAGACGAACCTGAAACCCGGCCTCCTGCACCGTGTTCGTGCTGCGTCTTCTCTCCGCTGACTGCTTCTTCTTCCCCTGCCCCCCTTCCTCCCCGAACGATGTCTTCTTGCTCACTTTTCGATGCAACGAGAGTACAAAACGCGGCACAACGCTTTAATGGCTCGTCCGAGGAATCGCGGAGGGAGCATCGTAACATATAACGCAAGAAAACCATGATCGCGAAAGGCGTCGTCGCTTCAGGGTTGGAGAGAACGTTTAGTCGACGTTCAGCCTTTCTGGTCTCCTTTCTTGTTAGAAACGATCAGCTAGAACACATAATTTCAGGAAAATTACACGAATAATTATTTCATAGCATTCGCAATAAAATTTTAGGAATGAACAGAATTTTAAGGGAGGTTCGAACAGAGTCTATCTCTTTTCTAAAAGCACCAGGATTCTCTTTGACCCAGTTCGCTTCTTAAATGTTCTGCAAGAACACACAATTTTCAGCCGTTCTAGTCTCCTTTCTTGTTAGAAACAATCAGCTAGGACACGTAATTTCAGGAAAATTATACAAATAATTATTTCATAGCATTGGAAATAAAATTGTAAGAATGAACAGAATTTTTAAGGGAGAATTTCGAACAGAGTCTACCTTTTTTCTAAAAGCACTAGGAGTCTCTCTGACCCAGTTCACTTCTCGCTTCTTCCTTTAAATGCTCTGCAAGAACACACAATTACCAAGGAATTACGGAAACGTCCGTGCTACCGTGTTTTGTATCAGACTCGAGGCTTCCGAAGTGAAACGAATTCATAGCTGAGATTCCAACAGCTGCTAACCCTTGTCCGACAGATGCAGGGTCACGTTTGACCCAGTTGCGCTCGGTAGAAACGGTAAGAGCACGTTTTACGGAGCAATCTTGAAAGTACGTTGCTGTATTCGACACTGGAAGAACAATGCGTCCGTTCTCCAGCCGAAACTGACCGTTCTCCAAGATCTCCGCGGTTGCCGCAACGGTAGCTGGAGCAGATCATCGGCCAGGTTTCCTATTGCATCCGAACCCTGAAGAATGCAGCAAAGTACATCGAACGCAAGTGCATCGGTCAATCGTTGAAATCGCGAGAATCCCGATTCCTTGTATCGATAACGGCGTCCGGACGGCCGGCGTGTATTCTGCGACATCGGAGACCAGTTTTTTCCGCGGGGATCGCGTTCCAGGCGATGTATGTCGAGCCTAGAAGAGGTTGCGCGGCGGACCCGAAGAACGAAGGAGAAACGACCGGGTGGTTTGAATAGCGCGAAGGGGAGTGCCAGGTTATTTTCCTCAGAGTTGCAGCGTTGCTGTCCAAGGTTAATTGGCTTGCTACGATGTTAGCCGCGAGGGGCGAAGTTAGAGGTTGGCTGGTAGCTGTGGCATCGTTTCGATTATTCAAATGGTCCTCTCCGGGAGGACAGGATCTAATTCGCCGTCGGTGTACAGGCAAGAAGCTGTCATTAGTCGAGGAATAAAACAAGTGCTTGGGTGAGACGTTCCATAGCCGTGTTCCGCGAATCTCTCCCGTTCCGTTCGCCATTGGATACGTCGAGGAGCGAAATGCATCTACGAGGGTCGTCTGAAAAGTTTTGATAAAGCTATGACACTTTCTCGCCCATTTTTGCCTCACACTTTAAAATTAATAAACTTTGCTTCATTTATCACGTCGCATTTTAGAGAGACACGTCTCACAACACAGATAAAGAGAGACCAATCATTTTATAGTGTGTAAAAATATTAAATGGTAGTAATGGTAGTAGTGGTAAGTAATAATATGTATATATTGTAATACATATAATAAATATGTATAAATGTAAGTAATAATAAGCATAAATAAAAATAAAAATAAAAATAAAAATGGTAGTAGTAAATAGTATGTAAAAATTAAATTTAAAAAATAACCATTCATCCAGAGGAACGTATGACGATTAAGAAAGGGTTAAATAGGTTAGAACATCGCTGGGAGAAGTGTATCTATTATGTACACCTCATAGATTCTTCAGGGTGAAAATTCACCCATTTACCTTTCTCACATATTGTGAAACGATTGATCACTTTTCGTCTGTGTCGCGAAATAGATTTCTTTCAAATGTCACACTATAATCGAAGCATAATTCGTAGATTTGAATTGTGAAGTAGAAAGGGGTGAAATATTATTCCAGGACCTTTTTTGCAACTACATCTGAGGATCGTTCGAGGGTTAGAAGGTTGACGAATGAAACTGCATTTGACCGAAACAATATACTTGTTTCCATGTTGGTCTGAAAACTTTTCCAACGACCCTCGCACACCCGTTAGACCGTGAACCCGATCCTCCCGGCTAACCCTGCGGAGAGCACAGCCGAAGAGGTGGGGAGGACAAGCGGCATCGTTCTGCAGCGTAAAAATGGAAATGCTTCGCCGTTGCCTATCCACACAGTCTCGCGGTTCTCCGCGTCTCGTTGGCTGAACCAGTGCGTGCACTCTCACGGGCATCTTCTCCGGTACGATGGTATGTGTATTACCATACCTCTCCGCCATGGCTGACCATAGACCGGCTCAGAAGTGGCCGAGACATTCGCCTCTCGACCGCGACCATGAGAGCACTCATCTCGCGCCGCCCACAGCCAACGAGTACTCGTTCTTTGCTGTGTCTCCTGTCGCTGCTGTTCATCGTCGACGGTGGTGGAGCGCGCACCCTCCTCACCCCCGATGTACTCCAAGAGCCTGTTGCCCAGCTGGACACCGGGACCAAGCTTTCGGCAGTCGACAGTGAACCCAGTTCAACCTTGACTTCGAAGACAGAGATCGGAACCAGTGGCCAATCGAACGATGACATTGAAGGGACGACGATAATTCTGGATCCACCCGGAAATGCCGAAGATGAATATCCAGACCTTCCGGGTATCGACCTGGTGTACGACCCTGACGAGGGAAAGAGCGGCTCGTCGTTGGCCAAGTTGGTCGAGCAGAAGGTGATGAAGAAGAGACGGCGAACCGATGTGGCCTCGAAGTCGGACGTTCGTGAGATCCTGGGGGCCACTGTGGAAAGGATTGAAGAGGTCAAGGACGAAGGTATACGCAGGTTCGATGGCCAAGTAGACGCCGACGGAGCTGTTCCTTATCAAGACAACGTAAACTCCGAGCAGTTCCAGAAGAATTGGATCAGATCTGTTCCGAAGGAGGAGGGAGCGTCTTCTGGTCAAGTGGATCGCGGAGAGGGTAACGTTTTAGAAGAATCGAAAGAACAGGCGCCGAGTGTGTTAGGCAAGACGGCAGCGGTTGAACCTGACCAGAAGAAAGAGAACGTTGTCGACGGGGATGCGAACGTCCATAGAGGAGACCGATACTTGAACGATCCTCAGGATAAATCGAGACGCAAGAGTTCCACGGTCTACTTGAACGCCGAAGAGAAGAAGACTTCCGTTGGAGAGCAACAGTCGATCGTCGATGGCCAGATCAAGAAGCTGATCTCGATCCGCAACGACGCGTTGGACGCCCAGAAGGTGGACAATCTGGACCAGGCTAAGGTTCTGACCTCGAAGCTGCAAACCGGACTGGACGAGGCCGCGATCACGCAGGAGAACGTACACCTGGAACAGGAAAACAAGGTAATGACTACTAACCCATTTCGCGGTAGACAGACCTTAGGTGATTGGGAGCCCTTGAAGACGTGGAAGGAACAGGCGGTAGCGCTTCAGGATCAGATAAGAAACAAGACATTCCTGCTCCGCCTGAGGGAGCAGGCTGCCGAGGTGCTTCCTGTTATACCGAAGTTCACCGAGGATCAGTTGCTGGATGCGTTGGAGGAGATCGCGGCTGACAAGAAGGCGGACCTTTCGGATACCTCCTATGTGGGTAACCTGAAGGATCTCGGATTGACCGAGGTGCAGCTCCGGATCTTCAGGTGCGCGGAACAGGTCCTGGCCGTCCGAGAACGTCAGTCGTTCGTGAGCAACGTGGTGCAGTGCGTGCAGGGTCTCAGCGTGTTGAACTGCATTCGGATCTTCGTGTGGCCGATCGTGGTGGACAATGTGCAGGGATCCCTCCACCATAACTACAATCTGCCGATAGAGATAAACGTGTTCGACTTGTTTCAGGGGAACAGGCCGAAGTCAGGAAGGGCTCGTAACCTGTATCATCCGATCCGGCTGGTCGGGCCGGAGTCCGTCGTCTACAACATCCTGCAGAATGCTTTGGAGTACTATCCTGCCGATCAGACGCTGGTGTCGTACTTCGACCCGAAGAACGAGACCTGGAAGGACCTGCTCACCGCGGACCAGCTGAACATCTTGCTGATGGGAGAGAAGCTGCTGCCGGAAAGACTGCGCGAGGAGTACTCCGACATTATGTTCTCTTGCCTGAGGAGATTCGAGTACTTCAGCTGCGTCAAGTTCTTCGCCTGGCCGATGATCAAACAGGTCTTCCCAGCGCTACCAGCCTTCCCAGATTATCAAACCTGGTACCCAGTCGTCGAGTATTACCCGCACTACCCGATCGTCCCGTTTCCCTCACTGCCAGGAGACGTCGGTCAGCTGCCGGAAGTGGTTGACGCGGATGGAACGCGATCTAGAAGACCCATACCCGAGCAGATTATCATCCATGTACTCCAGAAGATGGTGAAGGAACAGCCACAATTTTCCACGACGCCGTCCTTCATCGATCAAGGCTCCTACGTTGGACTGTTACCCCATGACCAACTGCTGACCATCAACGTGGCCGAGCAACTAATCCCGATCGCCTACCGGCAGCAGTTCGTAAGAAACAATGTGCAGTGCATGAAGCAGTACAATTATCTGACCTGCGTCAAGTACTGCACCTGGCCCACTGTCAGACAGTTCATCCCCAATCTCCCTGACATCACCGCAATCCTGCCTGACTGGCAGATCCCCGGTTGGCCTAACTTACAGATCCCCGGATGGCCGGACTTCATAGATTGGCAGAATATTCCTTCTTTCGGATCCTACTGGCCGTTCGGAAGCTCCACGGAAAAGCCGGAAACGTCGACGGTCACGCTGCTGAGCAACCCACCGGACCCCTCAAGACTCGTCACACAGCAGGAGGAGGATATCTTCCATACGTTATTAACTTTTTATGGCGACAAGATATTCAGTAACACGCCGTCCATCGAGATCATAGACTCGAAGAAGATGTGGCGATTCACGGTACTTCAGGACCTCATTATGGATGTGGCACAACGCCTAATGCCTTTGGTGGCTAGAAAACCCTTTATCGACGATGTAGTCCTGTTCCTGCAGAGAAACGACGATTTCGACGAGTGCGCCAGGAAAGTGATATTGCCGACGCTCGCCTTGTACAATCCAGATCTGCCCGAGTTCCCTTCGTTGGAGAAGAAGGAGTCAGACCCGAAGGAACCTGCTGTCAATCCTGGAGTGCGGGGGCAAATGGTCCCCGAAGGAGAACGGGAGAATGTGATCGCGAACCGTTTTCAGGACGAAGAGTCTAGAAGCAAGATCCAGCAGAACGCGCCGGTGATCAGCGTGACCGGGACCAGGTTCGTGCCGATATTTACCGAGCACCCTGAGAACGTAATCCTCAACATCGTCCGGTCGGTGCAGCTGCAATCGCAGAACCTGAATCGCGCCTCCGAGGTTCCGACGAACAAGAACCAGCAGTTCCTCGACCTGATCACCGAGCAGCAAATCAACATCGTGAACACCGTGGACAGCCTGCTGCCAGAGAGTATTCGCACGAACTTCACCTCGAAAATGATCGCCTGTCTCCGCGTGAACAACTTCCTCGTGTGCAGTAGAGACGTGATCTGGCCGACCTTGACCAGCTACTTCCCCTGGCTGCCCAGTTTCCCGAATTTCGGCAACTTAGGTAGTGCTCCAAGCAACGCGACAGCTCCCAGCGACGGTGCTAGGATGAACTTGACAGAAATCAACTCGAACACAAACGCTCCTCCCTTGTCGGAGACAGACGTGAAAACAGGACAGCAAGGAGATACCAAAGTGACCATTACGGACACCAGGTTCATCCCGATCTTCAACGAGGGCGCTGAATCTGTGATTCTGAAAATCCTCAAGGCCGTGGAACTGTCTGTCTCCGACCTCAAACCCAGCACCATCTCCGAGAACTTGCCTCAGTCGGGCATAGTGCAGGAGTTCGAAATTTTGAAGGTCGCTCAAAATCTGGTACCCGACTCCGCTCGAGACAGCTACATCCAGAGGATCGACACCTGCTTGAAAGACAAGGTCTTCTTACAGTGCATCAGGGACATCGCCTGGCCGACGATCAACGAGGCTTACCCTTGGCTGCCGAAGTTCCCTAACTTCGGATCTCGTCAGAACATGCGCAGGGCCTCGATGTACATGATCTTGCCCGATGATCTAGCGTTGAAGCAAGCTGAGGAGAGGATCGAGAGTATTCTTCTATATTATTTGAACAGAGACCGCAAGCTGGAACGAGCTTACGTGGACATCAGTAATCGTTCTTTGTCTCATCTGACGAAACGTCAACAGAACATCGTTAAGCTTGTTGAGTTAGGAATCCCGGACGCAGCCAGGGCATCGTACATCACCAGAATACAGGATTGCACGAAGAAGCACAACTTCGTCACCTGCACGGAGAATATCAGCTGGCCAACCCTGAAGCCGTACCTCCCAGTGCTGCCAGACTTCTCCGAGATCAGCGTATTGCTACCACAGTTGGAGCCAAACATTCCATCGATTCCGCTCGATCCTCTTCCAGCTCCGGATCTGCCCATCGAAACTATTCCAGGTATCCCCGAGCTTCCCACGGGATTTCCACCAGGTTTATCTCAGCTGCCGTTCGTCCAACATGCCCCAGGACTAGCCTCCCAACTAGGCCAACTGTACCAGAAACAAGGATCGTCAGCGTTCACGCCGTCAGTAGGTGAATCCATCGTTGGCACGACGCCGGCATTTAGCTAAGACTTAGCCAAGACTCATCTAATGTAGCTAAGGCTTAGCTGATAAGCAGTCCAGCTGATCATTGACTGTGTTCTATTTTCAGATAACAAAGGAGCAGTACCAGCATACGCAGGCCAGCCGCCAGGAATCCTCGTAGACGTCTCGAAGGAAAGGGTCCAGCTTCGCGACGTCACTCAGGCGACGAAGGACTCTGAAAAGAAACGTAGAGAACGCAGGAGCGTCGTGAACTTGACGAACACTTACTACGAGTCTGACGGAACTGCTGGTTCTTCGGACTCTTCTTCAGCGTACCCTAACGAATACAACGAATCGGATTATCTTCGGCTACTGATCTCGATGAGAGAAAAAGGGAAAGCTTCCTCGGAGCCGATCAGTTACTACGCCGATACATTGAACGCCACCGTCAGGACTTCTCTGACAGCTGATCAATACGAGATCATCAAGATCGTGGAAGAAGTGGATCCTGTGCAGGGTAGAGGGATAGCCCAGCAGGTGGTAAACTGTATCGCAGGTCTCAGCTTCATCAGGTGCGTGGGGATCTTCGTGTGGCCGATGATCGTCAGCCAGATTCCCTTGCTCGGGTTCTTCGGCCGCTCCTTGGACACGGAGAGCCAGGTGCAGGAGTTCTTCGGGATGTCGACCACCGATTTCGAGAAAAAGATGCTGGAAAGAAGGGACTCGATCGAGCAGTACCTGCTCGATTGGTACAAAGAGATCGTCGAGGACAAATTCCAAACGACCTTGGGCTGCCTGAAGATCAAGGGCTACGGGAACGGCGAACTGGGAATCAGCTTCTCCAAGTTCAGGAAGGGCAGAGGCGCTAAGCTAAAGGACAATAAAAATCTTCCTAGTATATTGACGATCATCAGCGACATCATGGAGGAGGTTCTGGACCAGCGTCCCGAGGGCGAGAAGCCGAAGAGGGACAAGGAAAAAAGGGAGAAGAGCATCGACGTCTCCAGGGAGGGCGAGATTCAATTCCTGAAAGACAGCGAGGAGTACGTGGACATCATGAGGTCGATGAACGACGAAGAGATCATCACGATGTTCCTGGACAAGATCAGGACCAACGACTCCGACCTTGAAGACGGTGGGAAATTCTTCGGCTACGAGGACGCGTACAAAGCGTTCGAAGTGCTGTTCGGTCCTAGGCTGACTCACAAGTTGCAGAGGGTCAATGACAAATTGAGAAACGTGGAAGAGCCTTCGGAGGAGGGTAGCAAAGGGGTGGATATCCTCTCGTTGGAATCGCAGAAGAACGCGGAAGAGCTGAAGGTGTTGCCACTGGGTAGCCAGGTGACGTATGACCTTGAGAAAGAGTCCTCGCGAGATCAAGAACAGAGGCAACGGCAGAAGAGAGCTAAGAGTTTCTTCAAGTCTTTTTGGGACAAGCATTCGAGCAAGCACGAGAAAGATGAGCTGAAGCAGATGTTCGAAGAGATCGAGACTAACAAGATCGTTGACGATCGGCAAGAGAAGGACACGGAATCGGGGATGGTGGTAAAGCTGCCGAAACTGGACGAGGAATTCCTGCCGAAGAAGATAACCAACTCTGTGATACACCTCGGCAGAGCTATGAAGGATAAGATGATGCAGATGATGCCTGGCCTGAGCTTGATCTTCTCGTTCCTGCTGCAAATGGCGGTGGCGCACGCGAAGGCGGCTGCCTCGATGGCTGGCATGATCAGCAACATGGCGATGGGCTCGGCGATTATCGGAATGGTCCGCGATTCCTTTTTCGGAGCGAACAGCCATCCGCAGATTAAGTACGTTTACGACAATCATAAAATCGGGCCGGGCATCACCTGGCCCGCCAATTACGGCTCTGGTTCTCATTATCGCGGACATTAAACCGGTGCCTGGAGACTGTCAGCTTTAGGGTACACTGTAGAAGGTCCAGCTGAAATTCTGACAGCCATGGGGGTGGGCGGTGCACGAGCTGGAGCTGCATTATCGATATTTGAAGATTAAAAGTTTTCTTAACGATACGATTGATAACTTTATCGATAGTCGCAGCTCTCTATGCACCAGGGGACTTGCGTTCGCTTTTTGGGTACCTTCGAGACGCGTTTCTCCTTAGCATCAGGGTTCTAGGGTTATCAGGATAGCACTCCCGTAGGATCGTAGTTGACGCGCAACGCTTAGGATTTAAGAGGAGACTGTAGATCGTTCCAGAGTTCGTCGATCGTTTCGTTAAGGCTGATGTTAAACAGTGAACGTTTTATTGGGCTAGCTTTAATTTTCTTCCGAACGTGGCCGGTGATTATCGCCGTTACCATTGTTTCTCATCTTCTTCGACGCACACTGCCGCCCGCGAGTATCTGTTACGGTCTTTTAACCCTTTTTATGCCGAGCGTACTCGTCGCTGATCTTTTACTGCTTCGAGTAATACCTGGTGAAACAATCGTATTCTTCAATTAGCGTTCTCTTTAGCTGCGTTCTTGTCGCCGTTGCGAAACCATTATGCACGCAGCTGGACATTTTTGGGGTTATACAAGTAATAATAATACTAATAATTGGGGTAATACAAATTCGGTATTGCTTCTACGGCGGATCAGATGCTTCTGGGCGG
Source organism: Lasioglossum vierecki (assembly GCA_028455595.1). Classification (NCBI taxonomy): domain Eukaryota; kingdom Metazoa; phylum Arthropoda; class Insecta; order Hymenoptera; family Halictidae; genus Lasioglossum; species Lasioglossum vierecki. The sequence continues at coordinate 10,444,581 of CM052337.1, forward strand.
AAGTGTACGCATTTCTACGTAGACTCGTTAGAAGCACGGACCACAGACACTCGATTACTAATTAGGAACGAACCGCCTCGGGGTCCTGTTCACTAGGTTCGTTCCTGTGGGGTTTTCGCGGCAACGCGCCGGTGACGGGTTACTAGCTATTTTCTCCATTAAGCTATTCATTATCTCGAATCTTATCGATCTCTCTCTCTCTCACACTTTCTACGTATTTTGTAGAGAGTAGAAAGTGAAGAACTCACTATATATTTTATATATTTTATATATACATATATATATGAAATATATATATATAAATATATATGTATTACTCAATCCGCTCAATAATACACTCCATAAGTCCCCGACCGTGGGTCGGGATTATTATAAAACCCTTAGCTTGTAAGACAGCGGCTGGTTCTACGGTTTACGAAAAATAAACGTCTGGGAATCCACGCACCCTCGTTCTCCTTCTCCTGCCTCGAACAATTCCTCGTCCCCGGTCCGGCGAGCCTTTGCTGCTCGAGAGATAAGCATCTCGAGATGCCAGGTAACGTAATTGCCCGTGCTGGTACGGTTAACAGGAAGAGAAAAAGAACCGGAGAAGAAGAAAGGGCCCTCATTGAATCCTATGGCCCGCAGCAATCGGAAACCGACGAACCTCGAGGACCCGCAGGGCTCGCCTCGTAAAGGTCAGGGCTCAGATAAACTAGAGATTATTCTCTTTTCGCGAACAGCTTGTATTCCTTTCGAGCGAACTTGTTTTTATTTTTACCGGACGTCATCCGATCGCTCGATTACCTTCCGAACCCTTTGGGAGCCACTTAAGGGTGTTAAAACGGTCAATGCACCATTCGAAATTTAATAAAATCGAAGTAATTTATTCAGGCGAGATGAACATCGAAAAATGATAACGGGACAGAGGAGCGTATCGGATTGTTAAGTTTGTTGCTATTTTTCAGTCAAGCACTACGGATTATAATCAATATTTTAAATAAATAAGAGTTATTAATAAGATTATTAGAATTTTGAACTCCCCACTGCAGTGCTTTATGGATACATAATTGAGAAAACGATAAGAAACGATGGTTTTACAATTTATGTAGAATTTCGCGCAAGTATCCGCACAGAAATGGGTAAAACAAAGAGCAGGTTTTATTCCCGCGGGATCGTGTTAACATGCTCGGGATACATGACGGGGAATTAATTCGACGAGTAAACTGGTTTCTTCGTTGGTCCCTTTTGAGTACAGAGGCTCCGGCTAATTGAAGTCGACGCGTGTCACGATAGCAGGAGCGGTAGGACAGATGGAATCTCCTCTCTCTGGTCGAACATTGTGCCATTTTCCACGGATACCTCTACGGAGTAGGGCAGCTCGTTCAAATAGAACCTGCAGTGACGTATAAACGCGATAAAGAACCATGACGAACGCAACGGTGATTAACGAGAGCGAGAATATTAGTACCATTCTTCGGCGTGTTCGCAGTCTGTCGGCCCTTCGTCGGTGCAGACGCGTTCTCTTTGGTCGAATACCGTGTTGTTCGGACAAATTACTGGAAGTCCTGTTCCGTCGTGATCGCAAACATGGAAGATCCTGCAATCGTAGTCCGGATCTGCGTACAAGCCGATCGGTCTGCCTTCGCAGGAGAATCGGAACGTTAGATTGTGGAACAGATCGAGATCTAGTGACTCCTCTGACAGCTCCTCGTACGTCTCCAATTGTTGACGATCCTGATTAACAATATATTTCACTCGACGCAATTGTTGCGGGTTGACATTCGATAAATATACAGGGTGAGTCACCTAACACGGCGATCTCAAATAACTCATGAGTTATTTGTCGTGCGAAAAATTATTTGAGAAAATACCACGTTTTCAAAAACGGACTAAAAAGTATAAAATAATTTTTCCCAGTGGTATACAGATTCCTAACCTCGTACAGATAGTCCTGAAAATTTGTGATTGTGAATTTTGAATTAAAATTATTAATAATAAAATTAAAATTATTATATAATTTTAAAAAAATTATTTGAGAATTTGAGAAAAACAAGAGACATTAAAGAACTGAGATAAGCCATTCAACTTTTAACAAATAATTTAGTACGATTTTAATTTATTACTAAACTAAGAAACTATTAAAAATAAAGATAGGATTTTCTTTCGTCTACAAAGCTTGAAAATCACATCTACTCACGGGTTATTCGAGATCGTCGCGTTACGAGAGTCGCCCTGTTCACACATATTACTCACCATGTAACCCTGAGTTGGTAAAGCAACGACTGCCATCGCCGTTCCTGCGGAGCAATAGTTAAAAAACCGTCGCCGATAATATGGTGGTTTTTACTTACGAAGCAGTAGAATCCACTTAACGAGCGTCGAGATTTTATCGTCCATTTTCAAAGGCAGATCCCAGAGAACGCGGTTCTGTGCTCGGCTGATCCGGCAGCGATCCGACTGACAGTGTCGGTTCGTAAACCGCGCTGCTCCGGGAAGTTATCGGCCTTAATGACCGTGTAATTCCTCGTTGCGATCTAAACGATGGTTAACCGGGACGTCCGGTTGTTTCGCGAGACGTCGATGCTGCAAATTGTTTCGCTCTTTAAAGGATCATACGTGCAACCACGTCCTTCGAAGAACATCATTCGAGAAACCCCCTATTAAACATTGATAAAATTATTAATCCGCCGATCCATAACATTACACGCCAACTATCGATCGAATCTCCAGGTACGATTATTTCCAAGTACCAACAGATGTCACTGGCTGACGAACGACCTGGCGAATGCTCTGACTTTCACCTGCGCGGACCAATAGCGCCTCTGATTCTCCAGGAAACTTTCTTCCGCTGGAATGGCACCTTTCAACACCTTATGGTACCGTGGAAAAATGCTAAGAAATACCCCACTCGAAGAAACATAAGAGGAGAATATATATTTCAGTCAGCCTGATCTGTTACCATTTTAACGAGGACCATTATTATTCGGGAGAGTGAATCGCAAATGAAGTTGCGAGAGGAGTTTCTATACGGCCCTGGGAGGGGAGCAGAGCCAATCGAGCGCGAGTTTAACGTGTCTTACAGTCTGACAGAAATGTTCCCGGCTCCGAGTTCGAGAGCCGCGTGTCCACGAAAGGACAGCGCGTATCAACTGCCAATGAGGGAGGCCACGCTGCCTCGGTCCGCCTTTCTCTCGAGCCGTGAGCTCAGTTTTCACGGCAACCTCATCCAGGAACCACTGGCAGAATGTCTTGAAGACAGAGATGCGGTGAAACGTTCTCGCGGTGCATTCTTCTCTCCTCTTTTTTTTCTTTCCGTCTCGTTACCGTCGCAGCGAGCGGGTACACCGAAATACGAACACTGGTGCGACACGACGAATATGTGACCCGAGGACAAGGTCGTCCTGAAACCAACGATCGTCTTCGCGCTTTCGGAACCGTCCCGTCAGCCAAGTGCAACAAGGTATCCCGCGAGACGATGTTTGAAATTATAGATATTTTAACAATCAATGAAAACCAAACATTTCTTCCTACTTAAAATATTTCCATTTTCTGTGATTTTTTAAATTTTCGTGCATATGAAATTGATATAACACCTCGTACAATTTCTTTTAATAATGGTGTAGCAATTTTTGGTGGCGAGTTTGATACATTCGATGGGGATAGATGGTCCATTGAAGTCTCCACACAATAGTCGCGAGACGATGTCTGAAATTATAGATATTTTAACAATCATTGAAAATGAAACATTTCCTCCGACTGAAAATATTTCCATTCTCTGTGATTTTTTAAAGTTTCGTGGATATGAAATTGATGTAACACTTCATAGAATATGTTGAATAATAGTGCAGCAATTTTTGGTGGTGAGTTTGATACATTCGATGGGGATAGATGGTCCATTGAAGTCTCTACACAATGGTCGCGAGATGAATTGGAACAAGAGGCGAGTTTATATCGTGCGTCACCGAACACGTGCTCTCCCGAGTGGTGATTTCGATGCGTGGACAGGGCAGCGCCTCGGATTCTCCACCCGTGATGCTTCCGCGTAATTCTAGCGTTTTATTGGCAATTTTCCAATCTTTGTCTTCTCCGATTTCCTCAAAGCAAGTATAGATCAATTAAAAGTTGTACTCGTAGATTTGAAAAGATATTCCAGAAAGTTGACGTTGTGGAGATTTATAGAAACTAAGTGAAAGTACATTTCTCCCCCGATTTTATTAGTTTCTATCGTTTCGTATTTCATCTTTATTCTATAGCCAGATAAAATCCACAGTGTGTATTTTACGAATCTTCTCCTTTTATTCTTCGACGTCTCATCGACTTGTTTTCTAAAAAACAAAAATCGGCAGTCTACTAATTACACAACAGCCACACAGTAATCGAAACCCGATCTCACGCGAAGGCGTCACCGAGAATATGCAGCATTTTTCCTAAAACCGCGGCTCGTATGCGCGCGTGCGAAGGCCAGCGAGTGAAACAAAAATATCCTTGGGTGACGCAGGAGAAAAGAACCATAGAGAACACACAATCTCTATCTCGCAATGCCATTTGTTTTTCTCCCCTCTGGCGTGGATAAAATTCATCTCACCTATTGTGCGAATTAAACGGAGCCGAGGCTAGATAACAATTGACATTATTCCAGAGCGTTCGTGCTTTCACCCCGCGCTTCGCTCTTTTAATAACATTAATTGCCGTTCTCAGAAAGTGGAGCACGGTTTATTGTATTTTCTTCGCGCATCAATTATTCCTTCCGCGATCGCGAAGCGGAAACCAGCTTTCTCACGAGCCTCCGATCTCTCGGGAGCAATTATTCTCGCGCGGGATCTTCGCGCCTTTTACGCTCGATCGGCGACGCACAATGAGACCAAACGATCCGACATCGATCAAGGATCGATTTGGTGAGATAAGAAATTAGGAAAAAATATTGATCACTAAGTCTTGTCATTTTTGTAAGCTAAGAAAAGTGCAGTGTACAATCAATGTACAATCGGATTACCATTTATCCAGCTTTTATTTTTTTAAGTAGCAAAAGAAAATAAAAATTTGAATTGTCTGAAAAGTTGCTCGAAATCGTAGAGCTGATACAAATGAGGAAATTCTGCAGAGATTTACTGATCGACGTTTTCTGTGCGACGATCCTTGAGCATCGACCACTTTACTTTCGACCAGGATTTCTCCGGTGGTGAAACGAGAAATACAGGGTGTCAAATGCTGCGTTACGTCAACAGAACCGGTGCAGGACATTTTTTCTCAGCGATAGGAGCTCGAGGGACAAGCTGGTGATTCGGTTCATTGCTTGTCGCGACTGCTAAGGTCGACTTCGAATAAGTGAAAGGACTGTGTTTCTGTACTGTTCCGCGGTGCAATATCGGGCATCGCGTCGATCGCGATATCGAGGAAACGTTGCGTCGCCTTGTTACAACAGGGAGGGCCTTCCTTTTCAATTTTTTCCGTGGGCAATCGTGTTTCACAGAACGCGATCGCTTTCCACTACATTTGTTTACCGAAAGGGTTGCGCAATAAACGTTCAAAAATTCCTCGAAGCTTCCTAGGAAATGATTCCTCCGTTCGCCTAAGCGACGTGTTTATGCCCGACTGTCCCAGCGCGCTCGCGTTGCATAAACCCGCGCTCGAGAAACTAGATCACCGCGCTTTTCTTTTTACCTTCTCGCTCGCTGAATTACTAGATTACTGGAACCGTAATAAACCGGCACGATTCGTGTCGCAGGTCACTGGGCCTCGACAATTTCGCCCAGGAATTCTGACTATCATCGGGCAGCTGCCACGGAGCCGGTACAAAAATCTAGAAACCGGTCCAGCGTCCCAAATCGACTGTCCCCAAAAAACATACACCAAGTATCTACCGTGGGTGTACAAAGTATTCGCGTGCCTACAAAACACGATTAACTATTTCAAAATTGGACCGAACAGCTCAATCAAAATTTCAAACGTGTATTTTGTAAATCCATATAATTTACACACGCGTACACAGTTTACTTGAATTTAGTTGACGCATAAAAAATCTATGAGTATTCTAAGATGTAAAAATCTTTTAACCCTTCACTGCATGATCTTTTTAATTGGGTTGCAAAATTTTAAGGGAAAAATATTTAGAAAAATGAAGACACCGTTTTCAGAAAAATAAATATAGTAAGAAAACATATTATTATTTTACCATATTAACCCTTCACTGCATGATGTCTTTAATTGGGATGAAAAAATTGAAAGAACGTCAATTTTTGTGTTTCATTTAGGAAAAAGTATTGAAAAAAATTAAAACAACATTTCCAGAAAGATAAACATAGTAAGAAAACACATTCTTAGTTTATTATATACCAGATTTGTTAATCGTATCAGATATGATACACTAAGCAGCGAAGGGTTAATTTATGCTATTCTCAATCAATCATATTTCATAACATCCTTGAACGATTTCGATGAAACTTTGTACATGTATCGTATCTTACACCTACCAAAGGCAGCTTCATAATTTCCATTAAAAGCGCAGGTAAAAAAATTAAAAAATTCGAAAAATGAGCCGAACTTTTTGTCATCAAGAAATAGAGAGGACCAATCGCAGCCTGCGGTATCCTCTCTGTAATAGTCACTACCAAATCGGTAGTTCCCAGTCAACGTTCTTTCGATCATCTCCACTCCTCTCGACTCATCGACCCGTTTAAACGCTTCTCGTCAAGGACACCGCTCACGATCGCCTTCGCACATCACCGATCCTCGAAATAAGAATCCTCCGACTCTTAATCATGGCCGTTGGCCCACGCTCTCTGGCCTGCGCATCACGCTTGCCCACGGTCTAACGGTCTACACACGATGACTACGACGTTTCTAGACCGCGAAAAGTTCCATATTCGGCGAAGAAACCGCGATAAAAATCACGTGCTACGAAGATTTTGAATTTATTACGGATGCATGACTTGATAATCGTATGGTAATGGCTATGGAGCAAGTACCGTGCAGTCTGACTACTAAGAGGCTGCCTCCCCTTGTCCGTAGCCAGATCCGCTAAGACATAATGATCTTGTTCTGAAGTGGACGTCGAGCTTCGAGGCGTTGCTAATTTTCACACTGCCATGAAGAGAGGAGAAAATTAGAAGTGAAAAGGCCTGTTTTCCCGGCGATAGATGGATGAACATCTAAAAAAATTAATTGACGTCTAACTAGATCAATTAGAATTGTTATTTAAATGCAATAATTCTGCTAGCTTCCAAGCTGTTTTCCCATGAAGGAAAATATTTTCCTAAAGTTTCGTACAGAAAGCTTAGCGGTGATATCGATACGTCGCAGTTAAAAGTATGTATTATTCGGTGTCATCCATAATGATCTTGTTCTGAAGTGGACGTGGACGTCGAGCTTCGTGGCGTTGCTAATTCTCACACTGCCATGAAGAGAGGAGAAAATTAGAAGTGAAAAGGCCTGTTTTCCCAGCGATAGATGGATGAATATCTAAGAAAATTAATTGACGTTTAACTAGATCAATTAGAATTCTTATTTAAATGCAATAATTTCGCTAGCTTCCAAGCTGTTTTCCCATGAAGGAAAATATTTTTATAAAGTTTCGTACAGGAAGCTTAGCGGTGATATCGATACGTCGCAGTTAAAAGTATGCATTGTTCGGTGTCATCCGTTTGAGACTGCGTGGCGCGTCGCCATGCTCCGGCTCAGTTTGACACACATTGGCGGATCGAGCCTCTATTATGCATTTTCCCCGCTGGCTCGGTTCGAACCACTGCAATTATCCCGGGCTTTGATATTCCAATTACAGCTCTGGTTTCCGAGCACGGCGAACGGTTTCGTTTAGGCAAATCGCGGCAGACACGCAACAAGTCCGGGCCCGTTTCCACGTCGATCCGCGCCGCGTGGAACCCGCTAATCCCGAGGAAAGTATTTGCATTCGAGCGAGAATCGCGCGAGAGAGCCCGCTCGTTTCACTTTCCGTCGTGCTGGCTTGCCGGTATCGTGGAACGGGCTCGCGAACGTTGCCAACGGCGTCAACAAGTAGTCTCGGTCGTGTTCCGCCGGTTCGATTTTGCTCGATCCTCGCGGATCTGTTTTCAGGGGTCGAACAATCGCGTTGAAATCGACGTCCCTCCCGATCGGAGGTGCTTGTACGATACTTAATCGAGGTAATTGCTCCGTTGGGGAACCGTGCATCGAATTATCTTGCATCGCGGCGACCTCGTGGGCGGAATTGTCAGCCGGGATCACCTCTCGGAGGAGATACGCGGTGGATAACAGGGTGGTTGCACGCGATTCCTCGTGGACGGCCCAAGGAAGCGACTGGCAACGAGGTCATTCGTCTCTTTATGACTTTCTTTGTTTCTACCGCGCTGCGCTGCGTCCCGTCCCATTCCATCCCGTCGTCCGGTCGTCTCGGACCATGATCGTCGGTCCGCGAACAAATTAGTCGCGCCTCGACGTCGACGACGCGCCCACGAAATTCTCCTTTTATCTACGCCTTGCGCAACCAACGCTGGGAGCGCTCTACGTTTGTCCCGGGAGCTATACTTGAGCGCAAAAAACGCCAGAGGCTCGGACAAGCTGTCCATAGCTGCACTCCGTCCGTATGGAAAAAGAGAAGTTGTAAACTAGAGTTTACATCTTCTTCTTATGGACAAAGTAGATATTATCAGAATTTGTCGATTAGTAGACGTGGCTGAGTGGCTCCCAAGCCAGACCAACACTTCCGACAGTGTTTTTTAGCTGGTTCGTAATATCTCCGATGTCTCCAAACGTGGAACGCCGACACCGAAAATCTTTCATTCGATCAAGCGGTTTCAAAACGTTCTTCACGGTTCCCAGACGAGAAAATCGCGACTCGATCGATCCCGCGGCTCTCGTTTCGAATCGGGGAAAATTTTAATTGCCCCGGCGATCTATAAGCGCGTTATCCTGATGCGAATCGGCGAGCATGTTCGCAGAAAACTTTCTCACGTTTCGCGCAAAATAGCGCGATTACAACAGGACCGAGGTGACTAATCAAATTTATACCGGAGCGCGCGGATTAATTACCGTTGCCGTTTTCAGCGCGGGTGAGCGCTGAACGGAATCAGACTTCAACAGGAGCTGTAGCTCCATTATAGTCCTCGCTGTTACGTCCGAGTCGAGTTCTTTTGAAAGGAACTTCTTTTTCTGACGTACACGTCAGAAAACATCTTATTATATCACTAGTAGTGTCCGCGACTTTGTCCACGTGCAATAACAAATACTGGTTGATTATTAACGTAATCAAATTTACAATCGCCAAGGTGGTCTCAGATACTTTATTTTTAGACGACAAAGTTTAACGAAACTAATTAAAAAATTATTAGAAAAATATATTTATTACGATAGTAGATAGGAAGATAGGTAGCCAATATATTTTATGTTTCCAATCAATATGTCTCCCTACTAAATTGCGGGTTAAACAGTCATGGAAAATCCGAGCTGTATCGTGTTTGGTATCAATTCAATTGGAAAAATGTCGCGAATGTACATCGAAAAGTGGAATACGAAAATTTTTAAGACCTTGAAAAAGCTCATGTATAGAATATCCTGAGAAATAATCTACAATTAAAAAGAAACAAGTTCCGCAAGTTAGAAAGAAATACATTGTTGCTAATAAAGTAGATAGGAATATTTTTTTAATTAATTTCAATGGAAATGTCACAAATAGACAGACATACACGATTTTATTATACATACTAGATGTACCCACGATTTTGTCCACGTGCAATAACAAATCCTAGTTAAAACCTACCATTGAAAAGTTGCAGCTGTTCAAAAAGTCGGTGCACCAAGAAGTTTAAGAAAAATTATTTTGATACTTTTAAATCTCAATATTCGTAAAGTAAAAATATTAGGAATTAGGATCCATTACTTTAATCAGTCCAATTAGCCCAGTGTTAAGAATAACGACGACAAGTGTCTGTTTCCCATTGTCGCGCAGATGATCCTCCTGTTCCCGTTGCTGCTGTGGACCTTGGTCCTGCCCACCATGGGCGTGTACATCCCACCTGGGCCACGGTTCAGGTGTCCCAGGGAGATCGAGTACATTTACCCCTGCGTGTGTCTTCGGGGCAGCGACAGGGGCCTCTACATTCGTTGCGAGAACACTAATTTGGCCAGCCTCAGCCTGGCCTTCTCGAACTTGGGCAACGAGGGAGTTCCAATCGAGGAACTCGTCTTGTACAAATGTAACATAGGTGAGTTGAATAAGAACTATTGCCCCTGTTCTGAAAACGAATTCTACGATCATTGACAACTTCAAGGACGCTTCTACGGACCGGCATTGTACCCTCTGGACGTCCGAGTGCTCAGCTTCATCGACACGCCGCTCCGGCTGATCGAGGAGCACAGTTTTCTCGGCGTGAACAGAACGCTGCAAGAGCTGTACATCGTGAACAGCACTCTGGAGAAATTTCCACGAGAAGCGTTACAGATCCTGGGAAATCTCAGCATCCTGAGCATAGCAGGTCATCGAATGTCTACGTTACCTGTCGATGCGTTCGCCGAGAGCTCCGCGGCCGCAAAAATCGAGAAATTGGAGATTAGTAACGGTACTGATTTTCGCGAAAGGTAACCGCAGATAGATTTTCCCCGAGACTTTCTATTTTGCTTTTTTCCCAGGGACTCTGACCTCATTGCCTGTGGAGGCGTTGACGCCTTTGAAGAAGCTGAAGAGGCTGGATCTGCATGGTAACGAGATCAAAGAGCTGAAGAAGAATCAGTTCAAGGGATTGAGGGACACCGAATACGTCGATCTGTCCCACAATTTGATCAACAAACTGGACAGCTCTCACTTGGCTGATCTGACGAAGATGGGCTGGTGCAATATGTCCCACAACGCGATCTCGGACTTGAAGAGGTATCTACTTCGAACCTGGATCTTGAAAAATATGTTTACACGTTTCGTTTATTTCTTGCTCGCCAGAGGAACATTCGCAAGGAACTCCCTGCTCAAAGTGCTGAACCTGAGTCACAATAAAATCCGGAAGCTCGACGCGAACACCTTCCGAGGAATGCGTTTCTTGGTCAGACTGTTCCTGAGCGATAATCAGATCAACGATGTGGGCAGAGGAACCTTCGGTCCAGTTACCAGGATAGGCACCATCGATCTAGCCAGGAACTTCATCAAAAAGATCGATTTTCAGATGTTCAATCAGCTCCAGTTCGCCGAGGTACGAACTCTTCGTCGTTTAGTCGGTTTCTACGATTGGATCTTCTATTCGGCTGGTTTCTAGGTGCTGGATGTCTCGCAGAACTTCGTCACGGTGATAGAGAAGCTGTCGTTCAAGGATCTCTATCTAGCAAAGGTCAATCTATCTCACAACGAGATCTCCAAGATAGAACCTGGCGCGTTCGAGAATTGTGTGAACATGACAGTCCTGGACATTAGCTACAACAAGCTGGAGAACATCTCAAAGTTCTCGTTCGACAGCTCGACTTACGCTACCGACTTGCAACTTAGTTACAATCTGTTCACCTCCCTGAGTCAGGTATCGCTTGCAGTCAAACAAGAAGACTATTAAGTCTGAATTAATTAAGACATCTACATGGTCGTTGAACTTTGCAGGTCCCGCTGCACAACATGACAGGTCTGAAAGTCCTGAACGTCTCCCACAATCTGATCCACTCGGTACCCCGTCAGACTTTCCCGAAGCTTTACGAACTACACACGATCGATCTATCCCACAACAACCTGTCAGAGATCCACAATGCTATCTTCCAGACCCTCTTCAGCCTTCGGTTCTTGAACCTGTCGCATAACTCCCTGGAAAAGATCAAACCTGCCACGTTTGGGCCGTTGCCCACGCTTCTGGAGCTGGACATGAGCTACAATCAGCTGAACGACGTTGCCAGAGGGAGCTTAACCAGGCTACCAAGTTGCAGGTAGTTAACAGAATCAAAAGATTTGTGTCCAGCTAACTTAGAGGAATAGCTAACGAAAAGTTACGGCGATTTAGGACCTTGACAGTGAAGAGCAACCGGCTGACCAAGATCTTCCAGCTGCCAATTTCCCTGGCGTACCTCGACTTCTCGGAGAATTTGCTGGAGGAGATCCCAACCACCGAAATATGGCCTTCGATGAACGCTCTACTGTCTCTGGACATCTCGAAGAACCGATTAGGAGACAGTTTGAAGTACGGCAGCTTCGAGAACCTGCTGACTCTGAGGTCCCTTTATCTACAATCGAACAACATCACGAAGCCGCCGTGGGAGGCGCTGAGCACTCTAACCAGTCTGCAATATCTTCATCTGCAGGTGGTATAAGCTAACAGAAACCTTTGAGACTGCGTTAGTGAACGGTGTACTAAGTACGAGTCTAATTTTGCAGGATAATCAGCTAACGGAGCTGGGCAAAGCGGCGTTTGGACGCCTACCGATTGTGTTCGAATTGAACTTGGCACACAATCAGATCAAAAACGTAAGTGTTCGAGCTTTCGAAGGATTGCTACAGCTGCTCACGTTGAATTTGACGGATAATCATCTTCATCGCATTCCGAACGGAGCCTTCCAAGGTCTCGTGTCCTTGAGAACGCTCGATCTCTCGCATAACAAATTGGAAAGCCTGGATAACAAGACTCATGGTTTGTTGGACGATTGTTTGTCCCTCGAGAGGGTCAATCTCAGTCACAACAAGATCTCTTTCGTCACCAAGAAAACCTTCCCCTACGATCCATGGATCCCTTACAGGCTGAAGGAGATCGATTTATCGTACAATACCATGCCTGTCTTAACCTTCGAGCTGACTACTGGAACCAAGAAGGTTCAGGTTCTCAACATCAGTCACAATAATATCAACGATATCAGAAGATGTGAGTTGTTTTATTTCCTGCGGTTTAATAATTGCCTGAGCCTTTTTAATACAAATTTTCGACACGCTAGATGTGATCGGGAATCTAACGTCGTTGCAAACGCTGGATCTATCGTACAATGATATCAACGATATTTCCTCCGAGCCGGACGCCTTCAACCCACCTGCGAATCTGACTAATCTACATCTGAGTCATAATCATCTGAGTCATATACCTTTGCATAAAATCCTGCCACTGCCTAATTTGAAAGTCCTCGATGTCAGGTCCAACGAGATCGGCGTGTTCAACGATGCGTATATGAAGATTATAAAGAATGGGACCAGGCTGGATTACGCAGGTAAAACATTGAATAAGTTGTACCACAGTAGAATGCGGATTGTTGTGAAATTTTCAATATTGTTAGGCAACTCTTAAGAAACTGAGGCTGTCAGTGATAGCAGACTTCGTAGTTCTAAAATAAATAGGAATTGTACTAAACTCTGTGGAATTTTATATTCCACCATATCTTGAAAATTTTCACAAGTAAAATATATTTTGAATACTTAATTAATTAGTTTATCGATCGTAATTTATCTTTCGGATATTATGGAAATTCGGATAGGACGAAACACCTCCTTTTTGTCCTCCTATTAAAAACATTTTAATACCTAACGTGGTTCTTGAACCGGGTGATTAAAATCCGCCGAGAATAAAAATTCATAATATCTAAAATATATTTTATAGGGAACCCTCTGCACTGTGACTGCTACGCCAGGCCCCTGAAGAGGTGGCTGAACACCCACACGGAAATCCCAGAAGAGTGGACGAACGTCACTTGTCAGAGTCCAAACTTCCTCGTCGGAAAACCGATCTCTGAGATCACCGAGGATCTGATGGGTTGCGGAGAGAGGGAAGTGAAGGGATATCCTGAATACGACATCACTCCTGATGTAAAGTACCGGGACATCGAATAGTGCGTATCTTGAGAATCTTATTAGACAAAATAAGTAAATAAATAACCTTGCTGACAACAATCTAAATCACTCTACAAACACGGTTAACTGTCTTCTTCAGCAACGAGGACGACAAGAGCTGGAAGGCGACCTGGTACGTCACGTCCAGAGAAGACATCGGCGATTTCTACGTGGTGGTGCGCGAAACCGGAAGCAGCAAGTCGGCGATCGAGAAGGACCTTGTCTACAGCGCGCGATCCTTCAAGATCCAGGATCTGCAGGACTCCAGAACAAAGTACGAGCTATGCGTCCTGGCCAGAGACTCCGAAGGGAACGTGAAACACTTCCGCAGCTCGCAGTGTCAGACCTTAAACCAGAACGCGTTCGATTCGTCGATTAGATTCACGATTAGCCTACCGCTGATCCTAATCTCCTTGTCTCTCGGCATTCTAGCGTGACCGGTTGTAGAGAGAAGCTTCGTTTCACTAGAGCACTATGCGAATCCTTTCGAGTTTCGTGTTTACCACGATTCACCTTGTATCGTGGCTTGTACATAGGCTGTATGGTTACCAGTAGGAACCGCGAGGGCGTTGAACGTCGTGTATTTATTTTTGTAAAAATATATGCTGTCCTGTAGCTCCTGGACCTGGTCCTGAAGGCCGATTCAATATCCTGTCCAGTGGAGATTATACAGGGTGGTCCTTAATATGATTTTCTAATGCAATGTATCACTAGGTGAATGCTCTGCAAATTTTATTCTATTCTCCAGTATTTTCAAAGGTAAAGGAGATATTTAGATGAACCAGCCTGTACTAGAAGAATTTTTCAGGTAGAGCTCTGGATTGTAGACGATGATTGTAAAACTTTGGTGCTCCCATGCAGATTCTTGAAACAATCGAATAAATTAATCGAGTTCGACGTAGCTAAGTAAACAAGGAGAATGGCTGGATCGCTAGGTCGCGGCGATTAACGGACAATTTGTCGTAATCACTCGAGCCAGCTAATCCCACGAGCCTAATTCCCGGGTGGCTTGTTGTCCTGCCGTTAATAAAGGTGTTTCTCTCGAGGCCCGTCTGAAAAAGTTCTCAAGGAAGTCAGCGGTCTCGCGAGGCGCGCGCAGGCACCCGAGATGATTTCATTATGCCGCGGCTTATAATTAGCATCCACGGTTATCCTGGAGGAAGAGGAACGGCTCAGCGTTCTTTCTAATGAGCCCGGGAGGCCCCCTTTGGAAGTTGTCGCTTCCGTGAAACGATCCTCTGCCGAATTCTTGAGATCGACTATCGAGATCGACCGGGTCAAAATTTTTCGAACTAACCGGGCAACACACGTTTCGCTTGTTCGTACGAGGATTTCGAGTCGGTTTCGTCGGCGATTAACGGGACTCTGGATCGGTAAACAAGCGGCGTACGCGATCGTTATCGCCCCGACACAAACGGAAAAAAAACAATCGAGCCTCTAGACACATCCTACTCCCGTGCGAATTCTAATCGAGCGATTCTCTCCGGTTTTCTAGTTTATTTATTTACCGGGCGACCTCTTCCCTCTCTCTCCACCTATGAGTTTAGAATTGGAAATGAGGAGCCAGGCAAATTCACCGTGGTTCAACTTAACCGGAGTCGGCTCACGGTTCATCGTCGGGCTAATTGCGGAGTAAATGAGGCAATTAATGGCGTGCTCGTTTCGATGCTCGCTGAATCGAACGAGATTTTAGCCAGATATTGCTGCGAGAGCAGTTCGAGGGATTTAAGAGGAGCCCGGCACAATGGCAGCCTAATTGACAAGTAAATTGAACAAGGATCCTAGGCATAGTACCAGACAGGGATTCGTCCAAGTTACGTCGACGAGTATTAGTCACGATCCAGTCGACAGATAGGCGTGGATCCATCGGATAAAGCGTTGCCGGAAATGTTGTTCCGTGCGATCGCTTTAATTATCGAATATTTGCGAGGCAGCCGCGGAGGAACGAGTCCAATTAGCCTGTAACCGCGACGGTCGTTACCAAGCGAAACGATTTCTCGTTCGCGAACGTAATCGGTATCGGTACGGCTCGTTACGAAATCCATGGACACTTTCACCTGGAGGGCCCCGCCAAAGCGATGCCTTCGCTCGTCCAGGTACCGTACGAACCTGCACGACCGTTCACGAATCGACACGAACACCACTCTGTATGGTACTCCATTTTTCTCATCAATGGGACAATCCTCGAAAAAAATGTTAATTAATTTTACTCTTCTCTTTACGATATTTTTTAGCCATAGTATAGAGATTGCTTAATTTGTCGAGGTGACGTAAATTGCACTAGTTCGGACTGTGAGCACATGTTTCATACATTTATGAAATAATTGCTTGGGCGAAATATGAAACGGGAAAAGATTTAACAAATTCAAGAATGCTTTCCACGATCAATGAAAAACATTTTCATTCCTCGTCGAGATCCGCAGTCTATTGATTACCGTCTGATTTTTGCGGAGGCTCGACGACGACGTGCGTGCGCCGTTGCCGCAGACATCCGTTTGTCTGGGCCCATAAGGCCCCAAGGCTGTTCAGCCATCGGTCGAATAAATTTATGCGAGTGCCCCTACGCCGACAGAGGCCTCGCCTCGCTTCGGTTTCGTTGACCCGGCTGTGCTCCGCGGGGTAATGCAATAATTAATTATCGATCGATCCCCAACAGCCGTAAATCATCGGTCTCCTCTAGCTCGGCGTACCCATTGATTTCCAATTATTTATTCCGGTTCGAGGCTCGTTCGACGGCGGCGCGGCGTCGGCGACGCGCACCGGAAAGGTATAAATAGATGTAAAAGGAGTGACTACACTCCGCGCGGTAGATCTCCGAGGGAAGATTTCACCTGGTAAACAGACAACGCGACGACCAGTTCTCCAGGTTTACCGAACGCGTTTGCACAGTCCACTTTGGACTCTGACTCACGAGCGGCCTCCTCTCGAACACGCACGCCCACGTACTCTGTCCCTTGTCCACTAGGATACAGGATCCCGAGAAGGATCCGCAAGGGTAATCGATTCCACGGGTATCGTAAATCGGTGGCGAAATATTGGGGCTCTAAAACGGCGGCTTGTTAAACTGGACCATCGAAGACCCTTCTAAACGACACGCCCATCGATCTTCGGGATCGATCCGTTTAGCAGCGGAACCGGCCACAAAGTGGCTATTTAATGCTAAAGTGGTGCAAGTCAATATTTATCTCAAGTTAAATCGTTATTAAATGAAATCATTGTGTTAGGTCAAAACCAATTTTTTAAGCAACTTCATCACTTTCCGATCGACTCAATGTATTTAACTTTTACTGAATTCCTCATCGTCCACTGCTTAACTGTTTCAAAACCAATTCTCTTTACTTTCTCCGGAGATTAAATTGATTCAGCTAACTAGAATTTAGCAAGTCCCAAAACCCTGAAGAATTCGGAGGAACCGTGGAATTCGCAAGGGGCCGAAAGGAGCCTGATGCAGCAGACTAGGATCGAGGCAGGCGCTCACGTGCGCGCCGTTAAAAAGATATTGCCCCGTTCCGCGTCGACGTCCGGCCCCGTGGGCCCGGTGTGTGTCGGTGTGGTTCGAAGTCTCCCGCCGGGGCCCCGTCAGTGTCTCTCTGGTTCTCGTACGGGGAACATCTTCGGCTCGGTCGCTCGTTCCTCGTCTCTCTGTTTCTCATCGCGGACAGACAGAGAAACCACGGTACAGTGAGAACCGCGCAAGGACGATCATCGTCGCGAGTAGGGTCCTCCGTGGAGGTTGCCACTTCAACGCCGTCTAAATGAGACTGTTCCGCGGCTAAACCGAAAATCTCCGTTCCTCTTCCTCCCTTCTCCCTCCCTTCTAATCCTTCTCCTCTTTTTTTTTCGTCTCGATTCCCCGCGTAGTCGTGTGATCGCGATCGACTGGATCGGTCATGGAGTCGGGATCATCATGCTGGAGACTGTTGCTCTGCTGGATATGTGCGCTCGCCGCGGCTCGTGCGAACGGTGAGTCCCTTCTACCAGGTCCTACAGTGATTCCTGGATTTCAACAACGAAAAGAGACACGGTAGAAGCAGCGTTTCGCTGGAAGACACCGGGAATGTCTTTGACAGGCAAAAATGCAGAGCTTCGTTCACAGATGCTCCATCTTCTGCAATTCCGAGTGACGGAAGAGCGAATCAATTTCTTATTGAACGAATTAGGGAATCGCACAGTACGAAACAGAGCTTCGTTGATTTATGCTGCATCTTCTGCAATTCCAAGCGACGAAAGAGCGAATCAATTTCTTATCGTACGAATTAGGAAGGTGCACGGTACGAAACAGGGCATCGCTAATGATTCCTCGGACGCTCCATCTTCTGCTCCCACAATTCCGAGTGCCGGAAGAGCGAATAAATTTCTTATGGAGCGAATTAGGAGTCGCAGCAGCATTGTGCACGTCGTGGATCGAGATAAGTTGAGCGCGAAGAGCTCCGTTAAGAGGAAACGTGGAATGTTACGTTCGTTGACTTTCAATTCGGTTTCTGGTCGCTCAGGTGTTTCGTTTTCCCTTCCCGTAGTCCACGACGACACGAATATTGAAACGACTCGTCCGCCATATGTTTTTTCCTGGCTGTTGTTTCATGTGTTCCGGAGATCTTCGTCGTCTGAATTTCGAGGTTCTCGAGACATCACGTGGACGCGGATGCGCGGCTCAAGGCCGACAGACGTTCACTCGACAGAACTCGCCGCGACTCGCTTCCCGATCTCACGGATCTCGCGTTCTACCCGTTTCCCGGAATCCCGGGCTGCTCTCCCGGCTCCCGGAAAATCGTGCGAACCGCGGCTGGAATCGTCGACTACTCTACGCTCGCGACGCTTAGGGTAATTGCGGGCTCTTTTGTTGCTGTGTTTGACGCAAACCACGCTGCACCAGCTCCCTGGAATTAGCTTGGTCGCGGACGATTACTCGCGAGGTGCCACATTCCGCGTTAATCCTTTCTTTAGCCTCTGCTGCAACCGTCAGCACTCCTTCTCGTAGTTGGCTGGAAAAGTTGCTTTGTTTATGCAGATCGTTAGACGTCGTCATTGGCTTGATGATGGTGTGGACAGAGATAATTGATCTCTCACTTCTCAGTCTATTGTTCTATCGTACATTGTTCTTTCGTTGATCCTCCTGGAAAAGAACATGTTCCGTCGCATAGGAACAGAATTCGTAGGTTTCCTAAAGACAAGATTTATTATGCGAACGTACCTAAATATCCTCCTCGAGAATCAAACGAACTAAGGTCATTTGGCGACCAGTCAAAACATCTGTTTAACGTTTAGTTTTTTCTACACCCTCGAGATTACAAAGTGTCATTTTAATCCCTCCGAAGGACGTCCTCGACCGTCACGCAGGGTCACGAACTACCTGGGACCGTGTGTACTGATTGGGAAATGCAACTTCTGCAGGAACCAATCAGTGCATCTTATTTCAGATTCGAAAATCCTACTAGCGTCGCGCTAGGACTAGAAGACGAAGTCCCTCAGTTGATCTTTACACTCTAACGTCATGACTTATCAATCGTTCGTAACACGTACAAAGTTAGCATCACGGTAGTTCCTTGTCCAGTGGTCAGGACATCCGACAAACCGGGATCGCGTCGATCAAAATCCCTCGCGAACCGGATCAAATCAATCGAAATTCTTCGCATGCGTTTAATCATAAACACGAATCTACACATCATCATCTGCGCGCGTCATCTGCAGGTTAAGGCAGGACCTGCTATATCAGCCTTACTGATGAGTCCACTAGCATAGTCCACTAAATTCATGCGAATCAATCATTGTCTTTTGCGATCATTCTTTCATTTGAACTAGCTGTCCTTACGGTTCCACGACAAAACAGAACATTTCTATCCTTTCGTGTTGTATTGACAGAATACCCATCGCACAGTGAAGTATTTCGACCAAAAAGCCTACCAAAATTATTTCGTGATATAAAACAAGTCCACATGTTGTTTCGTTTGAAAATTACATTTTCCCTTTTCTTGAACGTGTCAGGTGTATCGATGAATTAAAACAGTGTTTGCATTGAATGAATTGAACATATTTAGAACTCCCTCTAAGAAACTACCACTGAGGATGGTTTCTTTTCTTTCATTAAGAACCAAACAAAATTTTAATGATCATAAATTCCGAACCACGAGTTTTCAATGAATTCCACGGCAAGCAGCTACATTCCATCAGCAACATGAATAAACATGTTGACAATTGAACAGACAGGAATGCTCGCGCGAGTTTGATCTAGGAAGGAGATTTCGGTTGTTGCACCGTGATCCAGGTGCATCTGATTGACACCGGAGGTGAACCAGGGAGCGGAATCGTTGCGCAGCGCTTTCGCAAACGGAAAAGGAGGGATTGCGTAAGGGGTCTAATAATACCGCGCGAAAGCCTCGAGACCGGTGCAATTTAATCGCGAACAATAACGCCGTCAGATGAATCACACGATCCCCGTGTATCTCGGTTGTACCAGCGGCTGTTGCGTCACCGTGCTCAACGAACATGGCATCCTTTTCGGACTCGAGAGACGAAAATGGTAACGTGGATTGCGAGCGGAATTAGTCACAAGCCGGTCTCTCGTTGCCCGATAGAAACGAAAGGACGAACGCGAAAGAGAAGGACAAGATCTATGGAAAAGACGCGCTTTGATCGAAGCAGTGCGTCGTTTTTGTGGAATCGAACGGAAGACATATAGTTCCTTATTGCTTCCTCGCAGCGATTCGCTTTTTCGAGTTAATTCCTCGGCGCGGCTTTAATGGCCACGATCCACTGGCGCACGATAGACCGCGCGATCGATTTTCTTCCTGCGTTTCGCGGACCGCCGACGCTGAGAACTCGCGGAGAAATTGATTATCCGGCTGCGAGGGGCCCGTGTAATGGAGAAGGGCGCTCGCGGGTGGCGCTGGCAGCTTGGACCCCCGCGATCTCAATGAAATTTGGACGAACGATGAATCTACACGGACTCACAATAGCCACGAACGTAATAATGACCTGCAATTAAAAAAAAAGACTTGTTCAGACGTTCTATTAGAGAGACTAAATTTAATATATCTACATTTTATTATTATTATTATTTATTATTATAGACGCACAGAAGCCCTTTACAAAAGTGTTTACAAAAAAAGGGAAAGATACAAGACTACTTGTCTAATAAGAAGGAACGGACATGCGCAAAAAGACAAAGAGAAAAAAAAGAAAAAACAAAATACAATCCTTTGTAGTTGCATTTTAAAATTTATCAAAGATTCAATGAAAAAATCAATAAGTGTTTGAAAACCCGCTCTCGTTCTCACTTCATGAAAATCGAAGATGCCTCAAGCCCATCCCAGAATCGCATCGAGTCCCTTCGTTGCATCAGAAACAGGATAAAAAACGAATAAACACAGATACAATCAGAGATTGCAGAGCAGTGGCTAGGCTCTATGGAAATCGAGAGCATCGGCGCCACGCCCACTCAAGGCTGGCAACGCCCACTCTGTGCATACAGAGTAAGATATACGATCTTCTGTCACCATCGATGAAAGATCGAGAATCTTTTTCGTTCTCCAACATTGGCTCTGAATCATTGCCCCCGGAGCCTACGTATTACTCCTTGTTCATTGCTCCTGAAGCTACGAGTTAGTCGATTCTTGAAGGATCTGGAGCGGTTAGAGCCTCGACGGAGAGGAGCTTCTGTAGTCTTTAGGACCAGAGTTTTCCCGGATCCGTGTACTTCGGAGCCAGAGGCGGTGCTGGTTTTCGTGTCGATCCTCCCCGGCATTCCTCGGTTCGGATTCCATGCACGTGGGCAGTAGAATCGAGGAAAGAGAAGGTGAAATTCGAGCTAACTTGTTCACTCTCGTTGCCGCGCGTGTGTGATTCGTCTTCCCCGTGGAACGGTTACGGAACCTACGAGAGAAGGTAACTGTTAGGACGGTCTAAGAGCTGGAATTATAGAGGCCCGACTCCGGTACTTTTATATTTCCTCCGGTGGGTGGGGACACAGAATACACGTTGCGCGTGTGCATCCTCGACGGTGTGTGCTCGGTCGATGTGTGCGTGCGCGCATCCTCCTTATGGTCGTGAGAGAGGACTAAAAGGGGGGTGGAGCTGCGGACAGCCGGCTACCTCGATAAAGATACAAGGCTCGCCGTCGATTTCAGGCGACGACGAACAAAACTGGAATGGCCGGGGTGCACGGGCCCCGCAACACTGTAGAAAATCGCGCATCGATCCGACGGATCTTCTCCCTGCCGCCTCTCTCTTTCTTCGTACGAAGCCTGTGTTCAACAGCGGAGCCGCGCCGGGGGAAATGAAAAAGCCCGGAGATCGAGCGTGACGCAAGAAACGCGTTCAATCACGGAATAAATCGAGCCGAGGCTCCGATTAAAATCAACCGGCCAACCCGCAGAACTCCGTGGCAACGGGGGAGATAAAACGGTCGGGCAACTGCGCGGTTTCACGCGAAAACCCTATCTTTCTGTAACGCACCGGAGATGCTACTGCGTAATTGAGTTATCGTGCTGGAAACGCAATTTTGTTAATGCGAATCAGAGATGATACTCTCCCCGGTTCTTCCTTGCTTTTCGAGAAGCTCGGTTCCCGCTCGTACCCATTTCTCGCTGCCAGATTGTACACGCACGCGTTCATACCTGCCACTTTGTGTCCAAGGAATCTTCAACATCGTCTCTGCGAATCATGCTGTAATTGAATTTTAGCTCTGCCTTCTCGGGATGGCTTCGGAACGGACGCTTTCAGGTGTTGCTTACCTCCTTACCCTGCAATATTGAACATCGATTTATTAAGTATGGATATTATTCCTCCGGTCGACGATATTTCGACAATTAAAAAAATCAGTGAAGGGTAAAATAAATTGTAGTTTATTAGAATAACGTGTCCACGTAGAGACATTTACAAAACTGATCTTATTATTATACGAAATCGTAGATCTCTTCGATGCATAGGGTAAGCAATTAGCAAGAATCATTCAGAATAAAAATTGCAAATAATTAATGATTAAAGGTCTGCTAATCATTTTCGATTTTATTAAGCGTTGTGCACTAAAAATTTAATTTCATTGAATCAATTTTTTGAATAAAAAATTACTGTTAAGTTAAGTTAAGCTAAGAGGCACATTAAGCCATTATGTAATACGCTACTGGAATTCATATATTGAATATGCTATATAAACCACACCTGGTTTGAAGCATTAAATAAATTAATTAATTAATTAATGATGCTGGAGCCGAACAAGAGGAAGAACAATAATATTCCGAAGAGTCGGTGATCCACGCAGAGACATTTACAAAACTGATCTTATTAACTTCCCGATTCTATAGGGAAGTTATTGTAATTATTGTAAGCTATTAGCAAGAATCATTGAGAATAAAAATCGCAAATAATTAATGAAGAAGCCGAGCAAGAGGAAGAACAATAATATTCCGAAGAGTCGGTGATCCACGCAGAGGATTGCCGGCAGGCTCTCGTATCTCGTGCGTTTCGCGATCCGCAGAAACACGTGGCTAGGAATGAGGAATAACGAGAGTACCAAGGGTCGGTCAGTGACGTATCCGAGGAGCTGGAGGCCCTGCACGTTGTGAACACGCGTCTCTCTCGCCGCTACCGAGCGATTATGGCGATGGAATGGTCGGGTAGCTCGCGTGACGCGTCTCACTGTCCCGGGGCGTTATTAACTCGCTATCATTTCGGCGTTACGAGTCGTGCCGCGTAGATTTACGGTCTCCCGAACCTGTCCGGTCGCTGATCGTGCTCTCGACATCGCGGAGAAGAAGAAAGAAAAAAACGCAACAGGATTCGCGTGAGCGTCGGAGTACTCGGACAACGGTCGTCTGGTCCGATAATTCCGAACAATCGAAGGCGGAAGGAACAAGTCTCAATTTATTAACCTCTCGTGGTCAGCGTGTGCGTGGACGAAGATTTTATTCTGCCGGGTCCGCAACGATTTTATTCGAGCAGGTCCAGCACTGTTTTTACAACAATTTTATCCTAATGAACCTGGAAAATGATTACGTGTACTACATCAATAGTTTACCTGTCTTTACAACGATTTTATTCTAGTGAGTATAATAGTCTCTACGGAAAACGATTATACAGGCTGAACCACGAATCGTGTTCGATAGAGATCACTCTGTTATTAGCAGTCAGACCGATAATGTTTTTCTCCGATGTGACATGGTTTCAACAAGCAATTTAATGTTATAAAAAAATATCTAATGTTGTAAAGAATTCAATATAAAACATATAATTCAATATATAAATATAGAATTAAAATATAGAATTCAAACTAAACTAAAATATAGAATTCAATATAAAAATGACATCCGAGAATATATATACAGAATAAAAGTATAAAAAAGTACAGAAACATTAATATGAATAGCAACCATTCATAGTTATATGAGAACCATTATGGGAACAGTAAAATACTGAGACAGCAGCTCGTAAATAATTACAACATATAAAAACAAGCCTTTATATTTCTTTCATCATTATACAAATTACATATTTATAAAACATGGATCAGACTTTCATCGTCCACCTTGCAGCTGCATTTGGGATACAAATACCTTTAACGAGTATCCTGGTAGTAAACCAATTGTACTAACTCTTAAAACATACACGCAGTACGAATGCATTTAAGCTGCCGGAACGTACGCAGAGTAAGGGGTGCAAAAGTCCACCGACTGGTAGCAATTCTGGATCTCCAAGCCGGTAAAGTGGCTGGTTCTCGTTCGTTTATGCGAAAGGTAGAGAGACCGATGCGTCACCGAGCGAGTAGCTTTCTCGGCGCGGAGGTCGCCGGGCATTTAATTGCAAGGCATCGCCTCGCCGACCACTCTTGTATGCAAAACAAGCATTCGCGGAAAAGTGAATCGAGTGGGTGTCTTAACCAGTGTCGTAGCCGTTTCGCCGTGACACCCGAGCCTTCGTACGATCGCGTTGTAAAGAATATAAATAAATAAATAAAGCTGGGCCCGTTTTGGGTGAAACGTCTCCACTCGAGCAGGTTCGAGAAGAATAATAAAAAAAGGGATGGAAAGGAGCAAGAGGGAACGGGGTAACGCGTCGGCCCTGGGCAAGGAGGACGCTGAGAATGCGAGTGTGTCCGCAGGAATGGGAATCGGATGGTGGGAGTGAGAGTGGGAGTGAGAAATCGACTGGGAGAGGCCATAGGAAAACCGGTTGCCAATCTGCGCGGACGTTGGACATCGCCGAGAGAAAGAGAGAGAGAGAGAAAGACGAAAGAGAAAACGCCAAAAAAGAGTGGCACTCCGGTTTTCAGCAAACCTAACCCAGACCTATCCACTCAGGCCCATTTTCAAACATTTTTGCTCGGGACCACACCGGGAATCAACGGGGAGAAGTAATTGGCGTGTTGCAGGGGCTCGGACGAGCTCCGAGGAAATTCAGAGCGCAAAATAGAGGTACGCGGAGATCGTTAAACGGAGCGGACCTGTTGGAAAAATTCGAACGATCCTTGTCGTCGATCGACACTGAAATTGAGACCGTACCCTTGCCTGGGAGGTCTCCCGTATTCTGCATCCAACGAATAACCACTGTAATCAAACTCTGATTGCCAGGCTTCAAAGTAAAACACGAATTTTCTGACGAAATCATAGGAATCGCAATTAGTGCCGGTGATAATGCTTCGTGGATGTTTCTGCCCGACGATTTATGCGAAGAGCGCACGCAAAGCCATTAATGCTGCAATGATTTTTCTTTTTTCACACCTTGAGAGCCGTGTCTCCGAGAAATCTGTTACAATTGAACTTCTGTATTAACACTTAGCACTCGAGAGCGCCTCTGAAGCGTCAATAAAAATTGTTGTACTATTGTTAAAAATATTGTTTGCATTATCAGATATGCCGGTATCTAACCAATTACTAAATAGTAGAATTAAAACATACCTACAAAAACTAAACATGGACACCAATTAACAAATACCACCCATTTTAATGAATTTAAAGAAAAACCCAAACTACCGGTCTAACCAATTACTAAACAAAGTATTGAGTATTGTATGAGGTATTACATCAATTTCATATCTATCAATTTAAAAAATGAATATGTTATTAAGTATTACATGAGGTATTACATCAATTTCATATGTATCAATTTAAAAAAAAATCAAAAACAATGAAAATATTCTAGGTCAGAAGAAACGTTCGATTTTCGAATTAAAATAGCTCCGAGTGTAAAGGGTTAACATATTGAGTATATCTTTGGATTTCAAGATCTGCAATATGGAGGGTGGAGTTTCTAGAATTTGAATAAGTAGTTCATTCTTGAATAATAAAGTAGTTTGACTTGGCGGAATCTTTTTAAACGTAGTATTCACGCACTGGTGTTTACAGCTCGCCATCATTATCACGTTGAATCCAGCTGGGAAAATGGCGCGAATCGCCGGTCGATCTGCACGGAAGCCCAGTTACCGGTCGATCGATCACGGGAATCATTGATTTGGTCGTGAAAACGATAGCAATCGGGTTTCTCCGGCAGAAATCTCCCGGTTCGATGATTAATAAGTCGCGATGCGTTCGAACGGATGATAAAGACAGAGATTACGGCGTCCCGCGTGTTTGACGTAACGGATCTACTTTTTTCAGATCGATCGATCCAGACACGCTCGATCTAGTCTTTTCCCACTTTTTCCTAGACGAGGTAACTGGGTCTCGTTCGATGATCCATGACGCGTTTTTCTAGCTCCCCCGTCGACGAGCAACAGCTAGAAAAATCGGCGCCGTTGATGGGCAATATAAGTCGCCGCATCATCTTTGTAGAAAATTGTCATCGGGAAAGGTCATGCTCTTTGACACAGAAGTTTTCGCGCGCGCGAACACGGCCGTTCCCGTGGCTATTCTTCGTCGCCTGTTTAACGATCCGCGCCGCGTTGTCTAAGTTATTCCCTCGTAAAACTTGTTCACCGGGGTAACGCTTTGCAATAAAAAGCCGCAGTTAAAATCCCCGAAGACAGGGGGCAGCTTCTTAAACGGTGAAACCGCCGCGTGTGTCCGGGGGGGACTGTTCTCTCTCCAAACCGACCACAAGTTAAGACAACTGTAATGCCCGTTTCTTTCCCGACGTTACTAACTTTGCTCGGTTGTATGTTTTTCGCGTCTAACGGGTTGCGGACGTCCAAATAAATAATGGTAGTAAATCTTCTTCATTACGCAGCCGATGCTGTCGGAGTTTTATGCCTCGGCTTGGTTCCAGGAACACCGTTGAGCTCGATCGTTGCGTTTGCGTATTGCAGAGTTCACTGTCGATTCTATTATTATTATTTAACGTTGCTTTTTGATTTCTTATATGTGAGAATTACTTTAGAATTATTTTAGAATAAAGGTGGGTTCCGAACCACCTCGGGCACCACAGGATCGAACCCGTGACGACGACATCCACAGTCGCGTGCTCTACTCACTGAGCCATTGGGCGCCCCCGATTCTATTATTCATTTTCTAGTTGGTCAAACTGCTTGATGTGCAAATGGAGCAATTGTTTGCGAGCACGACTTACCAGTAGAAGTCAGAATATCAAGATGTCCTGTCGTCCTGTTACCAATGAGGAACAGGAGGCCTCGGACAAAATGGTTATCGAAAGGATATCAAGATGTCCTGTCGGACCATGAAGAGCGTTATTCTGCTCGAGGCTCTGTTTGACCCGTCCCCGTGGATTTCTGCGTCTCCGTGGTTCACAGGACTGTTCCCAAAGCCAAATATGGCGGATACCGGTCGGACCACTCGGGTTGCACGCGTGTCACCGTCGTCCGGTCCTGCGTGGGCACGCGTGCCTGTGCGTGTGGAGACGAAGAACAGACGGGAGCAGCACCCACGGGCGAATTCCATCGGTTCGATGCCGTATAAGCTTCCCTCGGCGAGGATGTAACTCGCTGTAAAAATCGCCCACCGGTACCGCGCCTCCGTTTTAGGCGGCAAGTAGTCTCTTCTTACCAGATCTGCTTTCCCGAACCGTACGCGTCGATTGACACGTAAATAACGCGTCTCCGCCTCGACTTCGAGATAAACTGGTCGAGACCTCTATCTCCGGCTGTTCGATTATTTTTCCTTCCGATCAGATTTTTTCCCGGTTTATACCGAGAATCCCGTGGTGATCGCCGCTTTAGGGCATTTCGCTGGCGATCGTTGGAACGATTTTTGTCACCGCCGGCTATAAAAGTGAAACGCATTAGGCCAGTTCGGTAGTTCAGCTCCAAGGATTCCCACCTACCGGATCTACGCATGTGGGACGTAATTTCCAGTTGGTCTCGCGTCGCCTACAAAGTAGCAATCTCGGTGGAACGACGCGCAATCTAGCTAAAAGCTAGTCGTTTCGTTTTTCGCTTCTAGCTCAGGGACACGCAGAACGAAGTCTCTCGATTTTTCATTTTTTTCTACCTGTACGTTAACATTTCCAGAAGCCGGACGGTTCGAACCGAACCGCTCGTTTTCAAGATCAATAATGATCGGTCGACCACCGGTAGCACTGTGTAACCGCGCGCTTGCTTCGTCATCGAGTAGGTCGCGCGATCGTCGATCATTCTCGCAGCTTGAAAAATCACCAGTCATCACCAATTCATTACGGAGACTGTTCCCATCAGCCTCGCGAAATTGAGAAACAACGGGCTTCTGTTCGATCCTGGAAAATCATGTTCGTTACTCGAGCACCGTTTCGTTCAACGGAGACTCGTCCCGATCAATTCGTTAATGTTTCCTCGATTGTAACGGCCACCACGGCGCGGCGCGTCGGCCAGCACGCTTTGTGGTCTGCTCGTTTGTGTGGAACGAGCAAGCGGACACCCGTTGTCGCGGAAACGGGAAACGAGCCCGGGGACGAACGTTCGGAGGGAACGCGCAGGAAACGCTGTTACGTGGCGTGTACGACAAGCGTCGCGACAAGTGTTGCATTCCCAAGGTCTCGATGAACGGACCTGCATTTTTACGAATTTTAATATGCACTTTAATATGCGCGTTTTAATGAGAATGTATCTTAAGGGGGTAGTCTTCTTGACAGGACTGCGAGAGTGCAGGATGCGCCTACTCGTTTCTCGATCATGCAAAGATGGGGCTTTGCAATAGTCATAAGCGCTAGGTATAATGATCAAACTAGGTCGGAGTCGCTCTCAGAAGTTCTATTTAAGTTTAGAAAATATTTAGAAAATATTTAGAAATATTTAAAAGATGTGCCTTCTGATTTCTCGATCATGCGAAGAATGGGACTTTTCAGTAGTCAAAAACGTTAAAAAAAAGTGCTACTTACGTCCTGCTTAAGATTAGGAGGCGTAACTTTATTACATTGAAATATTTCAAAGATGTATCTTCTCGTTTCTCGATAACGCAAGAAGTTTTTCAGTGATCAAAGACACCACTTTAAAATTAAAATGGTTCGGATGCGTTTAACGTGCATCGAACTAAATGGCACCGCACCCGAATAATTCCGGACACGAAGGTCCCGCGGGCAAGCAGTCCCCTCCTCGGGACGGGCAACCGAAAAAAAGAGAAAAATCAGTATAAAAATGCTGCGACGAGGATTTCCTCGATCAGATAGGCAGCGGGGAGCCACAGTAAAAAGCAGCGACACCGGCCGTAAACTAACGGCAATGAAACGCGCGGTTAACGAAACGACCGGTGCGGCGACCGATCGTTTCGTATCTTCGGCATCGTATGAGGATCCGCGGGGAGCGATTATAACGGTCGTTAGCGGACCGTGTTTGCGCGAATTCTGAGGCCGATGGCCGGCCAATTAGAATCGAATCGCGTTCGGAACAGCAGTCTCGATTATCGCGACGCGTGCGAGCAAACTCGAACGAAAAAACAATGTCCGATCTCGTGGATGATCAACGGGCGATCAAGGATCTCCGATAGACTCGGCGAGGACACGGCGCGTCCGTCAAAACTTCCGGCATTTGATTTCCCCGGCTGCTTTTTCTTCACACGCGATGTCCTTTGTAACTAATAAACACGGGATAATTGGCGTAAGAACAGTAAAACAGTGTGTTTTATTAGAAGCGACGCGAATCTCGAGGGTCGTAACTCCTCTCCCTTCTTCCACCTCCTGTTCCTCTCCCTTCAGGGTGAGAGAGGCGTCCGAGAATCACCGAGGAAAGGACGGACTCGAGGAAACAATTAAATGCCGTGATCAGATAAGCCGCGCGAGTATCCTCTGGAAAATGTATTCCGTGCTCGGGTCGAGAGCCACACAAGTCTGGATAATAAAGCGAGCCGGAAGTCGCCCGGAGATAGATCCAGCCCGATTCGATATCTCGACGACAGTACGAGGAAGTCTCCCTTTGAACCGCGCCGGATTATCGTTCCGCGAATAATTTCCTCGTAAATTATCTGCGTGTGTCTTCCTGGCTACTTCCACGGTCCAGTTTCGATGCGTTGTGCGGCTGCCGCGCGTAATTTATATCGAAATTGCGATTATCAGACAACTTATTGCCTGGCTGTTCTCCTCTTCGCTCCTGTACCCGGTGCTTATCGGACAGATTCAGATAGCGAGCTCTTTTTACTCATACATTGTTGTAAACTCTGTATATGGGTGAATGATTGGAGTGCAGATGTGAAACAAGGCAAAACCCTAGTAGCACAAAATATTGTATACACATTCATATAATATTAAAAAGAGATTCAACAAATATTTCTTTTTAAATATGCAGAAATATTTTCTAAATAATATATGGATCTTCATTACATATTAGAAGTGGAATATTTTTACCTAATACAAAAATAATATTTATTTCATAATAATATTGAATTTATATTTTTCAAATATTGGATTCACACATTTACTTTATATTTTTTAAATATCTAGTTTATATTCTCTGAATATTTAGCTTATATTTTTTAAACATTCAATTTATATTTCTTGTACATGTATACAATATTCAGATCCAATATTTTTCTCATATGAAAAAATGTGGCTTAACAAATATTTTTCCAATATTTGAACAAAAATATTTATCTAATAATTTTGTGCTACTAGGGAATGTATTCGAAAGATATTCACGATTGAACGAACGGACGAAATGATTTTTATTCGTTCATCCTTGATGCTCTCTCTTCGTTTGATTTCAATATCCAGGCTTATTATCGTTCACGCCCAATAATTGCATTCGGCATGTTCGATTTCTTTTTTCCTCCTGTTCTTTATCGAGCCGAACAAGCTCCGAGCGGTGTCTGTTCACCCAGGAATTCGCTTTTAATTTCTCGAGGCGATTCCTCAAGACGTCCAAAGCTAGCAATTACCGCGAGCTGCATTATCTAAGCGAGAAGGAGGAGCGAGCGCTAACAAAATCATCGGCGATCCAAATAAATCCCTGCTGCACGCTCGGCGAGTCGCATCTTTTAGCTAGTGAGCGAGCGGAACGCCGTAAAGAAGGCAACAATTAAAACGCTTAAAATTTCACCGCCCTTTTATTTGCCGGCCGCCGCGCGAACCAGCGTTTTCACGACTGACAAAGACCGATTCGGTGGGTAGCCACTTTCGTCCTGGTCCCGTTACGCGTAATTAAAGAATCTGCCGCCTCCGACGAAATGCTTCTCGCATCGCCGACAAGATGCCTGCGGCTGAAAAATGAATGCGGCGCACCGCGCGATATACAGCCACGGAATGCGTCCCGAAAAAACACATTCGCGTAACGACGCGTGTGAACGTTTAATGCCCGGAGCACGGCCGGCTCGGTAAAAACGAATTTTACGCGGACGGCAAGCCCAATGTTTGGACGGTAAAGTACCATTTTATTGAATTCGTGCCTCCTAGAAGTTAGCCCCCACTTGTTGAATTAAATAATTTTATCAGTTATGCTGAATTGTGCTATGTTTGTGCTATATTGTGTTCAATTACTAGAATGTAAAAAATAGGATGAAAAATTGAAAAAAACGATTTCTTCAGTAGCTCCCACTTTTCATTTTTTTCATTTTTTTCAATTGTGCTAAAGTATTACTTAAAAAAATAATAATAAATAAAGAAGTAACAATCATCCAAACAGCATATAATCATATATCTGAGTAGTGTTAGTCTTTTTTTTTTTTTTTTTTTTTAATTTGGGGAATCCGTTATGGATAACCATCCCCATCGCCGAAGATGAGGATGGCCAATGTCCGGCTCCCACAGACTAAACCCCAAATATCCGTCCCTAGACCTATAGAGGGGATCCGGGATCGCGTAAGCATACACCGGAGCCCCCTCTGTCTTCAAAAATACTCCCCATTCAAACACTCTACCCCCCTACTTGTCAATTCGACCGACGGATAGACCGAATTGACCCCTTCCCTGTGAACCGCGCGATGGAAGAGCCGAGTTCGGCTCGAACTCCCCCCACGGTCCCCGGCTTCCATCGTCCTCGTATCCTTCTACATCGAGACTAGGCTCACGCTTTGCCTGACGTATCCGGGCGAGGAGGATGGTCTCCGCACGCGTCGAAACGAAGCACCACCGAAAGATGCATTTCGCACATCCCCCGGGCCTCGCTTCCCCTCCCGTGAGTGAGTGAGTACCGGTACTCCCTCATCTCACCCCTCCTTCTATGATTAGAGCGTCCCCATTCACAGGAGGAGGTCCATCCCCAGAACTTTAGCACAATCTTAGCATAACCTAGCACAACTCAGCACAATTGAGAAAATATAAAAAAAAATAAAAGTGGAAGGCTACTCAAAAAACCGTTTTACTCAATTTTTCATCTTATTTTTACATTACAGTTGTAATATTCGAACACTATATAGCACAAACGTAGCACAATTCAGCACAACTGATGAAATTATTTAATTCAACAAGTGGGAGGCTAACTTCTAAGATGCTGAATTCGTTCGTTTCTTACGATGCGGTACGGTTTTGACTATATACTCAAGACCAAAATTGTCATTCGTTCCTAATGTTCATCGTGCACAAAGATCCGCAGTTCCAAGCCAAAAATTGTTCCGCCAATCGTTCACTGTGAGAACCAAAGTGCTTTCTGCCGCCAGCCAGTTCAAACAACCGCGCGCGATTTAATCGGGTCCCGCGATTACCGAAAATGCTCGCGGTTAACGGTAGCCGCCGGGATGCCGCGCATAATTCGCGCACGGATCGCGATAAATTATTCATTCTGCATTCGACGCGGCGATGCACCTTGCTCTTTGTGCCGGTTGCGTTTCGTGACTGGCCGCGACCCGCTGGACAACCGATTTACCCGTCCTCCCGATCGCCCTCCTCGCCTAACTATTCCTCTCGAGCCTGGTCGAGCTGTTACATTCCAGTAGGCGCAGATTTAACGCCTACAATGTGAATGCATGTGTTCGAAATGCACGGGTTTAATCCTGGCCAGGGATAATTCGACTGGGAACACTATTTGTCTTGTTCTCTTTAAGTGGACGTGACCACGCTCTTAGGAGGCGTGGCTAACAAGCAGAGTGCATGGACGTTGTCACACCGATTTAGTTGAGACTCTGTATACTTATAGATCTCGATCTCCCATTTACGAATATATACCATTATAGACGCTAACACTCAATATTTTTAAAGGTATTCATAAACAAAGTTCTTAAGTGGTATACAACGAGACATCCACCCGGTGAGCTAGGGTTCGATTCTCGTGTGGTGAAAATTTTTTTTTCATATTTATTTATATTATTTATTCGCTGTGTAACATTGACTTGTCTATATGGGATTGCACATTTATTACAAGTTGAAGAACAAAAGGATTAATAAATTATAAATAAGTTCGCTGTGTAACATTAACCTGTTCGAAAGATATTGCACAATTATTTATATGCAAGTTAAAGAACAAACGTATTAATAAATATAATTCGTTATATATCTGTAAAATAAATATTCATTGTATACCTCCTCTACAATAGCAGATTTAAGCAGTAATGTAAGAACTTTATAATTTTTATAATTTTATAATGGTATATATTCGTAAATGTAAGATTGAGATCTATAAGTATACAGAGTCTCAACTAAATCGGTGTGACAATGTCCTTGCACTCTCCTTGTAAGTCGCTCATAGAGACTTTGCTCTCATTGTATCAAGATTTTTGAGACGATAGTACTTCTACGAATGAAAGCCTGTATTCTCCTTCCATCCTTCAGGGATTAATAAGCGTTTCAGTCATTAAGCGATCGCCTTTGAAGAAAATATTACAAAGAACGGGTCTATTGTTTAGAAACGAAGCGAATAAGAAACGGCAGCGTTTGCTCGAGCAATTTTTCCGCGAATTCAGTAAACAGGAATATGCAACAGAGCGTTCGTGCTACCCACGCGAATGATTCCGGGGATCGCGAGGCAGGATCGGCTTGTTCCTTTTCCCCGGGAGAGGAGCGGATAAGATTATCGAATCAGGAAGATACCGGCTGCGATAGCGAGGCGTGTACGAAGTCGCTGGAAGCTTTTAGCCTTGCGTAGTCGCGGTTCTCTTGTCCAACGACTCCCGGACCGAGTTTACCGCTTGACCTATCCGCGGAATCGCATGGCCGCTAATGATCGCCGATGATCAGTGATTTACCGCTGGCACTCGTTGTAATCGGACCGCGCGCGCGGCTCGGTTCAGTCCGCGGCGCTCTCCGCCAGCCGGCTGCCAAAGGAACCGGAATGAAATCACCGTTACCGAGTCCCAGCCGCTCCTCTTTTATCACTCTCGCGGCCGGCCTGACTCTCGCGTCGATTACGAACTTTCGATCCTGTTACGCAGTCGTGTAGCCGCTGCTGTTGCTGTTACATGCCGGCTTGTACGCTCGCAGCCATGCGAGACCATTCCATATCCAGCGGCCGTCTCTTCCATTCAGAGAGTATCCTTCAGGGACGAATCCGCGATCTAGAGATCCGTCGATTGTTGGACACCTGAATCGAGCCGCTGGCCGACTTCTCCCGAGCACCTAACGCCTCGCAAGTGCCACCAGAGATTTTATTAGACCGGAAGAGTGAGATAGTGTTATTCGCCTTCGTGAAACATTTCACGCATATGTGATCGCTGCTGAAAAATTGTTCAGCAAAATGGTCGATTACAGAGTAACAATTTCGCAAGGTAGAGAATGACAGCCATGTAAAGTATTAGCCTGAGGAGGAAAAATTGTTTAACAAAATGGTCGATCACGGAGTAACAATTTCGCAAGATAAAAAATGAAAGCCATGTAAAATATTGGCAGAAGCCTGAGGAGGAGCACGAGGACGCACACGGCGGATCGCAAGCGACACAGATAAAAATTGAGCCACGCGGAGCCTGACGCGCGATGGCCAAGGGGGTCCTCGATTCCTCAAAAGGAGCCCCACAGATCTGAACACACAGATCTCTCTCGGATTCCTCGCGTGCACCTGTTACATTGTTCAAGCGGGAATAACTCAAGCTCGCGCCGCGTAGATCGCGCAGCGACAGCGACGAGGAGTAATTGAATTATGTAGGGAGCGCGACGTTTGAATTAGCGGTGCCGCTGGTTAGAACTGCGAGCCGCGAATTTATTCGCGCGAAAACGCAGCCCGTTTAATTAACGCGACGCACGACCGACGACGATCGTCTCGATTCTGTTCGCAGTGCCAACGAGATCGGAAAGCAGCGGCAATTAATAGCGAGTTTCTTAATTGCGAACCAATGTAGCGTAACGTGTAACGATAAAGAGGTATCGCTTCTTCTCGCGACCGCGACTGATCGAACTGTAGTACCGTTTCACTTGTCGATCCTTCCCGGCGCGCGCTCGTTTTCCATTATAGATCGCCGTGGAACGTGCGTGGGCGAGAATCGACCCGTAGAACGTTGTCCGAACTTTTTTGGGATCGAGAGCAACGCCTACGCAACACATTCTGAACATAGAGAGTCGATATTTTGCTTTGGAAAGGTGTAAGGCCCCAAGGAGCAACGAAACCACGCCCACTATATTCTAAGCCACGCCTATAGAGGCCAACGCACCCACAGAAAAACGCAAGATCGAGAATCCCCTCTTCCTCAAACGCGATTTCCATCGAAACCACGGGCCCCAAGGGCAACTGGAACGCCACTAGGGGCAAGATGCCCCAACAGAGTCTAATAGACAATGCCGAAGCTCGCGGCAATGGCAGAGAAGTCGCAGCTTCGGCTTTCATTCCAGAACGCCGGAGGGTTTCGCGATCGAGGCGATCATCAGTGATCACGACGCGTCTTCGATCTAAGCCCTCGATCTTCGGTGCAGCCAGCAGGGTGCCAGCACCCCCGCGGACTCCATCAGCTTGGTCCCGTGCCCGTTAGAGGCAACGGAAACCGCGATAATGATCGTTATTACGCGTCGCTCGTAAATCGAGCGATTTGTCGTCGCCGGAACGAAACGGGGCCAAGCTCGTTCATTTTATGGTACAATGTTTTTAATTGCGGGGTCCGCCTCGGCGAGAGATCGATTTCTCACGCGGACATCGACGAGCGCTCGCGATGATAACGCTGGACGGCACGCCCACGTTCTCCAGCTTCCTGCTTCAGGTTTCTGTGTTTATCACATGAGCCGGCGTATAATTGCTCAGCTCCAGAAGCTCGCTTTTCGCCTCTCCGTCTCTCTTTTTCCCTATGGACTACCGATACGACGAGGACGGGATTAACAGTTCGATGCGGCGGCGCTCGCTTTTACAGTTAACGCCAGAACGCACCGACCACGGACAGAATGCTAATCGCAACGTCCACGCACCGGATTTCCACCCTTCCGCGTCTCGAGAGGGGCCTTACGTGGAAAACGGGGCCAGACCGACCGTTCAGC
Organism: Lasioglossum vierecki; assembly: GCA_028455595.1. Classification (NCBI taxonomy): domain Eukaryota; kingdom Metazoa; phylum Arthropoda; class Insecta; order Hymenoptera; family Halictidae; genus Lasioglossum; species Lasioglossum vierecki. The sequence continues at coordinate 10,480,990 of CM052337.1, forward strand.
GAACTGAAATTCGTTGCCGGGGCCCTTGATCGCTGGACGCAGGCAGGAATTCTGTTAGACGTACGAACAGTGGGGTAGAAATTACGGTTGTTACTTTTCCTTCAAACGTCAAAGACCTTGAAGCTTCGATTTCAGAATCTTTAAAAGGTCGAAGCTTCCTGAAAGCAACAGCAAAGATAGCTTTTGGACCACCCTGCATCCCTGCCAGCCGAATGAATTCCGAAAGATCGGATAGCTCTATCAGGATTCTACGGATAAGTACCGATGCTAACTCGTGTCAGGAAATTGCTCTTCTTGCGTACATACCTTGTATTCGATCAATCAGATCAATTAAGCCGCGTAATTGGCCGATCAATGTTCCGGAACGAGTGATTACAGAATACGTAAGGAGGCACATCCGTCTACTCTCCTTTTTCCAGTCTCGGTGCAAAACCTCGAATTGATTATTGATACGGACGATATTAAAAGGTGCCAGAACCAAGATACAGCAAATAGGAGCTGCATAGCAATTACCGCACTTAATTTTCACCTATCTGATGTCTTCATCCACGCCTGTCGGCTCTCGTCAAAATCGCCACACCCTTGTTTACGCATTCCTTCTTCGCTAATCGACGCTGTTCTTCTGTCTCTGCCAGCCGATGGTGTTCCCGTCTCGTAACTGTTCATTTCTTTCTTAACGCATTTTCATATCTGTTTTCGCACGTTGCATTGTGTCCCAGCCAGGTTTAACCTATTCCAGCGTCTCTGTTTCATTATCCACGCCTATCCTCCTCGCTTCTTCTCGCGGTCGATCACCTTTTACGTGCCTCCACCGAAAGAAACGCCTCTCGATGCTCTCGTCGACTTTGTACCCTGCTACATCGCGCGCCGAAGTGCGTTGCGAACCGACGCAAAAATTTCTTGCTGCAGCCCCTGGTTTCTTTGCGAGACGCAACTTCTTTAATGCACCATCAATCCGGCTGCTATTGAAGGGTAATTCTTCCAACCATTGTGATCGCTGAATCGATTATCGTTGGACAATCGTTTTCTCTTAGCTGCCAGGACAAAGGAAATAAAATACAAAACGTTGCATCATTTTCAGCGCTCAAGGAGTCTCTGTTTCTATAAGCTGACGTGTAGAAATTAATCAGACCTCTCTCTTCCTGCAGTCCACGCTGACGCAAGCTGTTAGACCGTTCGGAAAGTCATTTCGTTTTCTCGAGGGAAAATGAAAGCTAACTATTTACCATTTAGAATCAGTTTTACAACATTTTCAGGCAACTTGAAGATCCCATGTTCGTTGAATTTCTGTTTTTTATTAGCAACGGATTGAGTATATGACTTTTCAAAATGGTAATTGCTGCAGAACGTATTCGATTACATTTAGACATCGAGTAATTTTCTTAAAATTGAACCGAATGGGTTGAAACGCTTTAGATTGACTTTTCCGATTAATTTGTAGGGTCCTTTCTTCCAAAATTCGTTTCGCATATGCTTGATGCTATGGATGATCGGCGCAGGCATCCCCGGATCCTGAACGGAGGCAGTTTCCTCGAACCGCGAGGAGCATGATCGCATAATTACGCGGCCTCCTCTCTGCTCTTAACACCCGGCCGGTAATGGCCTCAAATTATTGTAATCCCGGCGATCGTATGTTCCCGCAATTTCCATCTATTCTTCCTCGTTCCCTGCAACTTTACGAGAGACAGTCTCTCTCTCTCTCTCTCGAAAAGAGACGAATCCTCTGAAGGAGAGAGTGAGACAGCAACCGGAAGCCCGAGACTCGTGGATCGACAGTGAAACCGATCTGTTCTCTCGTTCCACGCGGTCGCGTGCTGCGAGAAAATGAAAAACCACGAGAGCTGGAATACGAAAGAGAGAGGTTCAAGGTTCAGGGTCACGGATCGTTTGAAAGGGGGTTCGGAAATATGCATACGGGGAAACGTTATCCGCGTTGGATCGAAACAGGGGATCGACGTGTAGGATGTCGGTGGATCACAGGTAGCACGGTGAACGTCGCACCGATTCCAGCCTTTAATTACTCCGGATGGAATGGATGCCGTAAACCGCGAAGAAAGTCTGTCCGATTGAAACGGAAAGCGCCGTGTAATTGCCGAGTGGAGGACGTTGCGACGCGTTGGTGCAAGAAGAAGGTCTGCTTTAGGGCTATCTACAGATTCCTGACATCCCAACCCTTTTAAATACTTTCCGCATAACCTTCGTTTGGAATTCCTTTGATCCTGCCCATCGGGAAAGCCTCGCGAAAATAAATTCGCTTCGGACGTGGCTACGAGTAATTTCTTGTTGCAATCTTCTGGACGGTTCTTTCGCTTTTTAAAACATTCGGGAAGGCAACACAAGGAAGTAGAAATAAACCTTCGAGTTACAGAGGTTTCAACTTATCGAGCTCTTCGAGTAAGAGAGGTATCACTTACAAACATTTCGCTAATGGGGAGTTTGTACAAGACTTTTTTTTTAATTAAGTTATGAAACCCCACATGGGATTATTAGCAGCATGCACATGGCTGTGCATGTTGACATTACAAGGATAACTTATGAACTATAGCTAAGGAATATGTTGAACATTTTCGAATACAATATTAACATTAAATTGTACAAGAGTTAATAATCTGCTGATTGTAATAGTTTTAACGAAAGGAAAGTTAAATTTTTAGAGATGAGTTATTTATTATATCTCTAAATAAATAATTCTCCAACCAAACGATCTGATCTGGGAATAATAAAAAGGGATCACTGGTCCCGGAAGAGCCGTCGACGAGGAAGTTTCGCAGGTTTCACGGTCAAAACGCGTGGGCCTGTTGGACGAAAGTCGGGATGGCTATCGCGGGCATAAATTACAAAGACAATGGGCCGTGGCCAAGGGAAAAGAGGAATAAAAAGTGTTGTCAGCGATTGGTGAGGAGCCTTGGTCCCCCTGTACGGGCATGAAAAACCGAAACAGGAAGTCGTCCGTGCGTCTGACAGCGGGGTAAATAAATGACGGTGCGCGCGAGAAGGGGACTCTGTCGACTATACGGCGAAAGAAAGCGAGAAAAAGGAGCAGAAGAAGAAGAGACTGAAGAGGGGAACTGGGGAGGTGCGGGATCTCTCGCGAGGCGACTTCGTACGACGCCGCTGATCAAAACACAAAGAGCCGGTGACTGGGGAGATAAAGGAGAGGAGAGACGCGAAGACGATTCTCTCTCGACTGGGATCTTTGTACAGGGTTGTTCAAAATCTTATGTCGCGACTACCGTGATTCTGCACCTCCAGATAGGTTTCAATTTTGGTTGAAATTGTTTTTTATTGTATCCCATAGTACTTTATGGGATTCGTTTTCCAAACGACTTTACAGATTCGCCAACTATTTTATTCCATACGTCTACAGGGTGTCTTAATATGGTAAAAACGTGGAGGGGATGATTCTACTTTCATCGCGTGGCAACTCGAATAAGATCATGAATAAATTCATGTACCATTTTCATCTGCTAATTTACACTTTAAAATGAAGAGTTGAATGAGAAATGTTTTGATCCCAGCGTGAAAATGGCGAGAACAGCTGATGTTTCGGGCGTCCATCTTGTCGGAGACGTTCGACTCCTTAGCCGGAGGCTTGGCGAGGGGTTAAAATCGTGACGGATAACGAAAATGAGAAAAGGAGCGAAAGAACCGAGCAGAGAGGCACGAGGACGAGAGGAGTGCGGGGGGAGGTTTGAGGTCACGGACCTTACGCGGAGAGATCGGACTCCAAGCCGCACAGGTGGTGGTGCTACCTCGGAAAGCGTTTAAACTCGCTAATGGAAAAGACCGCGTCGAACCCCCGGGGCTATTTGAAAGCGACACGCAGCACGTTCGCGTAATTTACGCGTTGCCCGCTCACTGATACTGATGGACGCCGAGGATCGGACTCCGGACCCAATATCTTAGGAGACCTGACTTCGGTATCGCCTGACGCCTTACGAGATCTCACCTCGAGGAAATCGTATTAAACGGCGAACCGTTTTGCTTCATGCGATACCCTGAAATCGTATCCTCGATCTTGAACGTTCTCCGGCGGCAGTTCCACATCGTGTCATTCCTCGTGGCTTCACCTTGAAGTGTTGCTCGACCCGGGAACGTAGTTCTCACATGTTCCTATGAGCGCTCGGGAATCGTGAAAGGAACGATCCTTTCGATCAGATTGACTTTGATGGCGGTTCTCAGCTCGGTCGTTTCACTTAGACCTAAATGGGCAATTTGGAGATTCTGGAATTTGAAACGTGGAAAAAGGAAACATCTCTTTCGACCTAAAATATTTCCATTCTCTAAGATCGTTTAAATTTGCTGGATACGAAATTGATTTAATACCTCGTACAATAATTAAATGTTTCGTAATTGGTTAGGTACCGACATCTCCTTCAACCTAAAATATTTCCATTCTCTATGATCGTTTAAATTTGCTGGATACGAAATTGATTGATAACCTCGTACAATACTTAAATGTTTCGTAATTGGTTAGATACCGACATCTCTTTCGACCTAAAATATTTCCATTCTCTATGATCGTTTAAATTTTCTGGATACGAAATTCACGTAATATCTCGTACAATACTTAAATGTTTCGTAATTGGTTAGATACCGACATCTCTTTCCACCTAAAATATTTCCATTCTCTATGATCGTAAATTTGCTGGATACGAAATTGATGTAATACCTCGTACAATAATTAAATATTTCGTAATTGGTTAGATACCGACATATCTAATAATGTAAATAATATTTTCAATAATGGTACAGCAATTTTTAGTGGCGCCTCAGAGACACCACTCGACTGGCAAGGGTTAAAACGTCAAGCATGTCGATCGAATTAGCCGATGGTGGATCTCGCAGCTATCTTCCAGCCGAGGAATTCAATTCTCCGTAGGCACTCCGATCTTTCCTCAGGATCGCGATCATGCGAACCAGTGGTTTCGGTGCGCACCGCTTGGCCGGACATTACTCGGCGAACGGTGAAAGTATCTATCATCGAGCGCCGCGAATAAACAGGGCCCAACCCAGCTACGTCGAGCTGCTCGGTTTTCAAGGTCGAGAGACGTTTACGACTTTATGGGGCAATTACCCTGGTATACTGCAAGTTAGTTTGCGGCCTGGCCGCCGGGCTTCTTTTTCCTATCTCGGGACCGCGTCGTCGTTGTCGAGGATCGCGCCGGCTGTTTCAAATGAACTTTACACTCACACGGAAATCGACTCCGGCCTCTAAACGGTACAAGAACTCAGTACCTTCGATCATCCGAGAAAATAGTCAATATTCTCTTTCGACAAATTGTGTAACTCGTGGACCCTGTCGTGTCGACAATCCTTTAGGAAACTCTAAGCTTACGATCAATAATTTAACCATTTTTCTTCCTAGAATACTTCGAAATTGGTATAATACCTGAATTGTTTAAAGAGCAGCACACTTGCGTTCAATCATCGAAGAAAACGCTAGGGAAAGCGAAGATAATTATGCAACTTCGTTGGAGATCTATCAGATCTTTCAAGTTTGCATTTTTCCCGCGCAGGGAAAGTGAACAACAATTACCGTTTCGTTGAAAAAGGACACGGTCCAGCAACTTTCCCTTTATTCCTGGTGGCGAGTGTCCTTGAGCTGAAGGAAGCATCCTTGAAGCTTACCGTTAGGGAGCGAACCGGAAACCACGGCATCGTCCTGCGGTGACCTCTCGAAACCACTCCATTCCTCTTCTTCCGTCTGCGTTTTTTCCCGAACCGTCTAATCTCGGTGGTATCAGACGATTTATCTTGGAAACTGGTTCGAATGCTCTGTTTCGCTACTGGAATTACAATTTCCTGGTGTCGCTGGTAGCTTGTTTCTGCCGCGTGTCCGTGGAAGTTACGTCGCTCGTTGTAATCTGAATAACCGACAGAAGAATTCATTTTTGATAAACGTTTGCACGGTTTGTCCAGTTTCAGTTCGGAGCAAAGTGTCATGCTTGGAGCAGTCGATGGTGGTTGACATGGTGAGGAGCAGTCCGCGGGCCAGTATATATCTGCAGCACCTGAAGAACTTTCCAGGTAAAGATCGATCCGTGTTCCTGTCCCCGGTATCGTGAAATATAAACGGGAAGCGGTAGCCGAGCAGTTTACACGCCTCGAAATCTCTACCTGTATACTCTCTTTTGCAGACGAGGCTTGCAAGCCGCAGCTGACCAACGACATCGCCACCTTCCGGTTGTCGCTGCTCGAGGAGGACATACTGCGGTGCGGCATCACGAAAGTCGTTAACAAAGTCACGGTAGGACGACGATTACCGTACGCGAATAATTAAAACGATCGACCGATCCTGCCCACGCGTCGCAAAACAAATAATAGAACCTTACATTTCTCCGCATGAATACTTACATGAATAATAACCCACATGAATAATTTTCATCGATGAAAAATAATATGATCGCAGATTTATTTCGTCGTACGGAAAGTCATTCGAATTTTCAATTTTTCCAGCTATATTTTCAGAAAGTATAATTCAATGAAATCTTGTTTTCCGTGGTAGTAGCCTTTGTAGATCCAGTATGAAGTCGCAGCATTTTGTGAAAGTTTCCAGATGCCAAAAAACAATTAATTACTTTCCGAACGACCAAATAGTTGTCAACAATAATTCTAATAATAGTAGCTTTTTTGGTTTTGCAACGGGGGTCCATCCAGACCCTATCACCGCTGGTGAAAGATGGTCGAGCGTGGGTTCGAGATTGATAAAAGAAGAATGGCAGGCTGGAGGATCGATCGATCGTTGCGGAGGCACTAACGCGCGATCCCGTGAGGTTAATTTAACGGCCGGTAATGATACACAGGGTCAGACGGTGTACTTTCATCGGATAATAGAGGAGGACCCGACGGACACGAGCAAGCACACGTACACCGTCAAGTGTATCACCAATGGGGATCTGAAGGAGCCTGAGATCTCGATCGCGTCGAATCACACGACGGTGAGGCGCAGCGTCTTCCCAGCCGGCTTTCAAGAACCCGAGTAAGTTTTCCAGTGCCTTGTGTCGAGGCCTGTGTTCAGTGCTCAGCTTGGTAACAGTGTAAGTCCGGCACTCGCGAGGAAAGATCGGACACGCGAGCTAGCGAGCCGAGGGAGCAGTGAAACACCTGTTGCTCTGCGGTGCGGCGCGGTGCGCCGATTGCACGCGAGTTGCGTTCGTTTTCGCGTCAAGGACGGGCTCGTTTAATAGATTCGGATAGACAAGAAGCCGTCTGCTGCGAGCCTGAACAGTTAACATCTCCTGCTCGAAGATTCCTTTCAGCCAACTGTGACTGCTGAGCGAGCGAGAGACGCCTTGAATTTTCTGGGTCGGACGGGAAACGAGCACGTCCTCGTAAACGCGTCAGATCGAGCTACCGCGACGGTGAAAATAGTCGGACAGGCACCCGGAGGGGCGGAGTCAGAGCCCATAAGTCACGCCCACTCGCGGTTTTATAGGGCAACGCTAAACTTGTACACTACATTCTTCGCCGTTGTATATGTCGCTTATAAAATTGCAGAAAAACCATTCTGGTCCAGGAGCCATGTTTCGCGTCACTGGAAGCCAGACCCGATCCAGACATAGCCCCGTCGGGTACGGCCTTGAGATCAGGAGCGTCGATCGTTCGAGATATAACCTTTTCTGACGCGATTTGCCCCGAAGCGCAGCTCGCAGGTGAATCGGCAGAAATCGTTGCCCGTCGCTGCTCCACGGCTGAGATCGCCGGAGTCTCGATCCGCGAAATAGTTTCATAACTTGGCTTTTTTGCTCCGTTGATCGGCCGGTGATCACCTTGATTCATCACGCCGCGATCCATTTATTTGTCGAGTGGCACGGCTCTGCCGAGCAGGTGCTGCAAAACCTGAAATGTAATTTTAGCCTCGATCGTCGTCGCGTTACACCAGCGAGACTCCTTCGGCCGTGTTTCGCAACCATCTTTCGATATGTATTAGGTGGACAACGAAATTCGCGACATTGTGTTTGTGGGTTCGCTAGAGTCATTCTTTGAGGCCAGAATACGAACTGTGCTCTTGCATTTCTTTCTTTCCAATCTCGATTCTCTTAGAAACAATGAAAAATTCTGTTCGAGAAAATACGAAGGCCGCGAACTCGCTTACCAGTGTACAATGTATAAAACTTGAGTCCCGCGAAGTCATTCGTATAGACCGCCTGCTATTCCACCGGTAAAAACCTGCAGGTGACGTCCGTCCGAAGGTTTTTGCTCGCTCTAACATGTAAATGTCGTCCAAGGTGCGCTAACGACCTCGCTGAAGAGTCGTAATCAAGACTAATATTCCGGGGACATCAACCCTTGTGTCAATAAGCGAACGTTCTTACCTAACGACGACATCTAAGGGTTTGTTATACTATAGTTCCAGCAGCTTGGTCGTATGTGCACGTCAAATGTATATTAATTTCTTAATCATCCTGAAGCGGTAATCATCGATGAAAAAGCCGGATGCGTCACGACAAGCAATCGACTTTCATCTCTTTCTTGGTAGCATGGATAATTTTATGGATGTTCGATCATGATTGGGTGGTTGACTCTGGAACGGCGACACTCGGTACGAAATTATCATTTCCATAAATCAGAGAAATTTTTCTCTCACTGTTCTCAAGGAGTAAATCGGAAACTTGGTTTGTACGAATTCCGAGTTTCTTCGAATTAATCGCGTCGCTGGAGGGTTGGTTGTATGGATATAAGATAGGTAGTATTGACGCAAGGTTTTGTCTCGTGTTTCAGCAAATTTTCCGGCTGTCAGTTTCGCTTCTTACCGAAGCCGATCGATGCCATATACGTCCCACGCAGGATCATAATCCTAGCTGTACTCACCTATCGGTAAAAATCGTTTTGAACGACACGGCGATCCAGCGAAACCCTTGAACTCGGTGTACGGGGGAGACACGGCGTTCGCGGTGAGAACGCTGCCAAATTGTGATTTACGAACGACAGTGGAAGGGTATTTGCATACCGGCCGGCCACGGACAGCTGCTGGGAAACCCGTAATGTAATTTTAACTCGGCACAACGAGTGGACGGCTGTCAGCCGTAGGATCTCTCTTCCTGCTTCCCGTCGACGAAAGTCAGCCTCGTCCTGGCGACATTCTTCCAGCACGCTCCTCGTGTTTAAAGCGAGAGAGAGAGAGAGAGAGAGAGAGAGATTCGCGGAGAATTTTTCCAGCGTTCCTGTTCCGCGGTTAAGCTAATTTATTGGCACTAATCGATCGTAAGCTCGACGATCGCTGTTCCACGTGGATTCCACCGGATCGCCCGGTGTCGCCTGTCTCCTTCCGCCGTACCAGGAAGCTATAAAATCTTTATTGTTGAATTATCACGCGGTATCTCATGCGGAGGCCGATCCACGGGGTCAGGGAAAATTCTTTCTCGATCTTGATAACTGTTTCTGCTTCCACGAACTCGACGGAATTGCACGCACGTCCATCGCGATTAGGGATCAACGAGCCATTGGCCCGGCGATCGATCCTCCGGAAAATTCTTCGCAGCCCTCTCGATCCTTGTGATACCGTCGAATTAGGAACACCCGACATTTTTCGCATCTTTCAGGGACGTTGCCAGCTCCTACAAGATTCCTAAGACGAAGTTTAGCGACTATTAAACTTCATATGTTCCGGTTGTTAGATTGCTGAACATTTCAAATTTTTGTCATCAGTTCGCACAATGTGGTGATCGGCAATACATTAACCAGTAATTTGCAACGAACTGTGTAGATTACACCCTGCAGCGCCGTTCCAGGATAAATAGCGTCGAAGATGGGGCGGGCTCGACGTAGAATGGGCGTGCGTACACGGCTCTCGACTCTCCCGGAGCCAGAGCAAGGTCTCTCAGGACAATCTGGGATGATACCTATTTTCAAACGTTCTCAATTCGATATCCAGTGACAGTGGAAATTGTCTACTAAACTAGAAATTGTCGCAACGTAGACAATTATCGAGGATGGACAGTTTGCTCTCGTTTCTTTCTTCTTGTTGCCCAACGAGTCCCGTTCGCAACCGATGCCGTTCGATTCTCGGGTGCCACTGAAACGGTGGATGATTCTGCAAAAGGAGAAACTCGATTCAGGTTGACGAGGACTCGATGACTCTCGGAAATAACCCCGACCTCCCGGTTCGTTTCCCGGTGGTTTTTGCGAACCGGTAAATAGGTTAATTCCCTCCTAACTGTTCCCAGAGAATCATGTAGATCATGGCTGCCTCGCGATTCCATGTGATTTTTGCAAATTGTTGCCAGCTGGCAAAAGAATCTTCGAGGAACGACAGAAGGCGCATCAGCGAAGGGAAATTGAATCTGCTTTCTGTTGTTTCATGGAACAGCAGGGTCGAGATCAAGGCCGAGATCTCGGTGTCCGCTCCTATGCCGATCTTAGGAGTCGGGGTCAGACAAGGTGGGACTCTGGTGACCGGTGAGCTGAGCGTCAGTCCAGGAACGCCTCTTCAGATGGAGATCTTCTTGGATAAGGACTCGGCTCCTGTTTATGGTCTCTTGGTCAGCTATATGCTGGTCACCGACACGAAATTCCAGGAGGAAACGATCATTCTCAACGGGTAATTAAATTCTGCATGTTGTATAACGCCGCTACTTCTTCGGAACGATCGTTTCACGAGATTTATACGATGACAGCTGTTGCATCGACCGATCTGTCTTCGACAACTTCAACACCGTCGACGGCGACTTCCTGGCTGCGAAATTCCGGGCCTTCAAGTTCGCCGACAGCAACTACGTGCAGTTCCGTGGAACTGTGAACGTCTGTTTGGACAAGTGCCAGGGGGTAAGTTGACACTCGAACACGCGAGCCAACGTTGGCGAGCGTTATTTAACTGGTCTGCTGACTGTAGATTGAGTGCGGAAACGGCCAGGTGGGATTCGGCAGGAAGAGGAGAGCCATCGAAGCGTCGAACAACGACAAGAACAAACTCTTCGAGGTGACCATGTCCACGTTCATCAAGGTGGATTTTGAGGAAGACGCCGTCGTCGACAAAGGTTAGTGAACCCTCATTTTCTAATGAACGATTAAATGTACATTACTAATTAACATTGTATCCGCAGCTTTGTCAGATCTGTACATCAGGAAGGGAAAGAACCGGACGAAAGCCCGAGCAGTGATGGCGGAAAACGTTAGGGAGCAAGTAGCTCCGACTACGATCAGGACAGAGGAGAGAGCGTTCATAGCGCAACAAGTGAACGAGCAATTCGAGTACCAGGTTACAAAAATGGAGACCAGCGGCTCTTCGTGTAGAACGATAGCTATAGGCCTAGCCTTCGTCCTCCTGTCCCTCTGCAACTTATTGTAGAATTCGTAAGGACCGACATTCAGGGACGACGAACGATCGCTGTTTGTAAATAGAGAGCGAAAGCTAGTGAACCGTCACAGGGTTCGTGAGCGAATCGTCGAAGAAACTGTACCGGGTCTCCAGCCGGACGTTAGCATAATTCTTTCCCTTCATACGTAGAATGATGTCTCCCTCATTTTGGGAACAATCGACTCCTTGTAGAAGTTAACTGTGCGAACGATCGCGATGCTTTGATTTCGGGTTCGAGAGGAACGTGCTCAAGGCAGCTCTCCGCTCTGCGACCGACTGATTTTCGTTCATCATGCTCTCCCCACTTGATCCACTAATTATTCGAAATCGTGGCCACCTCTCCTTCAAATGAATTGTCGATTCTGTTGCTTGTTATGACAATTTGTGATCCATCGTTCTGGACGATTCCTGATGAAAGTGCATCAGATGTAACTCGCTTGATTGGCAATTCATCGGGTTGGCCAATGATTTTGAGTAATTGTCCCCGATCTTCGTGCTCCTCCACGCAGGGGCACCTCCTCTTAGGTGTACGTAATCGCGTAACCGTGTCTGACAATAGCAACGGCTGCAGCCCGGTAAAAGAAAATCGGCCTTTGCGAGCGGAGAATGCCGACGACCTAGTCGCGCGACCAGCTGTAACATCGCGGTACACGTCTTCGAGCGACCGTAGGCAATCACAGAGGTAATTAATCGCTGCTGCAATATACGAGCGTAACTATAACGGAACGCCGCCTAGTGTAAAATAGCTATTAATAAAGAGGGAGCCAGTCGACACGTCGAGCTCCCCCGTTGTTCCTCGGTCCCGTGGAGGAAAACGCGTGTGTCCCTTTGCTTGTTCGCGATATCGCACCGGGACCAGGAGCAGAGAAGAAGGCTAATGAAAACGCGCATTGAAACATACAAAAATACGCATATTACTTGGATTTGTTTAACACTCATATATACATGACGACCCCGTATAAAAAATATATATATGTACTTCTTTGGCTTATATCATTTTACCGCAGTGACTTACATGCGGAATATACCAAACTTGCTGTCGGGAATTGGAGCGTTTAACGCTGCTGATAGGCTGAGTCCCAGGACTAGTCTGGTGTCTGCAGGATCGATCACACCGTCGTCCCATAATCTAAAAATTTATTTTATTATACTGGGTCTCCTCGATCTAGGAATACCTGAATTTTACCTAGCGCTCGAATAGTACGGACTGCTCTCGTGCTCGAACTTGTTTATGATCGGTCTTTTGATTTTCTCCTCCTCTTCCGCAGTCAGCTGTTAAGTTCAACAGAATTTAGAGTAATCTTAAGCACAGAAATTGTTAGATCCTTACCGTTTTACCTTCCCGTTCAAGCTGCTGTTTGGTAATTTGAGCCATCACACCAGCAGCCTGTTCTCCTCCCATTACACAGATCTTGGCGTTCGGCCAGAGATAGAGGAACCTCGGCGAATATGATCGGCCACACATTCCTGCCAAAAACTCTTCGATATTAGTAACATTGTCGGTCTTAAGGAGCAGGATATTAGATAGCGATCTTTACCGTAGTACCCTGCGCCATAAGCTCCCCCAATCAACACAGTGATCTTTGGCACTTTGGCACAGGCGACGGCGGTTACCATTTTTGCTCCGTTCTTCGCTATGCCACCTGCTTCTGCCTCCCTGCCCACCATGAACCCTGCAATTCCAACAACTCGTAAGAAAATATATGATCAAAACATAAGATCAAGACAAATATACTGACCTGTGATGTTCTGCAAGAAAATAAGAGGAATCTTCCTCTGCGCGCAGAGCTGCACGAAATGCGCACCCTTCAGAGCACTCTCGGAGAACAACACCCCATTGTTCGCAACAATTCCCACAGGATATCCGTAAATCCTAGCAAACCCCGTCACCAACGTCTCCCCGTACTGCTCTTTGAACTCTCTGAACTTAGATCCATCGACAACCCTAGCGATCACTTCCCTTACGTCGAAGGTTCGCTTCAAATTAGTACCAACGATCCCATAGATTTCGTCGACCGCGTGAACCGGGACTTCAATCTGTTTACTGACGTTCACGTGCATCGGTCTTTGCCGGTTCAAATCGCTGACGATCTGCCGGGTGATGTGAAGAGCGTGATGGTCGTCTACCGCATAGTGATCAGTCACTCCCGATTTCCTAAATGGAATGGTTACTTAAAAGCTTGAGGAGTAAAGTGTGAGATGTGTTTTAATCCTCATGCCAACATTCTCTAACATTTTTGTGGAAACTTGTCATTCAACGTCAATGAACGTTATAGAAAATTCTGGTCGTTACAAGGGTTAAACGTGATAGCTAATTACCGGCAATGGAGCATTGCGCCGCCAAGATCCTCTGCGGTGACGTCTTCTCCAGTGGAAGCTTTGACTAGAGGCGGTCCGGCCAGAAATATGGTGCCCTGGTTGCCCACGATTACGTTTTCATCGGCCATCGAAGGCACATATGCACCGCCTACAAAAAATTAGGGTAGCTGTAACAATGAACTGAGAGCATGGTTGCAGAAGTAAAAAAATGCAAAGAATGATCAGACCTGCAGTGCAGCTGCCCATGACAACCGCGATCTGCGCGATACCCTGCGCGCTCATGTTTGCCTGATTGTAAAAGCACCTGCCGAAGTGCGATTTGTCAGGGAACACGTCAGCTTGTCTAGGTAAATTAGCACCCCCGCTATCTACCAGATATATACAAGGCAAATTGTTTTCCTCTGCGATCTCTTGCGCCCTCAATTGTTTCTTAACTGTAATGGGGTAGTAAGTCCCACCTTTTACTGTTGGATCGTTAGTGATGATCACGCACTCGTTTCTGATAAATAATTGTATATTTAAAAGTTCTTTCGTGGATTTTGCTAAAGGATTAATTACCCCGAAACTCTTCCGATGCCAGTGATTATACCACCCGCAGGCACTTCCTCCTTTCCGTATAACTCGTAGCCGGCCAGTTGCGAGAATTCAAGGAACGGGGACGTTTTATCGATCAGCGCGTCGATCCTTTCACGGGGCAACAGTTTACCCTTTTTCTTGTGCCTTTCTCTCGCTTTCTCTCCTCCACCTTCTACTATCTTCTCGACTTTCTTTTTCATTTCCTTCACGAGACTCTCCATTTGCACGTAGTTCTCCTGAAATTGCATATCTTCAAGAAAATTTGAATAAATGGGCGGGAGTGTATAAAGCGCGATCACGTAGTCGCGCATGTAAGCTGTATCAATAACAGCTCTAGTTATCGCGTGAGCTGTGATAATAGAAGACGTCACCCGGCTGATAGTGGACTTTTTATAATGTTTTTTTCTGGGAATAGTATAGGAAAAATTGTAAGAAAGTCGAACGTAAATTTAACAAGGAAAACGTCTGGAGCATTTACAATAGAAAATGATTAAAACAATTCCACTAACCTGGTACTCCTTCGAGCTGTAGTCCTGCGAGGTTCCAATGACGACCGCAGCATCGTGAAACGTCCTCGTGAAAAGACGCAAGTGCTTCGGCAACTGTCTGGCTTTTCTTAACATTATATATTTATTGGAAACGTACAATTCACTTTGTACTAACTCGTATCACACCATACGCTTACAACACTCGCAACAATATTCCATGCACGTCGGCGTGCTTCGATTGCTCAATGAGATACTTGTATTTCCAATAAAGAGCCAATCACTGTGTCCATTCATTGTAGCGTAGGATCTGGCAATGAGACGCCAATCTTCCGATCTAGATCTTGTATCATTACTAAACGAACGAGTAAAATTCATTCCAGAAGAATGAATTGCAACTAGAAGTAGTGCAGTGTAAGCAGTATGTAAGCGTGAGTTGCAAATATAAAAATTATTAAATGTAGAACTAGATTAGGTTAGGATTAATTGTTGCAGTCCCATCGATTTCACGAGAATCTGTACAGATGGTAGTACGAGCAAATTTTAAGACGGATAATATTTTTAAATTACCCATTGCGGTAATTTATCATCTGTGGTATCTCTAATCTGTTCAAGTTCAATCATGTTCCATTAGACGTCGCTCTAGTTCCATTACAGTCGACGTAATCCGACATCGTATGAACCAGCTTGGAGAAATTATGAAATAAATTGATTCAAAGTCTAGCATTCTTTTTACGAGATTTCAAGGATATTAGCTATAGCGTTTAGTAGTTCTAGATGCAAGCAACAATTCCAAGAATAGTAATCTGCGGATAACTCGTTAGTGTCAGTATCTACACTGATTATAGCGGAATGATCATTGTTAGATAGCGGATTTCACGTATTTATGACAAAAATGGGTGCGTACAATAGCAGTGGAGATATCAAAAGATTTAAGAACATCAGTGAATTAGTTGCAGCTTAGCAAGATAATTAAAAGAAGAAAGAACTTTCTATCTGGCTCCTGTGTCTCGCAATATATGTGAAGGATGTTTATTTCGCATAAAGATCCGCAGTCTAGAAGTCATTCCATTGTCTAGATTGCTAGATAATTGATTGGAAAGTTGAAGAACAGATAGCGGAATTGAATTTCGAAAATGGCGGCGGGCGGGAATGGCGCCACCGGAGCTCGGGGATCTTCGTGTGCCGGCGGCCGCCGCCGGGGTCCACGGGGTCCACGGGACTGGAATCACGGAGCCCCGCCCTGCCGCCCGCCAGAGCCGTGAAGCAGAGCAGCAGTAGCAGCAACAGCAGCTTCGCTTGCTTCGTGCCAGTAAACCGTTCGTTTTTTATCAATGAAAACAATCGCCTGAGCGTGGTGTCGTTTCGACCGAGGAGAACTGATAACGGCGGTATACGTTGTGCCCGCGTCCACATCGTAAACGGCGTTCGCACAGTCCCAGTGACTCGGGGGAGTTAACCTTAAAACGAAAGAGCGAGCGAGAGAGAGAGAGAGAGAGATAGAGAAGGAGAAGTGGCGGTCTCGGTGGTGTCGCGATAGTCAAGTCGTCGGTTTGATATAGAGAGAGAGAGGATATCCTCGTTGACCGCCGTGCGTCGACACGAAGTGCGTTTTACGTTCGTTCCGTTTTCTCGAACGAGGTGCAATCGGGACGGAGACGGTGTGAAAAGGAAAGTGCATCGTCATCGATGTGAGCAGACCGAGAGAGGATAGGGAAGAAGGCCCGCCGCTGCAGGAGAGAGGGAGAAAGAGCGAAAGAGAGAACGAGAGAGTGAGAGAGGAGCCGTACGTGGGACAGAGAGGCCGTTACAGAGAGCCGGGAATTTTGGCAAGCGTCGCTCCGTTAGGGAGCTCCAGGTAGGACAAATCGACACTATTATCCAGCCCCGGAGTCCCGAGATTCGTTCGTTCTCCTCCGTAACAGTCCTGCAATCGTTAACGTTATAATAGAATCGAGGCCGGCCCTTCGGCTGGATCGCGCGGAGCAGCAAACATGGCGGCCGCCTAGGTTACGCTGTCAAATTTTCCCCGTTCCGTCATCGCGGTTATTTTAACACCGAGACCGTGTTTCGCCCGATTACCTCGCCCCGCTCTCTGTCACAACCGAGAAACACGACGCACGGGAGAATACTCGCAGCCAGCCTGGATAAAACACAGGATCCACCGTATAGATTTTTTCCCCCTTTTTTTCCGTCGTCGTCGAGCTGCCGAGATCGAGACGAGCCGAGAGAGCCAGTGCCCGGCCCGACCACCGGCTCCGGGCGGTAATGAGATTCTTCCTGCTTAAGCTGAACTTTCCTCGTTCAAGAATTTCCACGGCATTGCTCGCACGGAAGCTGTTAACCCTTTACTTTCGTTGCGACTAGAATCGCGCGACGTCGACCGGTCTTCAGGGCCGACTATCGCTGCAGGAAATTTTGGTATTCGAGCCCTTGCTGTTGTTTGAATTTATCGCGGATTATCCTTTAGAGGAGACAGCAAAGCTGTTGATTCTTACATATTACTGTAATCGTATACTGTTGAACGTTGCGTAAAAGTGACTGATTTCGTCTCGTTGCTATTATGATTTAGGGAAGTCAATGTATGCTCTACGTTCAACATTGTCTGAAGCTGACTGTAGCCACTAGAAATTCTGCATTTATTAACCCCTTGACGCGTGATTTTCTCCGTGGCTACAACGGCTTGTAGAAGGAGTGGAATCTGTTAACCTTTTCCTCAGACGTGACTATAATCGTGCATTGTTAACGTTGTACAAAAGGTGACTATAGTAGCTAGAAATTCTGTATTTATTATCCTCTTAATGGATGATTTTCTCTCCACCGTGGCTACAATGATTAGAGATTGCTTCTTTTTAATAATACATCTTACAAGAAGGTACTTAATATTTATTGTATGTCGACATGTATTTTCATGTTCAACTATTAAACTGTGGGCATACAGTGAATATTGTATAAATTTTGTTTTTCTTCTAGGACATGATCAAAGACGATGTTGATTCTTCATCCCGCAATATTGATGCACCAAGGGGTTAACAATTACGATTGATTATTCAAGTTTGATTATACCGACGTCGCCGATTTGAAAAATTGTCAGGAATGCTAGAAATTGCGGACGGTACGGTTGAGTTGTGGAATAGGGTAGATTTCTGTAGAATTGTTCTGTAAAGAGAGGGTTAACGAACATTTACCGACCGCACTCTCCCCGATGCTCGCCGGGTGTAACCGGGAGAGCACTTTTCAAGCAGAACTTCTCTGGTTGGCCGACGATACTCCGAGATTACTACGAATTTACATAGGGGATCAATAACCATTAATTCACGGTGCGAGCCGAGAGGTATTTCATTATCTGTTAATTCACGCCTGCGTCTAGGATTTATTGGGTCGATGCGTGCAAAATGCCCGCTTCCTCAAGCCCCGGTTTTATTATTATTGCTCCGATTATTATTACCCAGTTTCATTATGCAATACATTGTCAGTGCACGAATAGTGCGTGAACGGTATACCAGGGTCACTGTATCCATTGTTCCAAATATTTTTGTTTTGGGTCACAGAAATGTACAATAATATTTATATTTACATAGTTCCTTGTAGGACCAAAGCTGTTAGAGTAGCAATTTGATTAGAATATATTTTTCGTCGTGGGTTGTAGAATTGATAGGCTATAATTGGAATGTTGTTAGCCGAGGGGTTGAAAAGTTGTAAGGATGTAAGCAACTTTCCATGCGTGCATTTTTCTTGCCGAGAAATTACGTGAAAATGTTTTCCTCGCTGGAAATTGTTGGAGGTTGTGTGCACTTTGCGCAATTTTCGCGTGCGCTTTTTTCGCAGACTCTCGGGGGTGCGTGGGCGTTATGTCGCGGCCACCGTAGTAAAAGGGGTGTTGCATAATGGCGGGGAAGGGGACACAGATGCCGAAATCGTCGCGAAAACAAACCGGCCCGTCACCGAGGACGCGATACTTTTGCGAAAACGTGAACCCGCCGGATAAAAATACCGCGGCGCCGCTTTGTGCACCGGGTACACGTGCCCGCCCGCCGAAAATATGACACTTTCATCATCCCGATGGTGCACGTTTCATAATTACTGCCCGAGGCCCGACTATTCGACGCTCTCCGGGGAAAAACGATCAATCCTCGATCTCGCATCCGCCGCGCGGTCTCTTTGTCGCATCGACAATCCTGAATACAACTTGGAAATTATAGTTGACCGGTTAAGTGGGTGTTGACTCTCCGTTTTCGCTCGATTTTGTCTTTCGTTTATGTCAACTCTAAGCTGGACGTCTGTTCAAACGAACTGACGAGCACGTGCCATGATGCGTTTCTGTGTATTTACACAAATGCATGTTATTCGTGAATATCTATTATTACACGTCTTCAAGAATCTTGTATCGATGAAATCGCGGAGAGCCGGAGCGAGTTAATTTTTCTTTCATTTCAACTCAAATGAATTTCATGTGATTTAACTGATCAACTCATTTCTTTTTTAAACTTCCACTTAGAACACTTCCACAATAATGGGCATAATTATTCTATGAAACTATATTTTGGCATTGATAACCACAATCTTTGTCTGTCAATTAATTTATAGTGGAAATCTGCATTTACGAGTTATCGATGAAGCGGGTGGAATTTGAAACGGCGAGAAGGGTAAAAGACACTTTTCTTTCCCTTCGACAACTGTTCCTTCCTTATCTTGGTTTCTTACAAAAGTGACCGAGTTATTTGCTCTGTCGATGAGTCACCCGGGGAAAATGAACGTCAAAGGAAACAGAGTAACCGAGTGCACGTTCGACCTTGAGGAATTGCCCACCAATGTTGAAACCTATCGTTCTTATCAACGAACACCGATGCCTCCATCTGTTTGTCCATCGTTTGACGTGTTTCTCCTCCCGTGGAAACGGGGTAAGGGGGTTCGGTTTAGGTTAGTCGCGAAAGAGAGAGAAACTTGGAGGTTCTTGGCGAACGCGGCGAGGAAAGCCGGTGAGCCGTAACAAGCGCGCGATTGGCTGGCCAATTGCTGCGGCAGCTGTCTTAATCGTCTTTAATTGGTTCGAAATATAAAGTCGTCGCAGTCCCGAAGACAAGTGGTGTCTCTTCGGCAGCAATTGACAGCGTGCCACTTGAGAGATGCGACGCCGATATCAGTGTTGCCCCGCTATCGGTCCTGCTCCCTTGATCGGCTACCAATCGATCGCTGCCAGGACTCGCAAACTGTTCCAACATCTGCATCGGTTCCTAAACCGTTCACGGAGATGCTCCACATCGAATAGTCACTATGAACAACCGAAACATAGATTATTATCCATATTAGTTGCCTGGTTCATTTTTTAAATTTCTACATTTTAAAAATTGTAGTAAATTCTCTTATGTAATTCAAACTATTTTCGATACAAGTCCGCACTCTATTGATTACCGTTTTGGTAAGAAATAAGGTAGTAACTTCGCCTGTTTTAATTAAAGTCGTTTTGAAGTTACGCTGGTAATTGTTTGAAGCCCGGACGAGTGTGCTAGACCCTCCAGTGACTCACCGGGGACTCGATAGCGGGGAATTCGCTGGTGGTAGCGTGATAACGTCGATCAATAGACGAAAAACGATAGCCGGATCGATCGAGACAGCGTCTTAAGCCGGCGAGCTCTCTTCGATTTCTCGGTGTAATATAAAGTGCGCCTCTATTCGACGAGCGTCGCAGAATTGGCTCGCGATTGCGATAACGCTCGGCGAGCAGTCTAGATTCCAGTATCTGCAAATACTGCTTATCAACCGTGCGCTCGAGAGCCAGTCGAAATCCTCGCTGATAAGCGCGACAGAGCTGCGACACGATCATGTCCTTTGCTCGCAATAAGAATAATTGATCCGCGGTACCAATCTTCACCCTTAGCACTCGAATGGTGACTCTGAGGCGCCACTAAAAAATTCTACGCCATTATTGGCGCACAGTATTTAATAAATTACTTAAGAGATTTGAATTAAAAAAAAAACGATTAAAATGGCTCCGAGTATAAAGAGTTAAACCTCTACACTTCCAGACCATTTCAAGTTTAGAACTCCGAAATTTCATAGATCTTGGAGAATTTTATTGAGTCGCATCGGACCCAACGCTTTGGAAATCGGGACAGAAATTTTTCGAAATCCGGAAGGCGTCGTTGATTGTTTGGTGCTGCGAGCGGCTCGTACGATAGAACACGATGATGGTTAATGACGATCGCGTTTCGCAGCACGGTTAGTAGGTCGCCGGCTACTCAGCGAGTGCGAAAGCAATGCCAATGATGTATTCCACTGGCAAACCCCTGTTCCTCCCTTCCTTCCTGTCACCCTGCAACCCTCCACTCGATTGCGGGGTCACGTCCTGTTACGAGTTCCCCTCGTACGCCATGGGTTATCCCTTCTTCGACGTTCTGCCGTCGCATGAGACCAGTGTACACTGTCGAGAAACGCAACGAGCTAGCTACACGAAGAAAAAGGGTTGTTGATTTAAAAGCTGAACCCCTGCGAAGTCAACTGCTCCGTTTCCGCTGAAACTTTAGAATTTTTAGTCACTTTGTCTCTGACCTGGCGAATTTTTACCAGTCCAGTTTGCTAGCGTGGAGCTACATTTTCAATTTACAATCTAAAATTAAATTCGCAATCTAATCGTCGATGGGGAATCTTTCATCTTTTTTCTTGTTACGTAAAAAAAAGAGTTACATTTGTGTTTTCTATTGACGACGTCATTCTCACGAACGGACTGTTGTTGTGCAGGTTTGACAATCGTGTTTTAACGCGACGATTTTCGTCGTCGATGCAGGAGAACCAGGAATGATAAAGCGTACGTAATACCGTTGTAATTAAGTCTCTTTCATGTTTATAGCCTCGCGGAAAGATCGCAAACATGATGTAATACGTTATGGCACATCAGAATGTCGACAGAAGTATCGTGTTTCTTCTCGCTGACTATGATTGCGAATTATACATCGTTTTACAGAATGACACCTTTTTCGAGTATCTGGTATTTTCTGTGGGATATAAAACGAGAGGGGACGAGATGCGAAACGAAATGGTATTCTTCTACGATACATTTCGTGTGACGTTCTCTGCTAAATTAATGTTATGCGCACACTGAAGAAACGTCGAGCAATTTCTTGTCACCTTGTTCGGTAAAAACAGGAGAGTGCAAGAAAAAGAGACAAAAAGTTGCTCGATGTTGCTTCGATGCGGACATTGCTTATCAATTACATCTTTCTGTACAAATCACATAACCGTGACTAGATTTTTCGTCCATTGAGGCCACGGAGGTACCAATCATGGTGGATATCCTTTCTCTGGAGATTTTAGTATCGCACGATTTTTTTTCCGATCGATATCAATAAAATCGTATTCGCGATACCTCTCCTCCGGAGAGTCTAATTTCCGCGAGGCCGGTCCACCAGCCTTCTGGATTCTTGGATAATCCAAACATTCAAGTGCCTGCTTCTCTCTCCCTTCCACTGACGTCACGGTGGCCCGTAAAAATAGCGAAACGGTCTATTCGCGGCTTAATTTCTTCACGCGGCTCGAGATCCTTCTCTTCGGCTTCGGGAATCGACCGAGCACGAATCGCTGTTTCTCGCCATCCATCGGATCAATTGATATCTTTATCGCCGGTTAAAAATAGAGGATCGATTCGAGAAGACGTTCACCCTTCGCGGTCCTAGCTGCTTTTGCCCGTTTCCCTCGTTCGCATTTTTTTTTCAAAATTCGCGCATAGGAGCTTGCTTGAACAATTGTAGCATAATTCGAAACGCTAAAAAGAGAAATAACAAAATTTTGATTTTGTAATCGTTAGCGTAAAAAATGTCTCGCAAAAATGATCCGCATGAATTTCAAGGAACGGTAGCCTTGCGCAAGTTTTATCGCTTGATCGCTGTTTTAAATTGCACCATTGTCGCCATAAATCCATAAAACCCGCAGTCTAGTCTGACGTCAGAGTGTCGAAGGGTGCACGGTAGACTATTCGAGTGTAGACTGCCCCAGAAATAAGATCTGACGTCGAATCAGACATAATGCAGGATCTGGAAGGGCCAAACTCCCGGTCGAAATAGAATTCTGGAAAGGAACAGCCCGGTATCGGAGCGTCCCGTATTCAGGTTAGTCTCTGACGTCACGGTCTGGCTTCTGACGTCATTCACCTGCCGTCACCTCTCCGCAATGTATCGTCCCGTTCTCGGGATCGCTTGGGATTCGTCGAGCCAGCACCAGCCACGTCCTCCTTTTTGCTCGAATGTTTGATAGAGCCGGGTCGCGTTAAAAATTTAGGGCTGCCAGGAGAGGAATCCTCAACTGGCTAATTACCTTCTGTCCAGTTCCCAGATAGCTGATTAACCAGAGCGCACGCATAACTTCCACCGAGGGGGATACCTATACTCGCGTGGATTCGAGACAATGTTTTCTTTGAGAGAAAGTATCGATCGAAAGACCCCGTGAAACTTCTTCGCCCCTCGGGACCACCCGGGGACAAATGGGAACTGGTTTCGGGGTTGATTTTCCGTAGAACTTGTTCCACACCATGTCTCTCTCCTCCTATAGCAACCAGCGACCGTCAAAAGTTGCATTGGATCGGTGACTCACGCTTCGAACGAATTAACGGGATATTCTGGTTTTCGAGAATCTTTTCCAGAAAAACCATTCAACTCCTTCCATTAACATTTTTCACACGTATGCACTGGTATTCGGAGTAAAGTACACGTATTATTTTTTTTATGACGCACTGTATTTATCCCGTCACGGAGTCGATAAATCTTGAAGCGTGTGAAGGAATTTGATTGCACTCTTTCCTCAAAATTCCGGTGTTTAAATGTCCTTATCTAATCTAGACCTTGAATCATTTCAGTTAGCAAGTCAATATTAGTGTAAATTCTTTTAGACGCCTATGTCGGAGCACAAAAGCGAAATCAGCGTACCAGGTGGCAAGTTTTTACGGAAACCAGTACGAACGGTGTTTGTAGCTCATTGGCCAGTGAGAAAATCGCCAGCAGCGACGTCCGAATAGGTTCGTCGGTTCGTCGGTTCGCGGAGTTTACGTCTGTCTTCGCGATCGATGCTTTCACAGGGAGAGAACGCGTCGGACAAAACGAACAAGTGTTTCTCTTTGCGGTGCAGTTCGCAGATTGATTGATAGATCGATCGGCTTGCGTCACGGCTTATTTTAAGCGGACGCGTTCTTTATTCTCGTACTATTCTGAGACGGTGTCCGCGAGCGTCCGAAAGTCCGAAGAGACTCCCCTTTCGCGAAGATCCTCGTGAAAGTCGAGCCGTGTTTTCTACCGGGGAGGGAACGATGAATTTTCGCGGTGTCTCGCGAGCTATAGTGTTCGTCGAGGTTCTGGTTACCGGCTCAGGAAAGTTCGATAGAGCGTTTATCAAGCGGAGCAGCCGAACAGGCTAGTGACACTTCACTTGTCGCCGCTGGGAAGCTGATCCTCTCCGATTCCACGCGTTTCGAAAGTAGGTCGTGTGCCGATGCGAATTACAGTCATCAGCTGTAATGCCGCTCTATCATTCTTCTCTTCCGAGGGAACAACCGGCGCCGCTATAACGAAGCTGCTTTACCTGCGGATAGTTTGTAATTAATGTCGTTAGGGTCCGTTTGATCGCCCATTTACATTCAATTATTCTTCAACCGCCACTGTCGCCGCCGTTCTCGAACTCGTGCTACGCACGGCGTTCTAGGAAATATTGCTTCCACGCTGGCCGAAGAATAACACCTACCGGTTAGAACACCAACGTGTTCATGCCACTTTGTTGCCGGTAGAAGTTTGCTTTTTCAGTGGATGTTAGGTTCTTCAACTTTGCCGGTTCGCGGAAGTCGCGCAAAGTTCGCAAGACGCCAGATTCTCGGATGCAGTGGGTGGGATATTAACTGGGTAAATAGATAGCGCGATGGAATTTCTGCTAGTTTGTTGCTGCAGCTTGCTTTTGGCGACTGATGGGGTAGCGATCCACTTTGCCGCTTCTGGAAAATAATGCAACCGTCTCAAGATGCTAGGTGATATATTGCAGACTGCTTGCACCTAGAATAACAGCTACACAGCAATTAGCGCAGTTACAACTTCAACATGTGGTTGCTATATTTGTTGTCCGGTTGCTATTCCAATTAATAAAACAGCGAGGAACTTTCAGTCATCGGGGGTTCTAGAAAACGACGCTAACTTCTGCAGGTGCTAGTCTCACGGTGAATAACCTAGCACACTTGTGTAACCCAATTATGTGCTATGGTAGAAACTATAGCTAGCCTCGGTGTTCTAATTGTAGCACCGACGATTACCTTCTCTACTGTGTCGTGTAAAGAACAATCCCTCCGTTCAATCCATTGGATATTTGCATTTTTACCGTGTCTACACTTGTGCCTCTGTGGCGGCGCAAGTTTCGCTACCCCCAGTTAGAGGGAACAGTTTTATTGCTCGAAGGAAGGTGAAGAGAGTTTGGCCAGGTAAACACGGGGTGCAGTTGCCGATTGGAACGTGAACGTTGGCAGGTGCGACACCAACAGGCGTTCGAACGTAAACCCGTCGGCACGTTGCGGATCGGTCTGGCCTCTTCGTGGCTTCTCTGCCATCCTTTGTCGCTGCTGTTAAAGACCGTTGGGCCGTGCCAGGGACTTGGTCGAAGTGCACACTTGGTGTGAGGTACTTGGCAGCCTCGCGGTTGTATACAGTCGGTTCGAAGCAGATGGGGAGACCGGGAGAGATAGAGAGAGAGAGAGAGAGAGATCGTATTGGACGTTGACCCGCGTGGTTCAACTGTTGCTCCCATTCGTGCATCCGGGAACGCGTGTAGGACGGCCTAGGGATCCCGATGATAGAGGAGAGACTTGCACTGATATCTGTCGTATACCACAGCCTCCCATAATCGCACCAACACGTTATCTACCGGCGATAATTCCCTCATTTTCGGAACCCTACGAAGCCTGAAGATTTTCTAATAGATCAACAGCGGAGACGTATACAAACGTGTTCCAACTACGCTCGCCTCTTCCTTGATAAGGGCGATAAACGGAATCTAGGTCGAACACGCTCTAGGGCGGGGACGTTTTTCTACGATGAATCTCATAAACGCGGTCCGGTTCGTTAATTATACATTCCTCTGGGAAGCCCAGACTCGGATAGACTGCTCGAACGTTTTTAGAAGTGTCAGCGATGGTGAATTATCCTTCAGAAATTAATAGAATTTCGGAGCATCTTCAGGTCAGGTTTTTGGGATTTAATTTGCAGCCGTCTCTCGAGTCTCGTAAGGGGTGGAACAACTACGAAGGAAGTTAATCTACAGAGATCTGCTAGTCTGCTAGATGAATCGTCCGGAGTCGACATTTTCTTCCAGTCGTACCAAAAGTCGACCACCGTGCTCCGCACCATCGAAACTCATTTCGTCGGATCGAAAGTCCCCGTTCCCCGAGGCAGGATCGTAGGGACGGTTATCGTAGAATGGGAACCGCCAACGGCAACCTGTCACGCTCGACAATGGCGTCCTGGCGACGCCGGTAGTCAGCCGGTAGTCGGGCGCCGCGGCGCCAGCGTCGCTCATCCCTTCCCTCTGGTTTCATCCGCCCAGGCGGTCTTCTCTCGAAACCACGGCGTCGTCCTGCCTGGGTGTGGTTCTCGAAACCCCGTCGAAGATCGCGTCTACATCATCTCCATTTTCTTCTACAATTGGAGCCGAGACTTGAGATGTGTCAGGATCGAACGAAAGATAACTACGGGGAATAGTATTCGTTCGCGTGTGCACCCTGACTGCGAGCAACAGACGTGGAGGAGAGAGGGTAGCAAACGCCGAGAACGTGAAAAGAGAGAGGGTGAGACAGAGAAAGAGAGGGGCGAGCCACGACTCTGTTCATCGATTCCTTGCTTCGACGGTTCCTGTGAACGCGACATGAAGAGAGACCCGCTCGCACCAATGGGCGCTCTGTTTCACCGGTCCTCGTACTACGTATGCGTGAGTGATCCTCTTCCGTGCTAGATCTCTCTACCTGAGACACCTCTCGCCGGAATTTCTAGCGTTCCAGCGGGGGCGCAATCTGGCGGTGGAACACCGGCATAGGGAGGCTACTCCTCGCCTTCCTCGGGAACGGTGCGTGTCGGGAGGTTATGTTGCCGAGGGATCCATGACGCTCTGACAACGGTGGAAGACGGACGGTGCGTGTAAGTCAACCTGGAACACCTCTCTCGAGAACTAGATTCGCTTCTCTGGTGCATTCCGCTGTTGGCCGAGCTGAAAACAGCTTGAGAATAGTGATGGTAGAGTGTACACCCTCTTGCATTCTTGATGAAGGTGCTCGAAGATGGTCTAGGGGTTGAAAGTTCCTCCCGTGAATTTTCCTGCAATTTGTTGCCGAGTGTATTGCTTCAACACCCTCTTACACCTTTGGAGAAGATAATTGAAGTTCCTGTAGGGGTTGGAATTTCAGTTTCAGTGACGAATGTGGTCTAGTTTTCTTCGGTTCTCTTCCGTGCAGTTTTCTGGCACTTGTTGAGAGGCGAACTTACTCGGGAATGCTAGTAGCAGAGAGTACTCCCTCTGTTGCACCCTTGGCGAGGGTGTTTGAAGCGATTCAAGGGGCAGGTTGAGTTCCAGTAACGAAAACGATCCGATTCGTGAATCTTTCTACTACTTGTTGAGAAGTAAACTGCCTGGAAATGCGAGTAGCGGGGAGCTCACCCTCTGTTGCACCCTCGACAGGGGTGTTGGAGCCTGGAAGTTGAGCTCCCGTGACGAGGATGATCTGGCTCGGTTTAGTTTGCTCGTGTGAATTTTTCTGGCACTTGTAAGGAAGTGAACTGCCTGGAAATGTGAGTAGTAGGGAGCTCACCCTCTGTTGCACTCTCGATAGGGGTGTTGGAAGCAGTTCTAGAGACTGAAAGTTGATGTCGAGTGGCTAGTACGGTACGTAGTGTGATTCTGTGAATTTTTCTGGTAGTTGAAAAGCGAATTGCTGGGAAATGTGAATTTTTGGTGAGAAGCTACAGATCTATAGAGCAGTTCTAGGGGTTGAAAGGTGAATTTGGATTTAATTGGTCTCGAGAGTGTCGGGTTAGTTTTTCACGGGGCCACCCTGTACAATTCTCGGTTTCACCGTGGTTGCTCATGCGCCGAGCGACTACCATCGGTTCCGGAAAATGAGAACAACTTGCGTTAGATCGACAACCCTCGGATTCCCCGGGTTGTGAGACCTTTTGGAGGTGAAGGACGCTCGTTCACCGAATTCCGATGGAACCTGAAAAATTCACCTAACAATTCCCATGAATCGACACGCACAGTATACGTTCAATGTCGGAATCCCGAATGATCATGATGATCACGACACGATCACGCGATTGTGAGTTTCTTTGCGAGCGTTTTTGAACGGATTCCTGAAAATTCGTAGATAACGTCGGGCACGTACGTGATCGGTTCGTCGAGTAAAAATAGCACGTTCAGAGGAGAATCCTCGGTTGTACGTCCGGCTTCAAGGAACACTTTTTTTTGTTCCTTGGGTAGCATGAATTCAAGCCGGGAATAGAAAGGAGCAGCCTCTCAGGACGTCTTCTTTATCTAGCTCGAAGATTAATGACGCTCTAGTAGTGCGCTAACGAAAAAAGTGTGCTGTCCGTGACATGAATGCGCCGTGTTCAAAGACGAAAATAGAACGATTAATGCGTTCCTTGTACAGATGATAAACTAATGTCCCGTCTAATCAACCTGGAAACTGTCATCAAACTTTGGAACCTGTTAGCTTAAAGATTCACTGCGTTTAAGCTACACTCTATTCTACTTCCTTAAATCTGATTAACCTCCAAATCTTGCACCGTTGATTATCAAGTTTAGACGCATTCATTCCTAGTTTCTCGAGATGTACAATTGAGTGATGCTATCCAGATGGTCTTTAAATCTGGAAGCTTAAAGAGACACTGGATCACGTTTCGAATCTCCGGGCTCTAAGAGAATCAGCCTAAAGCTAGTCGTCCATTTTCTGTTTAACTCACAAATGAACTCTTAGCTTTGCGATTGATCAGCTCCTTTCTCCCCAAGCCAAAAGGAAGATGCTAAACCTAATTTTCTATTTTTAGGGGTGGCAACGGTCTCGCTAAGAGGTGTCGGAGCTGGCGCGAGGGGCGGGAGAGTCAGCGGTGGCCTGACTCTGGTTCCGGTGGTAGCGGAAACGGAAGCCGTGCAAGAAGCAGCAGCAGCATCAGGAGCAGATCCAAGGGAATCAGGCCCGAGAGGAGAGACCGGCGGCGCCAGCAGGAGAGGGAAACTCGATCGTCTTCTTCTTCTTCTTTTTCTCGCTCTTCTTCTACCCGTTCCTATTCCCGGCGGTGGGAAAAAGCTCGAGGACCTGCGTTGCCCGTCGAAAGAAGCGTCGACGGCGTGACACTGGGCCCCAGCTACCTTCCAGCTCGAAGGCGAACCAAGATAGAAATCGCGACACCCTCGATAACCACGTTTTAAGGCTCGCCGGGGGTTGAACCACCTCCAACACCTCGCGAGACACCCTTTACCACCCTCAACGGGTGTCCCCGAGACCGACGCATCGTTAGACAGACATCATGAGCGAGCTCGAGAACCTTCGCCAGGAGGCGGAGTCCCTCAAGAATGCTGTTCGAGTAAGTTCAACCCGAACCCGCAAATGTGACAGTACAAAGGGTTAACCCTTCGGACTCGAAGCAATTTTAATTCCAAAATCAAGACATTTCTTAAACCCAGATCATTTTTATTTTATTTAATCTTTTTCACATTGGAAACATCAAATTGAATCTGCTTCCTCATACAACAGTGTAGCTTTTTGCAATTATGGTAATTTTTACTGATTCTCAGAGTCACCATTCGAGTGCAAAGGGTTAATACATTAATCAAACTCCTGCTTATATTCACTGAAAGATAAATCCTTAAATTTTACTATTTCATTCGTGTCGATCGATGTTCGATTAATTCGTATATTCATGTGGAAGATTTTTCCAAGAACTTTTGTTTTACTATTTGTTTTAATTGGGATTTGTTTGAGTCAGAATTTGTTTCAGTGTATGTTTCACTGGATTCTATATCTTTCGCCACGCGGAATTCTCTATCGCGGGAGTTTCCTGCCAATGAATTATCTCAAAACCGTGAACGATAGCGCGGTGCGCTATCAATGGGCGAGGTGTATCTTTCGATGCTTTAGCGGGAATTATTTCTAGACAGTCTGTAAATGTATAATATAGAATATCGCACGGTTGTTTCGCTAGACAAGGGCCTAGGTGCGTCGCTGAAATTGGCCCGACACTTTCACACATTCTCATTGTTCGCCGGCGGTCTCGGAGACATCGGGGACAAAGCAACAGTTCTCCATGCAACAGCGGCGTATTGTCTCAAAAGAAAAAAGTCTAGGGCGTCTCTCTCTCTACGGCCGAAGTGCACTTGGGATTAAACAACCGACCCCTATTCTACCCCTAACGAGTCAGCGATTTTTATTTTCCGTCGTGCTCGACCCTAAGGGCTGGAAACAAAATCGCAAACATTATTTAGCAAGCTGTTCCCCCTCCCTCGAAACGTTCCCCTGCGTTCTGCTGCAATCAAACGGATACATTTTTCCTAGCCTGAACCTTTTCATACCGATACAAAAATTTTCGTAATTTATTTAATCTAACTTAAAACAGTAAAACAATTCAGACGATTTAAGGTCATTTTAAATGTTTACTTTTCATAAAAATCCGCAGTCTAGTAATCACCAATGAATTTGCAATTGGATAACCAACAACACAAGATGGCTAAAAATGAAATTAGTCACTCGATTGACACTCTACCCTTTTAATTTCGAACAAATTTCTTTAATAGTTGAACACAGTACCGTTGAATGGAAAAAATTGCAGGGACTTTTAAAATCTACTGTGGACCATTTCACCAATTTCCCTTCTATTTTCCGGGGTGAAATCGATTCGGGGAACGAGTAAAAGCCACCGGAATCGGTGATCATTCATCGCGAAGACGCCTACGCGAGCGTGGCCATTTTTTCTTGCAAAATCGATACTCGATATCGCGATAGAATCCCTTTATAAATAGTATTAGAAGACCGCCTGCCCTATCATCTCCGAATCTCTTTGAAATTGGGCCACACGGCTCTTGTCCCATTGAAGCATGTAAGACCGAACAATGCGAGTCCCCTTTGTGCCGGGACACACAGCGTTCAGGGAAAAATGAGGAAAAGCGTTTTCGAGGTCCGTGGAGGTTTGTGGGAAAATCCGGCGACGATTCCCATCGGCCAATTAACTCGATCGTTTAAACAGTCGTCGTCGTAGTCGTCGTCGTCGGCGTGTGATGTCAGTCGGAAGTGTTCCGGGCGAATTAGATGCCGTTTCCGGTGGAAAATCCTCGTCGATGACGATCCCTCTTGTGCATGGTGAAAACGTGGAAGCCAGGAGATGGTATAGTGGTGTGGTGTGTGGTGGTGGTAGGGCGCGGCATAACCGTCGCTTCTCTCTGATCAATACGCCACCGACCCTCTCTCTCGCTCTCTCTCTTTAGCTTTCGGTCTTGTTTCTTCCCGACGCGTGTTTCTCTCTTTCTCCCTTCGTCCAGCGTGCGTGAAATTACACGCGTCGTAGCCCCTGCACGCTAATACACCGCCTGCGATAAATAGAATCAGCGTTTTTAACTTTGCCACGTTTCTCTCTTTCACTCTCCCTCTACGATTTCGAATTTTCCTGACACAATCGATTTACAATTGTACTAGAAGAACTGTTTACTATTTATCAACGTTTTCCTGAAAACGCGAATATTTCCATCCTATCGGCACGTAACGCACCATTAATTAGGACTCTGAATCATGACTGCATTCTTCGTGTATGAGCACGCTGTTGCATTCCCAGCGAAAGGTCAACGCGATCGTCCACGTCGTCTATCCACCTTCTGTTCTCTTTTTTTTCAGATACTAAATCCTCTGATTCTGTGATCCCGCAGTGATTCATAACACTGTTGGCGCTCGCAGGTCTGCGAAACGCGATGTTTGATCTTTCGACATTCTTTCGCGAGCTGCGTTGTATCATTTGATTTTTGTTGTCAAGTACAAAAAATGTCTTTACGTCAGCGAAGACAACGAATTCGATGCTTTCGTATATAAGCAACATTCCAAACATGTATGAATATTTGTAAATGCACGCTTTCTGTTCAGGATGCCCGGAAAGCAGCATGCGACACGACGCTGGTGCAGGCCACGTCGGGCATGGAGCCGATTGGTCGGATACAGATGCGCACGAGACGCACGCTGCGCGGTCACTTAGCCAAGATCTACGCAATGCATTGGGGCAGTGACTCGAGGTAGTGCTAGTTCGATAATTAGAATCTTAGAAGTTTATACGATCCAAGACTTCTTCAAAACAACTTGACCGTTTGATTAAGTAGAAACCTAGTGTCCGCATCCCAGGACGGCAAGCTAATCGTATGGGACAGTTATACCACGAACAAAGTCCATGCGATTCCCTTGCGATCATCATGGGTGATGACCTGTGCGTACGCGCCGTCAGGCAGCTACGTGGCCTGCGGTGGCCTGGACAACATTTGCTCCATCTATAGTCTTAAAACAAGGGAAGGAAACGTGAGAGTCAGCAGAGAGCTGCCGGGACACACCGGGTACCTGTCCTGCTGTCGATTCTATGACGACAACCAGATCGTCACTAGCTCCGGGGACATGACTTGGTAAGGGAGTTCATCGATCATCCTACAATGCAATCCTCATCCCTTCTATTGGTCACTTGATGGTCCCGATCAACCCTTTGCCTCGTTGAGCTGGACACTCGTATGAATTCAATTTAATTAAGATGCCCATCATTATGAAAGTGGTCTGAGTCATGTATTTCTTGTTTCGAGATATTTAAAGGAAAGCACTATCATGGATCATTATATAACAAGCACTATCTCACGGTACATGTTTCACAATACCGTGAAAATTATATTGAATCGATTATAAAATGAACTCATTTTTTCAAATTTGCACTTAGATCACTTTCATAATTATGGGCACAAATGGAGACTTGTGGATTGTTCCGAACGAACTAACTTTTGCGACAATTTTCTTATGAACATTTGCTTACTAAGACAAGGAGTTGTAAAGCTAAACCTGGTTCCTACGCAGCTGCGGTGAAAGAAGTCTGTAGAGGTCCACGTATTTCCTTTGTCCCCCCGGTATCTTGCATTCCAATTGGTAATTATGTCACCTGTGGAACTGTTCGAACTCGCCTGTAACGGATACTCTTCTTTTGCTGAACCAGTGCCCTGTGGGACATCGAGACAGGCCAACAATGTACCTCGTTTATCGGTCACACGGGAGACGTGATGTCTCTCTCGTTGGCACCAGACACCCGCACATTCGTATCCGGTGCGTGCGACGCTAGCGCAAAACTCTGGGACATCCGCGAGGGATGCTGCAAGCAGACTTTCCCGGGTCACGAGAGTGATATCAACGCTGTCACGGTGAGGATTATTTGGCTTTCTCAGTTAATCAATTTAAAGCGGGAGACAGACTAAAAGAACTGAAGAAATGAAGCTCGTATCTCATTTCTTGTTGGTTTAACATCGTCTAGAAAGAAATGTGATATAAGGTTTCGCAATCTGGCTAAATGACAAGTTTGCTCGCAGAAAGTGTGCGATTAAGCGGTTAATCAAGCATTGATTTGATAAACAGTTCTTCCCGAATGGATACGCTTTCGCGACGGGTTCGGACGACGCGAGTTGCAGACTGTTCGACATCAGGGCGGATCAACAACTGTCTATCTACAGCCACGACAGTATTATCTGCGGAATCACGAGTGTAGCGTTCAGCAAGAGCGGTAGATTATTGCTGGCCGGTTACGATGATTTCAACTGCAACGTTTGGGATTCGATGAAGGTTGAGCGAGCCGGTACGTTGTCCTCGATTCTCTATTAACAGCGTTCAGAGAGAAGAGAAATTTCATTTTCAAGCCCTTCTCTCTCTGTTTATCCTTACTTCTCTTGCAAAAAGAAAAGATCTTTGTTCCTGGTAAAATAGTTCAAGGCATACACAGAGAAGCGAAAGCTGTACTTGTACACAACGCACGAGATACTCGGCTCGAATTGCTCGCTAATTAGATTAGCAACACAGGCCTTCTGCGATTAACGTCTCTTCGCTCCGAGACGAGGGGACATTATCGTTCTCACGTTAACTCTTTGTTTTCTATATTCCTGTCCTCCGTCTGAGCTGGGATACTGTGAAAAATTTTACATCCAATGGCGGCTCTGAGAAGCCACTGAAAATTGTTGTACCATTATTGAAACTATTGTTGACATTAACTATGTTGGTATCTAATCAATTACGAAACATTTAAGTACTGTATGAAGTATTATTTTCATATTGACAGAAAGAAAAAATCATATAGAATGGAATTATTCTAGCTAGAAAGAAATGTTTAGTTTTCCAGTTAAAACAGCTCTGATAATGATATGTTAATGTTTAGAGGTGTTAGGGGCAATGTGTCAGAGGATATTCTGTGAGTTGTGACGAAGCTCGTTTAAATCTGAGTACCCTGATCAACAAGATTACCGCTATAAAAGATAAACATAAAAGAGTGTCAATTATGGTCTTAATAAACTGCCTATCAAACCGTGTATATTATATAAAAAATTTGTAAAACACCTGCCAATTATATACATTGCCCCGTAATAGAAACATTAAATATAGAGGCTGTGTTAGACTTTCTGGGATGTATTAGAGTTCAAATTTAACGATAGATATTAAGAAAGAATATTAAACTGTTACATCGCAGACAATCTGACTATTTAAGGAACTGATTAAGGGTTGAAGGGATTAACGTGTCAACTAGGTAAGGTTAGAAGGTGTTAGGCACTCGAACAGTTGTGGTTTTTGTTAAACAGGAATCCTGGCGGGTCACGACAATCGCGTGTCCTGCCTTGGCGTAACGGAGGACGGCATGGCAGTGGCGACGGGCTCCTGGGACTCGTTCCTACGTATTTGGAACTAACTTGGGGTTCACCCCAAGTCGTTCCTCCAAAGAACCAACTGCAACCAATCAGCATACAGTATAAGCATTAAGTACCACCACCTGACCACCGAAGTCGGCGTGTCCGTATCCTCGATGGAGGCGAGCTACTCGCCCGGTTCACCGGAGTTGAAGTTGATCAGAAAGTTTGGACCACCGACAGACACCAGCAGTAGCAGTAGCAGCAACAGCAACAAGAGCAAGAGTAAGAGCATGATCGGCGGAAAATCGAAGAGCAAGGCCAACAAAACCGATAAGAAAGGCTACGAGGCCGGGAACAGTGGCGGCAGCGGGAACAACACCAACACCAGCAGTAACAGCAGCAACGGTAGCAGCGAGTTCAAGAGCGTTTTGGGTTGTGGTGTCAAAAATGACTACCGGAGAAGCGTCGTCGATTTAACCTGGCGACGCGGCAAAGTCGGCGATAAGATCACTCGTGAATATCAACGCTTCTAGCACGAGAACACTGTCGTCCGAAAGAAAAAAAAACCGTAATTATTCTTATCCAAATGACGATCGAGATATTGAGAGTGAGAGATAGAGCGAAAGATAAGCGAGAGCTAGAGAGAGAGAGAAAGAGAGAGAGAGAGTAAGATTGAATGTAAGAGAAGCGTGAATGCGAGACTAAAAAAAACAAACGGCGGAAAGGAGAGCAGTACCAAGGCACAACAAGCCAAAAATCTCTTCTGACACGCCGCGATCGCACACTTCGTTCTTCTCCTACTCCCCCGCACGTTTCTCTACTACAAACTTGGCGAGCCTTCGATGAGCACGTGCTGTTACCACGTACACACGCATACGCTCCGATAGCTTCTTCTCCTCGAAGACGATATCTTCCCGCTCGAAGGTTTCTCTCGGACGATCAACCCAATATCACCAGCAGCTACTTATTCGATGCTCGTCAGGGCATTTTCATTACCAGGGAATAAATAGAAGAGGATGACAAACGGATGTCCCGAGCGTGTTCACTGCCGACGAAGCGCCAACAACAAGGCTGCTCTCACGGTGGTTGATGATTTTCATACGTTTTTTCTCGACACGCACCGAACCAGAATCGTACCAGGCGAGACACGATGAAAGAACGAAAACACGGTCGCTCGTGCCCGGCACAAAAGCAAACACGGATCATGAGAACTCTCTCTCTAATATATATATATATATATATATACATATATGTATGTACAATGCATCATACGCGTGGCGCACACACCCTCTACATACACATGAACACGTAAACACTACAAGACGTATGTCGACGACGAGCAAGCCAAGGTTACGATAATCTCGTATATTGCATTCAAACCTACACGCACATCGTACGCACGTGTATTCAAGATACGTACATAGGGAACTACATAAAACATACATTCGCACAGAAACGCGCGCGACTACCGTAAACAAAAGGCATCCGACATCGACGCACGTAACGACGTGCAAGTCACGCACATACATACATACGCGCACACGTATCCTCGGATCATGTCAACCATTTATGATTTTCTTGTAACGCTCTCGTTTCTCCCGATTCTCTTTTTCTTTTCTTTTTTTCCGTTCGATCTTTATGTGTGTGTTTCGTCGTAATCCAACGATCTATGAGACCCGGAGAAAGGATAGAGATGAAGCGTCGGTTTCGACGATCGTCGAGCACACATCGATACCTTTGATTTTTATATATGTATCGTTATTTATTTTGTATAGACCTCTGTTACACGGACCATCCCACTCGCACCTTTATTCTTCGTCTACCTCCAACTACTATTTCTCCCCCATTTTGTTTTTCTCCCATTAAGTATGAATGTTCGAGTCTTTTCCAAGAGAGTGAACGTGTTTCGGATGTATTCATAATTGCGAGGATGAGCGAAAGGTCTCGAAGGCGCGGCCCAATTGCCAATCAAAACGCGAGAAACCATGCGCGAGAGAAAGAGAAAGAAAGTAAAAACACCGGAGACACAGTACGACACTACACCCCTGCACCCCCGGAGAAGTTCGGCCAATTCTCACCACGCAGCACCTTATCGTCGAAGTATTCGAGGAAATTCACGTATATGGGGATCACGCACACAGACACACCGTCGAGAGCCCAGGAGAGTAGCAAAGAGTTGTTCAGGACAAGTTGAATCGGAGAGAGTGTGTCCGGGAGTAATTTCCTCACCCGTGTGTAGTATTACGAGCGGCGTCGAAGCATGAAGAGAAAGGGGATGTTTAATGTAACGTGTAATCGTTTAGTTTGTAGACTCTACTCCCCGATCCTCCAATCTAGATAGAAAGCAGCGAGACCGAGAAGAGTTCCTCCTAACTCTCGCCGGACAAAGCGGAGTCCTTTTACACACGCACAGAAACGTACACGACGAACACTCTCTCTCTCTCACGCACACATACTACACGCATACAACAAGTACACGATTTCCTTGGCTCGGTCCAAGCACCGAGACAAACAAAACAATGTCCTCGAACGCACGAAGAAGGCACGTGTTCTCGACGAGAAAAAGTCGTCCTAGAAGTTCCTCTGAAATAGGACCCAAAGAATCACATTGATCGAAGCTACGGACCGCGAGACCAAAACTCTCTCTCACCCCCTCGTCGTTCTTTCGTCTCTCATCTTTCCTCCATCCACCCTCAGTTTCCCTCTCCCCCCCCCCCCCCCCCCCCCCCCCCCCCCCCCGCATCCTCCCCACACATTGTAAAACTACGTTAATTTCTCATTCATTCGTTTCGTACGTATTTTTGTTACTTCCTCGTCGAGTTTCTTCATCTTTGTTCCTCTCTGTCTCATCATCCTTCATTCGTCGTCATCTGCGTCAGCGTCATCGTCATTTTTCATCCTCATCGTCTACCCCTCACGCCCCACCCCCTCATCTGTCCTCTTTTTGTCGGAAAAAAATAGGTGTTTAAACTGTGTATGCATTTAAAGTAATAATATTAATGATACTGATTAATATTAATATTAACGATGATTGTAATTTATAATTATTAATATTTAATATATAAGTATCTAAGGAGATAACGATGGATCCACTTGTTCAGTACCGCAGGATTACGGTCCGATCGCTTTCCGGCGACCACGCTGCCATAAACCGTGTCTTTTTAGTCGTCTCTTCGACCCCCGAGAGCAGCGCGTTTTTCTCACTCTTTCCGTGGATTTGTTTTTCGGTTCCATTGCATTGGACGACGTAGCCCGTGGCTTCGTCCGCATTAGTTTCTTCTATTCTATTTGTTTTGGTTTTTTTCTTTGTCATTTTTCGTTTCGACCGTTCGTTAGCAGTGCCTCGCGTAGATCGTTTTCCCGAGTGTTCTCCGACCGTTTCTGTTTTCGAGTATCGTGTTCTTTGGCAGAGAGAGAAAGGGAGGGAGAGATAGATAGTGAGAATGAGAGTGTGAGAGTGAAGCGTGGCTTCCGGAACGCGAGCAAGCAGCAATTGTTTTCCTAAAGAACAAAAAATAAATAAAATACGGGGACAGGCACGTAATCTGACTAAGAATTGTTAAGAATAGAACCAAGTAAATCTCTGAGAAGTTTCTAAAGGCGTTTCAAGGAGCCTCAACGGAACCTTCACTTTCTTGAACGGTAAACAACAACAAAAAAAAAGAAAACGTTTATAATCGGTTTTTTGATATAACTCTTTTTCGACTAATCTCGCTTTACGTCACACGCCTCCATATCTTCTAGCGACCAATTAGGCAAACGAAGGGAAAATAAAAAAGAGGAAAAAAAGAATACACGATCGTTGTTCTCTCCGCGTCAAACGAGAAACGGAGAGCGTCCATCTTCCTTCGGGATGCTCGCGGAAGAAAATAAATGTCCTCTTTGACAAAAGAAAGGACATTCGATGACGAAGGAAGAGGGATGAAAGATGAAAATCGAGAAAAAAGTGGAATAATAATAATAATGATAAATGGAAACAGAAGATCTGTGCTTTTTGTATTTCGCGATTCCGTGGCCTCTCGGTGGAGGCTTCTCATTTTTGTATTTCGAAGCCTCGAGCCACAGAAGCAATATGGTTTCTTATTCTTTGTACGAATACGAAAAAAAATATATATATACATATATATTTACTGTCGACGAATAGCATGCAAAATTAACGATTTATTAAGTCTCTAGTCATAGCGCAAGAGAGAATGCAAATGAGAGAGAAAGAGAGAGAGAGAGAGAGAAAGTATGAATAAAAAGAGTGAGAGAGAGAATAACACACCGGAAGACTAGCTAAAAGTTTTTGCGAATGCAGATAAACGCACGTTACGTCGTTTTGTTTCGTTCGCTTTCCGTTCTCGGATTCCTTTCGAAACGTCTGTTCTTGTTCACGTTGGGCAAGCATAAGTGTGCGAGGAACCGTTCTTTTCTCTTCTTCGTTCGAATTCCTTTTCTTCGTTCGTTTCTCTTTTTAAGAAAAAAAATATGTTTCGTTGTTCGAGCGCATGGGAACACAATTTATTAATTGCGACGCATCTCAGCGGCCGACAGAAAAAAAGAACAAAAAAAAAACAAAAACCACGGCGTGAAAGCAACACAGAAGGAATCAGCCTTTTTTTGGAAATCGTAAGAGTATAAAGGTGAATAAAAAATACTTGGAAAAAAATCACACGTTTGGCGTTTCAGTTATTTGTTTCGCAAACCGTCGTTATTTTTTCCGTTATTGATTCTCGCCGTCCCCCCTCCATTCTTCTTTCTCTTGAGTTCGGTTTTCGATTTGAATTCGCTTAGATCTCTTGGGTCCTATTTCGCTTCGTGGAGAATCGTTTGTCCCAGTGTGAACGCGAGAGAAACGAGCCGAGGAAGAAACAAACAGAACAAAGAGGAAATTCGTGACGCCGACACGAGTAATTTTTTTCGGTGACTTGATTTCGCGATGGACGAGCCATCCAGGAATACTGCCTCTTTCAAGTTACGAGCGAATATATTATAGTATATATACACACACACACATTAATAAAAAAAGAGAAAGAAACATTTATGCTGTTGTAAGAGTGGCCAAACGACACGAAAGTCGAGACTGCACGTTAAAGGACGAAGATCTTCAACCCACAAAAGACAACAAAAACGAGACACGTCGTCGCTGTTAAATGGTAGATAGCTACAAAGATTTCATCACTTTTTTATATATAAAAAATTAAATATAGAAGGATAATAACAACAATAATAATGATAAAATTATCGTCGACGGTTAGATAGCTCGTTCGAGTGTGATTCTTCGTGGACAATACAGACACGAAGTCGTTTTTACTGTCCCCGTGGACACACGTGGATCGTGGAATCCTGGAGGAAGACTCTTTGGGATTTAGAACGACTCTAGGAGAGTGATCCTGGATGTTGTAACGCGTTTCGCGCCTCGTGGGTGCCCTTATTCTCGTTCATGAAAGTTCCGAATGAAGGTCACAGAGCGTCCAGGCCGACGAAGCTGATCTTTATGGGAGTGGTCTTGTTTCTAGGATGGTGAGGGTGCCGAATGCGACTTCTCATTTTTCGATAATGCAGAAATGGGGAATGTCAGTAGTCAAAAAATCATTCTAGGCCGCAGTCGCTCTCAAGAGTTCTATTTTCAAATTTACGAGGCGTAATCTACATTATTCGGAAGCATACAACTGTAAACACAAAATTGGACTTCTATGGGTGATTGCAGCACGGACTGATCTTTTCTATAGCGCTTTTGTCTACTGAAAAACCATCCACCTTCGCATTATTAAGAAACGAGATGCTTACTCCAAGAAACGAGTCTACCCGCTTATGTGAACGGGAAAAAAGTCATCGAATACTTTATTCAACTCAACCCCTGTTTCTTATTTTTCATTTGGCCCGCGCGTCGATACACGCGACCATCTCCTCCAAATCCCCATACGAAAAACCCATACAGCTCTCCGACACACATTGCATCCCTATCGATCGAGCGACGCATTGTACGCGCGCACCGTACATTCGGCCCGGACGAAATGCTCTCGAGATGAATTCGTCCCGCGAAAACCAAATACTAATCAGATCCACAATTTTTATCCACATTTTGCGACATAATCCCTAACATTGTTTATCTTAAGATTTCAACGCTGATCGCGACAAATGTGCGACTCCACGAAGATCGAGAATTTGAATAACTTTGTTCGAGAAGAAATGTCCACTTTCTGTTTGAAGATGCTCGAGAGGTTCGCGCGAGTCTGCTTTTCTCGCTATACTAGTTCGAATTTGCAATCATGCTGGCGAGATCTGCCGCACAAAGTCACGAAGCGCAACGCCAATTACCATTTATCTATGGAGATGATATTTAAGATGGGATTACCGAATGATTTATTATCAGCTCATAAATCTTGTTGTCTTATCACTAGACAGCGGATCTGGATGCGAAACAAACAGTTTCTTCTTGAATCGCAACCAACTGGAGTGAGATAGAAATTTAGTTTCTTCCTTGTCATTTCTAATGGTTCAAGATAATAGACCTGTATTGTTTAAATTCTTGTAATATTTTTACGGTTTCAAATTACTGCATAGAATCCGCTGTCTACTTATCACCAGACAGTGCTCACCGTCGACATATCTCCGGGAAGCATTCGCTTGCGCGTTATCTCGATGGTTTCCGTTCGGTTGGACCTTGGTGACTCACCAAAAACTAAGAAACAAAAAAAACGCACGATGACAATCCTCCTTAACAAAGCAAATGAAGATAGAACAAAAAAAAATGGCGTAATCGATCGTAGAGAGTACAAAGACGAGCAACTTTCACGGGGGGACCGTGAGAAGAAGCCTCCGTTGCACTCGGCGTTGCACTCGGCGTTGCAGTCGGAGCCGGGAGAAGTTAAAAGTGCACGGACCCGCTTGCATTATCGTTGCACAATAAAAAGGCGGACCCCGACGCGACGGGCGCGCGAAGGCTCGTCTAAAAATAGGGAACAAGAAGTACGCGAAGAATCAACGAGAATCGACGCGTTATTTTTCTCGGACTAGAAATAAAAGAAGACTGACAAGCGCTCGAACAATGGCTGTTCGAAATTAACGCAAGAATCTTTCTCTCTCTCTCTCTCTTCTCTCCTCTCCTTCATTTCCCTGGCATCACCACCGTCGTCAACAATCTTTTGCCACCGTTCGCCTCTGGTTTCGCATGATTGCAAATTCGAGGAACATTCTAGCGCGTTTTTCATTCGTCGTTTCGAATTCTTCAATCGACCGCGCCACACACTCTCCGGGCCAACGAGGAAGACAGGAAATTCCTCGTCTCCCCCTCCCATCGAAGTCGCCGTCATGCTTCTGGATCACTGAACAATGACAGTGAATAATAATCTTTCAACCCCTAAGCGGTTGGAGGATCGATCGAGTTAGATCGCAAGCGGCGAACTTTCCGAGACTCCTTTTTTCCAAAGCGAGTCGACGATAAACACTCTTTATTACTAAACAAAATAAAAAAAGCGTAGGCGTTTAAGCTAACTCTTTCTCTGTAAACGTGTTAAGAGCTGTCACGCATCACATAACTAATTAACACTGGCGGAAGTCACAGCGACAGACACTATAACAATACGATAATAAGCGGGATTATGCCCGGTGGGACGCGCGCCGAGATGAACCGAGTCCGACGTCCACGATCTGGTTAACCCTTTGACGAATCAACTTTGTTGGCGCCCGTTTTTTTATTGAAACTTTTTAGCAAAATGCATTGTTTCGCTCGTGACGAACAGGTCGATTTTTTTACTGTGATTTTTACTAGGATATTTTCTACCGAGATATCATTTCGTATTTTTTTCCATACGGTGAAGAGTCTATGCAATAGTCAATGGTTAAACCTGTGATTGTCGGGAAGAACGATGCATGTCACGAATTTTCACTTTCGAGATATTGTTTAAAATTTTAGTCGAGTTAAGGTTAAATTGGATTATTTTTTAAAGCCTTTCGAATTTGTTCTTAAAAGTAAACTGAAACTTTTTGAAATTGTGACATGCGGTGTTTTTCCTCGCAACCACAGGAACATGGTCGATATTACGATCGTGGAAATCGTAAAAGCTGATAATAGGAAATTCCAACGGTAAGGGTTTCTACGTACTCCGCTTGCTAAAATGTATCATCAGGACTTAAGGGGTTAAATCGTTACCCAGGTATCCGAGGTGCACCTGTTCTAAAGGATCGTCGATGGCCGGTTTCCGGACACCCGGTATAGTCCAGGAAATAACTTACAATTAGGGAGCAACCGAATGCGTGCGTGTGCGAAAGCAAGAGAACGCTGTACGAAGAATTCTACGACTGATGTGTGTGGACGATTTTTGCCTGATTTCTGCAAGAGAGAAAGAGATAAAAACGATAAAGAGAGATTCGAAGACAGCACGAATGCGAGGATGAGTGGACAATTTATAAATCTACTATTGTAATAATTATAGAGAGACAGTGGAGTATAATGTATCTGTGCGTTTCTTTACTTCCTGCAAGTGAGCTAAGAGAGGCAGCGAGGTATAGTTCTTAAATGCACGCGAGCAAAGAATTACGTATCTCGCGTTTAGGCGTGTTTCTCGCGACACCAGTCGAACCGAACGGAAAATAAAAAAATCGCGAATCGACTTAAACAATGATAGATAAAACGATGGGAGTGAACGGTGTTCGACGATAGACGCGAACGGGAGGAGTGTTTCGTTCCGATATCATCCTATATAAACGTAATCAAGTGTCATAAACGAGCTTTTCGCGCAAGCTTTATTTGCGAGGATACAGGGAGAGCTGAAAGAGAGAATTCTGAAGAAACCGCTCGAGAAAATACGTCCTCGGGAACGACGACGACGACGAACTTATGGAACGTCGGAAGACTATTGTTTCGTTTGCAAAAGCAGATCGTCATTACACATAATTACGGATTAATTATTCTTACTATTCAGATACAGTTCATCGGATCACCGCCATCATCGTTATTATTATTATATAATTGATGTGAGTGTGGACAAAAAATGAACAAAATAAAGTGTACGTAGTAGAAGCACCGTCTACCTTGACATCCATCGTTTAGGTTAATCAAGAAACATCTTTTTTCTAACCCTCCGGCTGTCGCCAGCGATTTTCAACCTCACCGTTTTGTCCTGAAGTTGCTCGTAATCTCATTCATTTGCAATTTCAAATAACAACCGCGACCGCGGGAGGGTTAACGAAACTCGCGAAAGCATTTTGCTAGCAAAGTCTTTTTATACAGTCGACAGACTTTTCTCGGCTTGTAGTTTCGTTCGAAAGGCGAGAGAACGCAATATATTCTTTATTTCA
This sequence comes from Lasioglossum vierecki, assembly GCA_028455595.1. Lineage (NCBI taxonomy): Eukaryota > Metazoa > Arthropoda > Insecta > Hymenoptera > Halictidae > Lasioglossum > Lasioglossum vierecki. Next base: position 10,524,850 of record CM052337.1, read on the forward strand.
ATACAAGAAGAAGAAGAAATACAGAGATGCGTTTTAACTTACACAAACCTATGCTCGTTCGCATGAATCGTTTCTTATCGCGATTCACAGGAATCGATACAAGTCCTCGATCGTTTAACCGAACGATCAAGAGCCCGTAGAAGTTCACTTTCTCTGGACGATCCGCATCTCTAAACTTTTCCTCATTTTTCCACTATTCTCTTCATCTGCGATTCCACTCTCCTGTTCATTAATCTCCTCGATCAACATTTTTTTCTTGGTTTTGTCCTGCGAAGTTTCTTTACCTTCACTGTCATCTCCCTTTTCATTTTCAGAACCTTTCTTTGATTCCGGATCATCGTCCTCTTTCAACAGGTCCCTGAAGAACTGTCTGCTACCGTCGACTTGCTGAAAAGAACACGAAACCTTCACAATTTCGTTGCAGAGACAATCTGGTAAGCAGTTGAAAAATTATTCTAAAATGAGTTTACATAATTGATCGATTTGGAGAACGAGTAACGTCGTGTCCTAATTACTGACCTTGCTATTAGACGACTGCTTCAAAATCGATTTCCCAGCAGCCATAGCATCCCTGGAAACCTTCATCAATTTCTCTGCCGATTTCTTCCCCTTCTCGATCTCCTCAGCGCTTTTCGGCGCGTTTATGCTCTTCAATATCCTTTCCTTCAAGGCAGGATCCATATCGAGATCCTCAAACTCTCCGACCTGATGTTCGGGTTCTCTAATTTCGTCCTCGTTCGCCGGACTCTCCGAAAGCACCTCGATCAATAGCTGTGTTTGTTTTTTCTTCGCTTGTTTCGTCTCCCTTGACGATTCATCGTCGTGTTTCTTTTCCTCGTGATCTATCCCGAGCTTCTTCATGAAATCCGGTTCGATCAGCAGCTTTCTTTTGTCGTTCATCTGCTCTAGATGCTCGCAGAAATCTTTGTACAGATCCTGCTCGCTCTTCACCGTCGATCTATCTGCCCTGGCGGTTTCGGATTGTTGTAACAGCTGGGCCATTGATTGAATATCTGCGAACAAAATGTTTTTAATAACCGTTTCAAAAACTATACTTTCCTATTGACGGTTTCACTTACCACAGACGTTCGAAGATACTTCTCGAAGTCGATCCCTTTTAGAATCAATTTTAACTACCTCTTGAGATCCTTTCGCACTCGAAGACCTAGCTGAAGACATTCCTGCAGCGGTGGATTCAAAGAAGTCCTCGTGATTCCCAAACGTCCAGCTGTACCTTTCCCTATCGTTGATCAAACTCTCAATACACCTCTCGATCAAAGGCGACTCTTTCTGCAAGAACTTCTTCGCTGCCTTCATAGCGTGCCTTCTACACCTCTCGGCAATCTCTCGACCGTTTTTCCGACTCTCAGAAACCCTCTCAGAATCCACCTCCTCTACCAAATGCGATTTCTTGCTAACCATGTTGAGACACTCGCAATCATGAATCCTTTTTCTCGCGTTCGAAGCTTGATTGTTCCACCTGTCGCCAGAGTCTTCTCTGACAGAATTCTCTGCTACTTCCGAGAGCTCGCAGAATCTCTCGGACACATCATCCTTCGAGGAATTCACAGTTTCTCGTTTGTGATTGGAACTCGTAGATCCGTCATAAAGATCGATCACAGTCTTTACCGATTCGTTATCCGATTCATCGTCCTCTATCGAATTTGTCGTTCGAAGATCGTTAGTCGCTTCAATAACAGGTTCCCTTTTCAGTAACGTTTGGCAATTTTCCAACTTCGAGGAACCTGATGGAATTGAAGTGGAAGAAACTCGCCTAATCGCGCCGCCTACCCTCGCTGTCTCTTCGACGGCCTCTTCGGATTCCTCGATAGTCAACAGCTCGTGAAAACTGCGAGACTTCAAACCACGTTTCGCGTTCCTCTGATCCTTCAGCTCCAATTCGTTCAGCAATGAATTCAACACTCCTCCTTCTTTATCCTCTTTCTTCGATTCCACGAATAATTCGTTCTCGTCGTCGGGATAAGGTTTCACGTGCTGCACGAGGACTTTAGGACACTCCTTCAGGTTCATCAGATCGTAGACTCCTTCCCTCTTTTCCTCAGCCTGTTCTTTCTCCGGGACCACGTCGTTTGGATCTTTTTCTGGCGCGGCGTCAACGATGTCAATTTTTCGGGCGCTCGAAGTACCCTGTGGCTCCTGTTGCTCCTTTTCCGTTGCTGTCCCCCTCGACTCTTCCCTTTTTCTCATGATCTCCATAATCTTCAGCTTCCTCTCCTTCGTGCACCACCATCTGAAATCGTCGTCACGTTTCGTCGTCGTGGATCGCTGCTCCTCTTCCTGTCGATCATGATCCTCGATGTTGATCGCCGGCCGAGCATCCTCCTCGCCCCAGAATCCTTTGACATCGCCGTTCTCGTACACGATCTTATTGTCTTCGACGAACTTCTCCATACCGGCGCAGAACTCTTTCATGTCCTCCCGTATGCTGGTCAGCCGACTGGTCAATGGATGTCGATCGCCTTTTCTTCGGTAATCGACCGAAATATCTTTATAAGCGCTCGCATTGTCCACGCTGGTTTCCTTTACTTCATTGTCCGAGCAGCCTCTGTCGCAGGAAACGCCGCTGCTCGAGAACAGTTTCCCTTCTCCGCTTTCTGAAAGAAAGGAGAAACTGGACTGGCTAGCCATCTTTTTGGAAAATCAACGTTTCGCCTGGAAACGTTTCAATCTGGACCCAAAATGGTTGAGACCGGAAGACAATCGTGTGGGTGTGCCTCGAGACAAACGAAATTTAAAGTCTCCCTGCCCGTTAGCATCATAATTTTGAAATTGCAACATATGAAAGATACCTATTGTTATTAATCCTGTTTTTTATAAATAGAACAGGAGCTTCGAGGGGCGATGGTGAGGGTCCTTTCTTCGATTCACTCACCACCGCCATATTCTCGAGTACGGCCACGCATGTTCTTGGAATACCATTGTTTTTAATCCTGTATCATGAAATATTACCGTACCTCACGGTTCTCCTAGGGTATTACGCGATATACCTGTAAAGGACGTTATAGCAAGCAAAAAACGTAAGCGAATCTTCAACCCCGACTGATAAGAACACGTGCGACGGACCCATGGAAGCGGCGAGCGGATTACCCTAATAAACACGTCGTTTACGACCGAATACAATAACAAAAGGAATTTCTTTGACAGCTTCCCCAATTCTCAATGTAAACTCCTGTAAAGTCCTCGTGCAATTAACAGACGCTACTTTTCCCCACCTAAATCCACCCTTAACCGTTCACGAAAAACCGAGGTGACAACCGCAGTATTATTTCGACCGTGGCCGGAGTAACTTGTTGTTGTTCGCCGTCACTATTTTGGATATGTGTTGTTTTGTGTTTTGCAGTGTCCTATTAATTCGACGAAGAAACAAAAGATTCTGAAAAACTTGTAAGTACCTATACTTGACATTTGTATTTTATAACACCAAGATTAATATTCTTATGTGTAAAAATTGATATAAGGTATTACTTCATACTTTGCTATTTATGATCCGAATGGGCACGGAGACATTCGCTCGGTACGTGCCTAGCGACGAATCCCTTTAAATTTCGTTTGTCTCGAGGCACGCACACGATCATGTTCTGCCTCATCGACACGGTCGTGTGAACCGTAGTAGTAGGCTTTCGTCTACACGTGTAATTGTACAGAATTAAATTTTGCAAGAACTTTAACAGCTTATATCTCAATGAATATTTATTTGCTAAATGTGGCTCCTTTCAATCTTTTGTGAGTAGAAGGTATCGATGTAAAAAGAAACTTTGACAACAATTTTCTTTGTTATAAAAAATTTTACGGCAAGTTTCTTTTATAAATGAGTGCAGACGTGTTAGATTCACTCCTAGAACGGATGACCATTACATTTTATACATCCTGTACAAAATGGTGAGTCTAGAAGTACCATTGCCATTTGACAGGACCCCGAAAAGGCAGTATAAGAAGCCCGTACCTGTTGTCCAAGTTTCGTGAGTCGCGACGAATTGCTTCTTGTCGCGGTGATCGTGCTCGGATTCGGTATGTAATTTATTATCGTCCTTCTTCGGGTGGTTCGCGCAAGACCCAGCAGTAATTTCGGTCTCGTTGCTCGTCTCCGGGACAAGTTTCTCGTAATGGGCCAGTTCTCTTCCCAGAGCATGACCGCCAGGCGGATCCTCCAGGCTTCTCCGACCGTCCAAAATTTGCTTGGCCATCCTCTTCCGTTCCGCGTCCCCTGCCGTGTATTCCTGTACCTCTGTTATCTCTTCTATCAATTTCGCAGGTGTCCTCGTCGGGTTCTTCTTCTCCGATTTCTCCTTCGTCGAAAAACGAAACATTCAAACGTCGGACGATCATGAATTGCATGAAACGCTCTGACCATTTTAAAATCCTCGTTCCTCGCGCACTGCACGCGAATGCAACGGGGATACTTTCCGAGTTACCAAGATTACTGAATTTTTACTTGTTCTGTTAGTTGTCTACCGTTAGCTGTTCAGGGCAATTTTCTCTTTTGTAGTTAAGAGTTCAAAATGACACTTTTGGGTCAGTGTTTTCAACAAATAACAAGATTATTAGATATTATGTAAATAAAGTGGAACAGCATTAAACAGCGCAGAGAATTTTATATTCTATGATTTCATGTACAGAAAAGACTATATAAAATAACTTGATCTAGGTTTAAGAAATGTCTTGATTTTCGAATTAAAATTGTATCGAGTCGGAAGGGTTCGGTCAGCGATACGTTTCGTGTAGGCGTTTTTGGAGGGGTTTCGAGAGATCGAAAAAATACCTGCGTTCTCCAGGGCAACAAAAGCTCCGCGCCGGTGGCTTTCCCTTCTTCCTCCGCCATTGGCCTCCTTCCGTCACTTTTCTCGGCTCGTTTTTGCCCCGTCCGATCGTCCTCCTGTTCGTTCTCCACCTCTTCTTCATCCGATGACGAGGACGCGGACGAGCCGGAGGAGGATGAGACGGCCGACTCGTTCTTCTTCTTCTCCAGGTGGAGCTTGAAGGTTCATCGCGAGTGAGAGAGCACAGCGGTGGCATGATGCGAGCGTGGGGTTTCACGTGGTGAATGATCAAATAGTCGATGGGGCCGATGGGTGATATTATTCGAAGCACGAATTCTGTACCAGACCTTGACAAAACTAGTTCTTACCAGTTGGTTGCTCGTGCACACAAGCTTGGCTACTTCTTCGTCGTCCTCCTTCGTCTTCTTCTTATCCTCCGCCTCCTTTTCGGACGTCCCGACCGGTTTGTACAGCTTCCTTTTGTTTATCAGGGCTTTCGAGGGCGGATCCATGGAACCACAGAGTAAACAGAGGCCAATTAAAAATAATAGATCAGCAGATTTCAGTAATCTCTGTTTGCTCGCGTGCTCTCTGAGAAGCTTCGCGGACACGGTAATTGTTCTTAAAAAAAAATCACGTCTATGCTTTTTTTGAGTATTCGCTCTCGAGAGCTTCTAGAATCGCGTCAGTCTCGGCGAAGATCTGGCCAGTACTTAAATGTAAGAAAAGCAGAAAATAGACTCGCTAGTTAGAATTTGTTTCTCTAAAAAATCATGTCGATGCTTTTTTCGAGCTAAGGATACGATCCGAGAGCATCGGAGGAGTTAAAGGCCAAACTTTCGATTTTTATTCACCTTGCACGCTGTCGTTGATTTTCTTCTGCTCCGCCTGGATCCAACGTCTCCTCTCAGCCTCCTCTTCGTCAGGCCCGCCTCGCATCCTACCTCGGTGACAGTTTTGTTAGCTTTTAACATCAAACACGAAACCATCTTCACGTGCAAGTCGAAACTGGGGTCAGATTTCGAAACCAGATCACCTACCATGCTTCTGCACAGGCACGGTCCCGTTCGAACACTGGCTTGTCATCCAAGTACTTCAGATTCTTGCATTTCAGGATCATTGTCTTTCGGTAGAGCTTAATCGCCTTCAACACTGGGTTGCCCATCAGGTACACCACCCTTAACTCTTTCATATCACCTAAAATCTGTCGACGATATTTTACTCCTAAGATATTATACGGAATCAAACATTTTCAACATTCTTTCATACAACATACTCTGAGGCGCCACTAAATTTATTTGCACTTAATAACTTTGCTACAAACTTTTCCATCTTGATTTGTATACATTCGAAAAAATTAGGAAGTACCATTTTTATTCCATAATATAGGTCCTGTAGTATTAACAAATCCAAAAATACCGAAATTAAGATGAAGCAAAAATTCCAAGAGAAATAATGAGATTCCGTCGATTCGTTGGCCAATCGATAAATTCGTTAATGCCATTTGAAATTGATTAAGACATGGTTGAAGCCAGATAGGATAAATTTGCAAAGCTAACTAGCGGTAAGAAAGATCGTTTGGTCGGTAGCAGATCTGGCAGGAGAATGTAACATCCTGATTGGCAAAAGTTACATCACTGGGGAGCGGTGGTCGTCGCGACGCCAGAGGCGGAACGATTAACGAGAACATAACGGACTCACGTTAACGACGTCTTCGGTGTCGATCCTGTTGTGAGAAACATCCAGCACCGAGAGCCTCTCGAGCAACCGGAGATGCTCGATGTCGGCGGTGTGTTGCAGGTAGTTGTGCGACAGGTTCAGACTATTCAGGAACTTCAGGCTATCTGCAAGCAAACAAGAAGCGGCGTCAAGGTCAAGGTCACCCCCCCTGGGGATCCACCACACAGCAAACGAGAGAGAGCTGTGCGCTGTGCGTTGGCCGACTCGGAGATTACCGAGATTCTCGATCCTCCGTATAGTGTTGTGCGAAAGATTCAGAGTGTCGAGTCTTGTCTGGTATTCCAGATTCTCGATCTTGTTGATCAGATTGTTTTGAAGGTACAGGCAACGCAGCTCGCTCTGATTCTCCAGATTCGCGATCTCACGGATCCCGTTGTTCTCCAACCATAAAGACTTCAGGCCCACGTACTTCTCCAAGTTCTCGATGTAGGAGAAACCTGGACAACGAGACGACCGTCAATTTTCACTTTTCATGTCCTCTATCGCTCGCTATTCAATCTCGAAATTATTTTTCCAGCTGGCTCTCACTTCTCTAACCCTCTCTAAAATATTTACCACACTTCACAAAGTAGCTCGAAATTTTCGTATACACTTCAGCATACTTCTACAAATTTTTATTCGAAACTTAACCCTTTGCACTCGTAGTTATTTTAATTCGAAAGTTAAACATCTCTTGTTACCTAGAATATTTTCATTCCCTATGATTTTCGAAATTTTATGGCTATGAAATAAATGTTTAGTTAGGAGTCGCCATTCGAGTGCCAAGGGATAAAACTCACCTTTGTAATGCAAGTATAGTACATCGTTCAAATAAGGAGTCTGATAAAGCTTGTGCTGCTTGCAGTGCTTCAGAATAAACGCCTCGGTCATTCTACAACCAAATCGTAACAATTTACCAAAATTATTATTGAAACCATCCAACGATCTCCACCGATCAAACTCTACCTGACACCATGTTGTTTCTCATCAAAATCGTACTGTTTTCCCTTGATGTACGTTCTCTCCGGTTCCCTGCACAGCCTCCAAAAGAGAGCGTCCTCAGTTTCAGCAACTATGTCTTCAACGATGTTGCTAACAATCTTCTCCTTCTCGGAAACATCAACTTCTTTGGTGTCCTCTTTTACAGGATCTCGATCTATATTTTCTTTAGCTATTTCTGTAAAGATTCTCTCAACTTTGCTCTTCTCCACTTCGAGATCTACTTCAGCTTTGACCTCTACTTCATCTTCAGTCCGTTCCTCATGGTTCTCACTGTTCTCCGTCATCGAGATGATCTGGATACATTCTTGCAGCATTTCCTTGCGGTGCTGCTCCTCTTCGACGAGATCCTTCAGTATGTTCTTCATCTTGAAGCTCTCTGCTACCTCGTCCTTCGTCAAAGGCATCTCAAGGTGCCTGTCTACTTCGGTCAAACTTTCGTCAGACTCACTGGACACTTCGTCAGAAGACGGACTCTTCTCTTCGAAAACTTTCTGCTCTGCCACGAGCTTTTCAACCTCGCTAAACTCGATCGACAAATCCTTCAAAGCCTCGTTCTTCCTGTTCTCTATCTCCGCCTTCTCCTCTGCGATTTTCTGCAGCACCTCCTTCACCTCTTCTTCAGTTTCCGGATGACAGGACTTCGTGATCTCTGCCAGCTTTTCTGTATACTCCTCGGAAGATCGTTCTTTTTCATTGGAATCACACTTTTCTACCTCTGAGCAGCTATCTACGATCATCGGACAAACATCTTTACATCCTGGATCATAATCTGTAGCTTCTGGATAAGGATCTTCATATCCTGGAACGGAATCTTCCAGGCATGCTCGATTGTTCAGTATCTTCGCTTCCATCTCTGGTTCTATGATCGTCTCCCTGAATTCGATGTAAGAAGACACGTTTACGTTCGATAAAGAATAGATCAGCTTCTTTGCGTCTTCGTCGGTATCGCTGGACGAAGCAGGATCGCCAGAAATCGTTTCACTGTGCTTCTGGTTCTCGGAGTCCTCCAATTGATCCTCTATATCAGTTTCACTAGAATCTTCCTCTTTGCCATCGCTATTTTCATTTTCCACACAAGACTGATGAGTTCTAGGTTCTATATTGTCTTCTAGGTTTATAGGATCTTTGATGTTAATCTTTGCATCACTCGCGTCACTCTTAATCTCTACGAAAGACACATCAGGCACGATAGATCTACTCTCAAGTGATCCATAGACATCGTCAACGAATTGCTCGCAGTACGAACTCTCGCAACAACTTTGGTTCTCGTTGTGACATGTGGTATCGCAGATTTCAGCGTCCTCGAGGAACAAAGTGTCGTCTAGGTCACTGTCGCTGTCTTTTTCCGCTTTTGTCGAGTTGTAGTAGGACAGATTTTCGCAAGTAACGTCGAAGGCAGCGTCGCTGTCGAAGTATGACAGCCAGCTGTCTTCGTTGTCTTCTTCGTGGATTGGATCAGGAGTTTGTTCGACAGTGGCCTCTTGACTGTCAGAGGCGGGCTCTTCCTTTTTCTCTGGCGAATGCGTCTTCATGAGAGCCTCCGATGCTAAAGACACCTCCAGTGATGAAGGCAGCATGTCTAGGTTCAGTGATGAATCCTTGAGAGCCTTTGGAAACAGATAAAGAAGGTTGGTAACACAGTGATCATTAGACTGGGCATTTGTATTTTGTTCACGGTGTACACAAATCGTTAAATTGATCCAGATTAATATTAATAAAAAACAAAATTTACTGAATGAGATAATCATCTTTAATCGTAGTACTGAAAATGTATTAAGAAAATGCAAAAAAAATCTAAATCTTACATAAACTTAAATTCAAATAAGTCTCTTTTTAGAAAACAAACTACAATTGAAATAAATACATATATATTCCATATACGTATAGTCCTGCAAAATTTGGGGGTTTTCACATCACCGATTTAAAAATTGCGGGACCAAAAAATGACGCAGATCCTGTAAGCTCTAATCCAGATGAATAGGGAGGCTGCTACAGGTTTGTTAATGTTATTCCTTAATTCCCGAATTCAAGTTGATTTACCAAAATAGTGCACATGGGAAATTAACGATATCATTGATTGTTCTAACCATTTGATCAGTTTCTGTTTCAGGAATGGACACATCGCTGACAGAAACGTCAGGTCCAGTCGATAGCCTCTTCTCCACGAAGTTGGATTGAAAGATACACTCGTCCTCCATCCTCGCAAGAAGATCTGTCCAGGTTAGTAAATAGTTTGATATCCAAGTTAAATCCGCCACGAATCCACAGTTTATTTGAAATTCGCGAAAACCTGTTTCGTCATGGCCGCCGGCTGCAAACACAAGAAGCTCGTCATGGTAACCTACGCCGCGCAGCTTTCGTTTGATCGATATTTATTTGAAGCCTGGCTCCGAACCATCCACGATCATTAAACACAACTTACCACTATTTTTCGTGGCTTTACAAAGCCGGACATTATAATAGATTAATTACTAAAAACAATTTGCCAAGGGGGAATAACAATCTTGTTCAATTTAATCCTTATATTCCGTAGCTCTAGGAAAGTGGATAGTGTTGAATCCCCGGATTCAGGTTTCTCGAATTCTCCAGGCAAAAACTGAACAATAAAAGTCCGTGTCTCGACGTCTCGCATCTTCGCCGACGCTAGAACGTTCTATGGTGAAAATACACCTGATTGCGAGGGGTGGGGTGGGGGGATAGACTTCGTCACTTTGTTTATAGGGTATCTCGTCTCGTATCTATTCCTCGGATGCGCCTCTCGCTTTGCTTGCATTTTGCAATGTCTGAACGCTCCCCCTGGTGGTGTTTTTGTTTGCTTTTCAACGCGGTGCTCTCGGCGATGATGTTTCAGTGAATGAATGCTATCAACATAATTCATCGTGGAAAACGGTTGAGAAACGCGGCGTCGCGCAGTAGTGTTATTTGGCCAAAAAGGTGGACAAAAAATCCGTAACAACAAAACTATCCAACGAATTTAACTGAAAATTCCTGGGAAGATTGCCACAACTACAACGCATATCTGGCAAAGAAAATCTTTTCAAAAAATTGTTAAACGTTAACATTCGAAAAATTCATTTCTTCCCCAGTTTGAACCACCGTACGTCGCGACAAATCCGGGATCGGGTATGAAAACGGGAAATCGGCTTCTTCTGTCGCGAGAACCTTTCAACGAGACCGACCCGCATCCTCTATACATTTTTTCTTCTCTTTTCACGCATTTTTTCTCTTCTTCTCTTTTGCCCTTCAAGGCGAACCCCGGTCGTCTACACACACGAAGACGCGTCGTTCTGCGCAGCTAGTCTACCAATGCTGGTCCATCTTCAGCATCCCCTCCCTCCGCATTTCACCACGATGATAACAGATTTCAATTTTCCACACGGTTTTCCATTTTTCTTCTGCAACCCGCTTGCATACTCGGTCGAACCACTGTCAAGGGCAGCACATCCTCTGTGACGAGGTTCGTCAACCACTGTTTTTTAATTATACAATTTTTACGGAGGTTCATCATTCCTGAAATTCTAAATTCTACAATAACCTCTAGAAAAATCCTGTCGATAATTTTCTACGATTTCGTGTACAATGAGAACAGTGTTTTACAATCGACATCTTCGACCCAAACCAATTTTCCATGGTGATCTCAAATAAATCCCGATCGGCCGTTAATTCCTCCCCATTCCACGGACTCCTCCCGTGCTCTTCCCAAGGCTCTGGCAAGGATTCTCTGTGTTACGGTGTCGAGATAATCAAGCCAAGGTTCCAAGGGTGATCGTGGTCGAGAGAGGATCGTCGTGTCCCGATAAAAAGGAAGCAAAAGATCAAATATTAATCTTGCACGTTTCCCTCTGTTCGTGTCGCGCGCTGCTGTTTTATTCATCGGGAGGACGATGCAAAATATCAGGTGGCCGGAATTAAAATAGATTACGACCGTATTACCGCATACGAGATTTCGTTCTTGCGGAGAGAAGAGGAGAAGTAGACAACTCTGGTCACGCCAAGACGCGTCGAACCCCGCACCACGCCGCGAGACAAGACGAAGATGCACAGGGTCGACGGAAACGGGAAATTGCACCACAGCTCCATATTCGAACGACACGGTCGTCCCACCATTTTTTCGCAGACGCGCCTTCCTGCGCAGTTTTCTTCGTCGCGAGACGTCGCAATCTCGGACCGTGTGGAAATCAGATGCTTGACGGTGCATTCTGTAATATTGAACCGGCGCGCTAAACTTTGATCAGCCTACAATTGGTCGAACCAATTAAATCGTTAGGGGAGAGTCCTACGAGAAAGAAGAGTTGGAAAAAAGCAATTTTTCCCTTTGTGTCGCAAATTCCTTTTTTAAATTTCAATGTTCACCGACTCTAGTTCACGATATAACAAGAAAACTTAGAGCGGTCTGACAGTGCATTTTTGCAGAATCTGTGGCACGTTCCAGCATGCAATAATAATTCAAGAACAAGAAGTAAAATTTTAAAAATTATAAGAAGTCAACCTATGATTTTCCCTCTATTAAAATCATTAAGGAAAGGTCTAACATTCAATTTAGTTTTTATTTCTTGCAATCGATGTAGACATTTTTTTATCTTTCATATAGATCCGCAGACTAATTATTACGGCTAATTTCCAGGTGAAAGTAATATTCGCCGATGAGTAGAAACGATCGACACGCAGTGCCGCGTGGAAATGCATTTTTGGCAGAATCCGCGGCTCGTATTACTGTTATGGTCGGCCTACCGAAAATACAGGTACGCGTGACTAAATTCCGATCACCGTTAGTGACAGTGCACTTCCATCGGATAATATTTGTGGAACGCTTGATGTCTGCTGACACAGAAAACCGAGAAGATTACAAGGAAGTTACAAGCGTATCTTGACACCGCTGTAATAGGACACCCCGTTGCTTCTGGCGATAGCAACGTGAGTGATAGCTGGTCTTCGGTGCATCGGTATTGTGCAACACGACACTTTTCTCTTACGATGACCCATCGATCGGCCCGTCTCCAAATATAACGAGCTTTCAAAAATCATTACCGCTTCTCCGCCAACTTACCTGCTGACGGAAAAATTACTAAAAAAATCAGTTAGCTCATCGAAATATTAAAAAGATGTTCGTACTTGCATAGCATATCTTTATGCACTTATAGCAAAATTAAGATAGATGAAATACAAAATTGTTGGAAAATTTTTAAAATTGAAGATGTCACATGATTTCGTCTCTATTAAAATCATTAAGGGAATAAATAACATTGAATTTACACTGACAATTTTTATTTATATTATTCTTTCAAATTTGTATTAATAATGCGAATAGCTGAAAAACGAATTAAAATATGAAGATGAATGAACTATAATTTGACCGTAAAACAGTAACTTTTGCTATTGAACAGTTCGTGTAACCAGTTAAAAAATGATTGCGAATTTGTTTAAACGAGTCCAGTGCCGAAAGAGGTACTGGAGTATGGCTGAAAGTATGATCGGCGAAATAGCTTGAGAAATAAACCAACACGTCTGCAAAATTGTAAAACAATTTAGTATCGCGTCTCTCGGTCTCCAAGAGCCGGCGAGTGACCATGACCTCGACGATCAGCCTCTCGCGCTTCTAAACCGAGTTCACCTAGCTTTCAATCAGTTTTTTCTTGGACGATCATGTCGGTTCCAGTCCGTCGTCCACTCGCCCGCAAAAACGGTTAATAGAGCTAGAACCCCTAAGATGGATCCGGAAAAACACAATTCCACTGATAGGAATTTCATTCTCGTTTCACTTCGCGAGATGATAACGCGAAATTGTAGACGCGTTGTTGAATTATTGAACTGCTCGCGAGGCAGACGGTAATGGGATTAAAACGCTATAGGAAAGGGATTAGAATTTCAAGAGACGAACAGAGTCAAACATATTCAACCGCGACTAAATTTATACCTCGAGATAAAAGATCTACCCGACCTTGATTGCGAAGATCATCTGCTGACCATGGGCCCTTGGAAATTCGGACCGGGAATAAGCATATGTTGTACCGGATCACGGAATCGATTGCTTCGACCATTCTTACTAACTATAGAAACTTTCGATACAAGCATTAATTATTTCTAACAATCGGTTGTGGAGCCTATTATTCACTTCAGTCGCTCAATATTTTTTTCTTGCGCCAAAAATAGTATAATTTTATGAAAAAATAAATCTTGCTAAATTTTCACATCAAGGTCTTCGATTGACCAGAACTGTTTTAGGGTTGATAAATAGCACAAAGATGTAATAAAAAGAAAGAAGGAGTTGCCCTAGAAGAAATTAGAGAAGAAGAATCTTATAGAAAAACGTGTTTTCAGAGAAGAAATTAGGAAAAATCGTTTGACTGGAGGCGTGGACCGACATTTTCGGATGAATTCTCCGCGAGACACCAGGTGACCGTGACCTCGAGGATCTCCCGTCACGCACACGAAGAAACCTCGTCCGTGTCTGTACACACGAGCGACCGAGACGGCAGCCCGCATGGATCACGGATTCGAATGCATTATGTAATTGCCGGCTTCCCCTGTCCCCTTCGAGGTTGTCTCTCGCTGTTGCTCTTCTCGCAGAGCAGCTTTTTGAAACGCAAAGTAGCAGTGGGTGGCCAGCATCATCTCCTTGAGAATTAAGGATCACGCGGTGAACTGTCGAAGGCGGAATCCTATTTGAATACGCTTTGAATCCGCGATCGATCGGTGGTTGTTTCTTGAAAATTTAAAGAGCCGCGGAAGATTCACTGGATCGCGTTCGATTTCAAAGTGTAATCGGTCAGCTGATGGACCACGATATTGATCATCTCCCTAGATCCCTCCTACGATCGATAAGCGTTTGGAATTTAATCCTTAATTATTTAAAACCTATTGGGTTCAACATATATGCACAAATTCTCATTTGAAAACTTAGTTGATAGTTTTTCATCGATAATGCTCATCACATAGCTGTTGCAGTTTTATTAATCAAGCGAATATGAAAATTTTTCAAATTACGCCTCGCAAACGTAAAAGTAGAAATTTTGAGGGCGACTGCGACCTAGATTGATCTTTTCATCTTTGAGAAATGAGAGAGCGCGTCCCCATACCCTTTCAATCCTGGAAACTACCCCTTAGACTTGAGCAATTCCAATGGCAATTTGACCATCGCCTTGTGCAATGGTGTCCCGCAGAGAATTTCGTTGGGAAAATCGTGTGGATCCATGTGTGCCGCGAACAACTATATCACGGTCACGTGGATGATCGTTTCGAAAATGAGAGGAAAATGTCGCTTAGCAAGTATAATGAAGCTGTCGTCGTCTGACCTATGACAACGTAGCCCTGTCATCATTCTAAGGGCATGGCGTAATTTTGTATAAATTAAATCGGAGATCGACGGTGCACGCGCGCGCCATGGATCACGCTCAGGCCCGAGATCGATCAGCAAGTATAATCACTATACTACAAGCCGACCTATGACAACGTGTCATCCGTATACAATATCGAAAGTCGCCTATTTTGTAGGCCAAGGGGAAGTATAGTCCAGCATGTTGAAATTGATACCCGAGTATCCAAAATCCCAAGATGGGAAAACCTAAACGAGCAACCTTGTGGGATCTTGGTTCGCATTCCTAGATAATCTACAGATTACAGGGGACGACGGGAGGAAGACACACGCTACCTGCTGGTAATTTCGTTTCCATGGCTCTCTGGTTGGGTCTATGCTACGCTGGGCAACTTTGTAACGGAATGCAACTAGGCAGAACGAAAACGCAACCAAAGAGAACAACCGACCGGCTGGAAGGTGCATCGAGGTGCAGCGAGCTTTCAGATTCGCTGCGGAATGCAGGAGAAAAAAATTATTTTTATGCATTCTGCAATCACAAGTTTATCAAGAGATCTTAATGAAATTTGATTCATTTAATTGATTGCGAAAAAATTGATTTTCAAGTTGAGTAACATTTAAATGCAAATATTAATGCAATCACAGTACGCCAAAGTATAAATTTGAAACGATCTGCGGATCTCTGCAGCACTAAAATGGTCGTCTCAGGGAAATACGAGAGGAATCGAAAAAGTGTAATGAATATCTGTCTGCGAAGAAAAGCCTGTCGACTCGGAAAATTCATAAATAATTGATAGGAGAAGCTACGACGATGTTGCGGCTTCTGTTCCCCAGACTTCCGATTCCTTTATTGTTTATAGGTAGATTTCCCCTGATTCCGCCGCGATATAGACAACCATAAGTTGCATCGGCTGAGGGTTTTCCATAAATTTGAATAACATTACCACTTCCTGCGCTACCGTGTGGACCCCCGCCAGTCATGCCACGAAAGACGACCATAAAGCGACGATATGTCCGTCACGGTGACCTCGCCCTTAGCAGGAAGGATTCTGCATTTTATTTGATCCAATCATGCATACTATTATCCTTGTACTACGTACGGTATTGTTTCCACCTTTACGTTCAATCATTTCCCAAAATTTTTATGAAATTCTTTTGGCACGCGATCAACTGTCTCTGATACGAAATAATTTGTTTAATTAACTGGACCTTGGACTTGCTTCGGGGTTGATTAGGCCCAGTTGGTCGGGCTAATAAGACACCCAGGCAGAATATCAGTCCGCCAGAACGTTTCCTATTTATAAATACCTTCCTCGAACGTGTACTCGATCAGCGAAAGATTGCTGATCCATGCTCGTGCTCGTTTTCCCTTTCTCGAATTGTTTAGAAACCGAAGGAATATCGAGTGACGATCACAACCTAAGCGCGGAGCTCTCGTCGTCTCAGCAACGCGATCGAATTAAACGAGAAATCACGATCGAGACTCGTTCGCAAAACGATCTCTTTCTTTCCAACCGGACTTCCCGACGGTTCCTGGAAAACACGGTGATTCGATGACTCGACGAAATCACACGGAAACGATCACAAAATCGACTCGGCCCGTGTCGCGTTCCAATAAGGGAACAGCCCGACGAAATACTGCGCGCGGCGCATCAGGCAAATTTGAAAGTCGATCGGACGGAGAAAAATCTGCAAAACACGTGGATCACCTTTTGCCACGACTACCCCCTTCCTTCGGCAATCCCTTCCTCTTGGCTTCTCACGCCATTTCTCTTTCTGCGTGACCTACGTGTTTATGCAGAAAACACCTCGTCTGCATCGGGAACTGACTGCTTGATCCACCGCATTGTTTTGATCGAGATTTAATCAGGGAAGATCCCAGTATCAGAGAAATGTTTCTACAACCTCCAGGCGTTCCTGTTGAATTTATTCTTCTGTCTGGTTTATGCGATTTGCAAGTTGGATACATAAAAGACTCCGTGCAGTTGTTACAGATTTTCATGGTTGTTTAAAATGTGCAGATACGTTGTAGACCTTCTTAGTGATAAACGTTGCTGAAAAGTCAGCCAGGAATAATTATTTGTTTTTTCTAGCTTGTATATAGTTCGCGCACTAATGAGATCTGTTTAATCAAACGATCATCAAGTTGTTTGGAGTTGTGGGTTTGAACGACGTGGGTGGAGGAGCTTTTTAGTGAAATACGTTTGCGAAAAGTCAGCCAGGAAGCCGGCAGTCGAGTTCTAGTTTAGGGTTGGACGATTTTAACGGTGCACGTCTCGTATTTAAATATCAGATGTAAAAGGAAACACGTGAATCACCTTTACTGGCCTCCCACCGGTAGCAGCTTTCCCCCTCCGCTCCTTTCTCCTGCCATTTCTCTTTCTTCGCCACCTATGGAGCTTACGCAGCGATGAACAAGATCCCCGTTTTCCCAGTAAGGATCACTTACGTGCTGGAATCGCGATTGCCGTCGGCATTACTGCGTCCTGAAGCATCAACCATCGGTGCTGTCCGATACCGAAGTATTTTACGTCCATTCGAATCTTTTTCCAAGCTACGACACCTTCTTGCCACCCTTAGAGCACTTTTCCACTGGGATGAAAGCTCGTGCAACCAGAGAAAAAATATTTAAAAATTGCGTTCTAGAAGAATAGCAAAAATAATTGTTATAGGTGAAATATTATTTTTAAGGGAGGTTTATTTTTTTTATTATGGATTTTGAATTCATCCTAATACAATCGCAGATACTCGAGAATTCTTTTCTTTTCAACGTAGACTTTATCATTGAAATAACGTTAGGTAAAGTATATTCGTTCTACCGCGGATCTCAAAGAAAATCCACTCATTGCGATCTTCATCCTGGTTCGAGCTCGAAGGAACCAGGTCATCGAAATAAAATTGATCGATTCGCAGAAGAGAATTAGCATACGTGCGAAATCGATCGGCACTTCTGGTTTTTTCCTCCCAAACGTTCGACTTGCAACATTGTCTTGGAGATTTCCCGTTATGTTTCCTGGTCTCCTCGAGGAGTTACGGTATCTTGTTGTTTGCTGTTCTCGCTGTGCTTCGCGATCTATGAATCATTTGAAAAGCAAGAAAAATTGTTTAAACGTACACGGATGAGATTAAGTAAGTCGACATTGGGACTGCGTCAATGTAGATGTAGTCGGTGCTCCACAAAAGCCATGAATGCTAATGAAAAAATTCAAATCCGAGAAACCACTCTTCCCTGTTCGTTGAGGATCGTTTGAAATCATGTTTCGGTGGCAACGAAAGTGTCGAATTCCCGGTGGATTCTAATCAGCATCGAGGAAATTGGGTAAAGTTGTACAGTGTTCGTTTCGAGTTCTACGGGGATCCGTGGCTGTATTCCCCGAGGCTGGCCACAGAACCACGGCCTTGAACATTCCATACTCATATCGGCATTAGCTACAATTCGTATGGAGAAGGTTTTGAATACACCTGTACGCCGAGTAAGGCCGACTACTTTTTGCGGCTGGACGAAACCTTTATTTTGTCCGATCAAAGACTGGGCTCATCGCCGGGTGCCGTTTGAATTTTACGATAGAGAGGAGATTCGTTAGTGGAAGCTTGAAACTCGCGGTTTCGTCGAGCTCCGAACGACAATCAACGTTCTCCTTCTCACGTTTTCATTCTTCCATTACTGCTGTCTCTGGCAAAAACTATTTTCCATACGTTGAACGTAAATATTTTCCGATCGTTTTGAAAAATATTCACGTCATCGTCGAGTTCCAAGCGGGAAAACAAACTCGACGTCGTTATTCAGTGACGTCCTGTTACGCCATGGCCAATCGGTCTCTGGAGCAAAAAGAAAGTACCGCTATTCTTAGGCCGATTCCCGATCCTTATCACCGGCTCCTCTTGTATCGGCAATGCCTTTTTACCTCGGACTGAAAACTGTGTCTGCTGGGAAAATTGGAGCGCCACCAGGGTTTACGAATTTGGAACATAAACAGCGGTGACCCTGTTACAGTAGGTCTTCGATTTACGCGGATTCATAGAAGCGAATCGGGAAACCAATTCAGAACTGTGTAATTCGTTTTTTGATTCGTAGAACAGGAGCTTTGTCGTTACATATGTGACAGAAACGGAGAGATAAGTGTTTGATTGTGGACAGCGTCGGCATTCAGCTATTTGCAAGTTGTACATTTTCCATGAACATAGTTGGTTTATTTGAATTTTCTTTTCAAACTCTCAGCCATTTCATTAGCAACTTTTTCAGTGCATTGAAGAATTTACGTCTGGATTTAGATTAACCGGAGTATTTAGATCTTGAGGCTTTGCTCCAGATCGCGCAAGATCAGGGCAATCAGTGTCTCCGCCGATATGCCAGCTTCTCGAGGCCCAGATCCTTAGATCTGCATGCAGCGTGTCAGCCGATTTTTCGACCTGAAAATTCAAATCGGCATAACGCAGACAAGCAATCGTGGAGTCAAGTAGACGCAAATGCTGGCCTGTCGGCATAACGCGGTCTCATTACGCCATTCGGTGACATAACTTTCCCGCTTTCAGCTGCGGGACCAATCGCGTTCGACCGGTGATCACCGTCTCACCGAGTATTTTAATTAATTGACTCGAACCGGAGTACCGTTCACTATACATCTCGGACTCGCTGTACTCACCTGTATACTTCCAAAGTATTTCGCTAATGGATCACAATGAAAATTCGAGAGAAAAAACGCTGCAAACCTTAACAAAACGTGAACATCCGACCGAGATACCGACAAGCTCAGCTATCTCTCTGTCATCAGGTATCTCGTGAAATCACGCAGAATACAGTTTCAAGCCTCGTCGGCTCCGTTCCCGCTTCATGGTCAACGGAGATATTTTATCAACGGCGGACCTGTCGCGCACTGCCATAATTCCGTGCCCGAGAAATCGTTCCAGCACGGTTTCTTATCTCCGACTCACCTTTGTTCTCGCCTCTTTTTCTTCCCACGAGACCTGCACCTCGAAAACAGTCTTTAATTATTCTTTTCCAAGGGAGCATTTTCAAATTTGAATTTATTCAAAAAGGAAATAAAGCTTTCTATTGGCTTCTGTCTATTGCAACAGATGGAAATATTGCATGAAAATCCGCAGCCTAATGATTACTGAATTTTCAATTTGGCGGATAGAAAATCCAGCAAATATTCCATGTGCCATCTAATAGCTGTGGTGGCCAAAGTTGTTCGGAACCCACCTTAATAAACTGTAGGTCCCGTCGCGAGGTAACCTTAGCAAAGTGTTGAGAGTGTCGTTAAATAAATATAAACTAAAGTTACTGTTAATTATCACAAATTGAATTGCACAGCTAATATATTATATTAAATAAGATAAGATACATTATATTATATTATATTATATTCTAAGATAGTGTATATTCATAGGTTTGAGATTGCCGAGAGAATTGTGGGGAGCAAAGTGGTGGTTCCGGCGCGAGGGTGAGAAATCGGCCGCCGATGCATCTGATAAGGGTACAGGTGACTCGCGTGCGATTTCGTTGCGAAATCGCGGACGAGGCAGGTGAAATGAGACACCACGGGGGTGACTGGAATCGCCTCTCGCTGCCTACGAGCGGTAAATTTAGAATCAGCGAGAAGTTGAGCCCGTCCCCAGCACGTGTGTAAGCGAACCACGTGCTCGACTGACGGTGCCGCGTTGTGTAGAACGGGCGCCCGTGAACGTGTGCGGCTCCCGTGATCCGCACGTTCACGCGAGCCTTCGGCTTGCGCGTCCTCTACGGGAATAGCATATGTGAGTATTGTCGATTCAGTAGACCCTCGAGAAATACCCGGCTGGTTCAGGGTTGCATGCTAAATCACGGAATATCGAAGCCGCACCGATCGATCTAGCCTAGAACAACATTTTTTCACCTAACTTTGTCATTTTTTCACCGAGGATATCGGCGAGCTTGCCGCCAACGTGTGTACTATAAAGCTCGGACTTTTACCCGAGTATATGAGATACCCGGCTACCCGAGTACCCATGAGATACCCGGGTAGAGCAAAACTACCCGGGTATCTCATAAGTAATAAATGATTTCGTGCAATTTAAAACAATAATGAAATTAAAAGAACGTTGATATATTAATTTTTATTAAAATCGTTCAAGAGAATAAGTAATCGTAATATATCGTCTGCTTTTCCATATTGATGAAAACGATTTGTATTTTGCATAAAGATCCGCCATTGCATTTTCACCCGAGTACCCGGGTACCCGAGTAAGTTTTGTTTACCATGGTATCATCACGGGTAACCCGGGTACTCGAGTATCTCATAAGTCACAGCTCTAGTGTACTACCGCCGCAGTCATTATCGTTCCGGATCGACAGAGATTCACGAATTTGTTTCCCGAAGTCCGAGAAGCAATGAAAAATGCATCGACCTCTGCGACGCGACTCGCTATCACGAGGTGAAAGAGAAAGTGACACCGCGCACCGGTGTCCCTCCGCAGCCGCGATGATTGTGCAAAGTGTAGCGAAGCTTAATGGCAGTCAACGCCGAGAGAAAAATGATCGGCGTCGCGTCGGCGTGTTACGTTTCTCGCGCGTCGTCCAATGGAACGCCGGGCTTTTCTAAGGAAGCGAATTGTCGATCGCAATCTAGAACCGAAGGAGAAAGTGTCACGACCCGATCTAATCACGCACGTTCCACTTTTTCTCCCCCTTTAAATCGATCGGGACATTTTATTTTTTCCTCTTGGATGACTTGTGACCCACATTAAAAAAACTCGCAGTATCATTTTTTTAACGATCTTTTAATAACGTGGGATATTTATTCTCTGATTACGAACGCAGCATTAATCGCAACATGAACGGATTTTCATCTTTTTTATTTTTATTGCTCAAAGTGCAGCGAGGTTCATTGCTTTCCGCACAAGCTTCTAGCATCTTGACAATTGTACGTGGAAAGCTAATTTATAACGATTGGCCCGAGCTTGTCTGTCCCAAGATACAGTAATCAAATCGGTTAAGGGTAGCGTAATTTTTGCAGTGTATATAGGGTCGGAATAAAATTCCTGTAGCTCGTGTGAACTCGAGTTTGTCGATTCCACGTGTGCACAGTGGCAGTGAACGCGATTCGATCGTGATAAAATGCGATTGTAAGTCTTATCGACACGAAGTGGCCTAATTTTCGCAGTAGGTAGGATCGAATAGAGTTCATGCAGCTCGTGTGCACTCCAGTTTCTCGATTCCACGTGCACAGTGGCAGTGAACGCGATTCGATCGAACGTGAGTCGAGCACACGTAGACACCAGTCGATTATTAGATCAATAGAACGTGTCGGGTCGCGGCGAGTTCTCGGGGTCTCGGTTTCTCCCATAACCGACCGATCTAACACGCTGTCATGCTAGTGGTAGCCGCGGTGACGTCACCGGAGAACGCATTCGACCGGGTGAAAGTCTCGGCCTGCGGAAAATGTGCGGT
Organism: Lasioglossum vierecki; assembly: GCA_028455595.1. Taxonomy (NCBI): domain Eukaryota; kingdom Metazoa; phylum Arthropoda; class Insecta; order Hymenoptera; family Halictidae; genus Lasioglossum; species Lasioglossum vierecki. The sequence goes on from CM052337.1 coordinate 10,547,090, forward strand.
CGCACAACGTTCCCGCAACGTTCGCGAAACGATCGCACAACGATCGCGGTTGCGCGAGCCCTGGCGTCGATTGCAAGAGAACACGAAATTGCCGATCGGGGTCATGCCACCTGTTCTGTGCCACCGAGGCGACCGGATTAGCGGTGACTCTTTTTTTCACCGTAAGAAATGCCCTGGTTTCGATCACGCTGATTTACTGGACGCACAATTCGACGTATCGATCTCCGACGATCTCGTATCGTGCGATCGGTGAGTCGTCTCCCGCGGAAAACAAAAACGGGAATTGTTTTCATCAGGCTGACACCGTTCTTCGCGACCCCGTTTAACGGAGGCAGCTTCTTCTCGTCATTCTGGACCGCGACGATTAGATCCTAACCAGACTGCAAATGTTTACGCGCTTACGATAAAAATTTTGATCGGATGAATTTCGGTAACATTGAAAATATTTATTTCAATGCATAATATTCTCTGATTAAATGAAAATGCAAGTCTAGACTGATATTTGAATTTGATTAAATCTAATTTGATTTTCCATAATCAAGATGCTTACTCGTGTCTGGACCACGATTATATACTTACGATAGGAATTTATATCAGATGAATTTCAGTAAAATTAAAAATATTATTTCAATGTGTAATATTCTCTTCTTAAATCAAAATGGAAGAGACTTTCGTATGTTTCTCACGGACATCGTAGACGATCATAGTCCGATCAAACCGACTATACTTCAAAATCTCCATATATTAGAATCGAGATGCACAGTCGAACCGAGTCCGGCTATACTCCACCTATGAGAGTTGTCCCGTCTAAAATATGCTAATAGATTTTACCATATCTGGCAGCTGATCAGATTATACAACGCAGCGATTTAATATGCCGCAAATACTAGCCAGGGAATAAGCGTCTTCAATCAACGACTGGGTCTATCTAACGTCGAATCGAGACGCCAGGGACAGGGACTGCATTTTTATGGTGGAACAAGAGGAAAAAGAGGACCATTCGGTGGTCGGGTTACGACCAGGCTAATTTTCACGACAGGTTTTTTCAGTGGCGCTTCTTCAGGGGGACAGAGATGAGATACAGTGGCGTCTGTATGCTCCTCGTACTTGAAACTCCGCGTGGCCCTAGACAAATCAACGAAAAATCTCACGATCGAAATCTGTTACAGACACTGATTAAACTCTAACAGATTCTAATTTTCTGTTGTTTTCTCCGTGTCGATCTGAATCTTTACGAGATCTACTTTCGAACACGGTTGAATTTTCTATTTCACAAAATGTCTCTGCTTCTCAGCTCCGTTCCGGAAGAGCAAAGTGGAATCTGCTACAGACACTGACTAAATTCCAACAGATTCTAATTTTCTCCATCGACCTGAATATTTACGGGTTCTACCTAGAGAAAAGGCTCAATTTTGCAGCATTTCTTTGCTGCTCAGTTTCGCAAAGTCAGTCAGGCGGACGAAACTAAAAGGCAGTGTCCCATTTGCAGGCGCGTCAGGTGTCTAAGCGCTCGCGATCAAAACAGTAGCCCTTTTCTCTCTCTCTCTGTCCGTACAGAACGGCATTCTGTTGGCTGGTTGTGTCTACGTAGAAAGAAGAATGCAGTTTCTTTCTTTCTAGCAGCTGCATCAGCTCTCCCGCGGCCTGTCCCGGGATTCCTCTTCCTTTTCTGTGCCGGTCGGATGCGCTCGAAGAAGGTGGCTTCTTTCGCAACGCAAACGGGGTGGATCGATCCGCGTCCTTGAATACGGAATGGCCCCGGGAACCCTTGGAAGGGCGCACTGTTTACTTTGTAACAATCTCGGGACTCGGTCTCTCGGTCGGCTGCATTTTTATGCGTCTGCATTAGCCTTAATCGCTATATTATGAGCATCAGGTGGTCCCGGACGATGGATTTCGTGTTTCGAACGGGGGACGACCAGCGATCACCGATCACTTTTCTCTGTCTCGTCGATCGATCGTACGGATCGACGCCATTTGCTCGAGAAGAACAGGGCACGATCGTCTCTCGGCTCTCTTGTCTCTTCTCACACCCTTAACCTAGACGCGTTTGAATATTCAAAGGAAACTACACGATATACATTCTCCCTCGGTCGTTTTGTCGCTGCTATAGTCTGCTGGTGTCAGCAGTTACTATGAGTAAGCATATTCTACCTCGCTCCGTACGTAATGTCATCTTTCTTCTCGATTTTCTCCATTTCAATTATACAACACAGTAAGCCATTCGAACGATGATTCTAAGGCTTGATTATTAAAAAACGGATAGACTTTTTAAAAATTTTTATTTTGAATAATGCATTGTCATCCAGTTCTGAGCCATGTATTTAATTTCATGTCTCTTGCTCATCAGGAAGTTAGTTTAAAATCAATTGCAAAATTTGCCATCGAACAGACAGACAGACAAACAAACAAGAAAGCGAGTTAACAAAAACGTGGTAAAATAGTTTTAATATTATTAAATTCATCTGTATTCTATAATTTGTAAAAGGCTCATCTGTTGTATGAGAAAACAGGTTCGATTCGATATACACAATGTAGAAATGATTACATAAAATAATTACAATAACTTCTCTATAAAATCGGGAAGTTAAAAATGATCTGGATCACTTATTGCATATAATATATTCCTTGTCAGTTCCAATACTGATCGGAACTGAACTATTTGCATGCGGAAGAGTTCCAGACAATAAATAGAGGGTGTCAGACGGGGCTTTTCTAATTAAGTTTTGTGGAGCAGACCCGTGTGAACCTGCTCGATTACTATTGTCGGAGCTATCAGCTTTTGTACCAGCTGCGTCGATATGTATGCAAGCCAGAATTTCATTATGCATGGATTGACCCCAGATCATGCGTCAGTACGACATCAGCATAGATTGAAATCGAATCGGGGCTTTTCGGATGACTCCTTTCGTTTTGTTCGGTCACTATGGTCAGCATAACCGGGTCGCATTCACACTGCCATCCCTTGATCATGCTGCTACTTCCTATAACTGTTCGTGCACGTAATTGTATCCATTCACCACACTCACATATTTATATTCTTTCTTTAACTCGTATCTTTCTGCATTCATTTTACTAAATACAGATGGAAACGTGTTGATTGAACATTTTGTACAAAACTGCTTTAAATATTGTTTTTCCGAGCTACTAAATATTGATTAGACTGCGGATCTGCACTTATGGATAATGAAAATAAAACTCGTGTCTTTCTGCATTAATTTTATTAAATACAGATGGAAAAGTGTTGATTGAACGTTTAATAAAACTGCTTTAAATATTGTATTTCCCAGCCACTAAATATTGATTAGACTATGGATCTGCACTTATAGATAATGAAAACGTTCAAGAAATGCTAGAACACAAAATTCGTTAGGATTCAGCAAGATTTTTATTCGCTTTGGATCTGCAAAGGCTGTTCCCATAGAAGAAATAATCACGCTATACTTTACAAGGAAAAATATCGAGTGTCTTTGGATAATTTTTAACGATTTCGAGCGGAGTGATAACGATTAGAAATTGTTAGTGTGCTCGGTCTTATAAAACGGGAATCGATGAAGTATGTGGGGTAAGGTCGCTATAGTCGCTCGTGAATTACCCATTGAACGTTAACGGCGACAGGAAAAGCCTGTCAATGGGCTAGCAGGGCTTCTTCATTCGTCCTGAATGGCGCCTGCATAATACTTACCGGGGGCCCGAAGCTGTTCTTATATTATGCGAATATCGTCGATCGGCCCATACTGTCGATCTTCAACCAGGAACAAAACATATCGAACGGATGTCGTTCCCAAACGGGTCTTCCTTTTCAGAATCTTATCCTCGGTGAACCAGTGCCCCTTGCGTTTCGAATCATCGTCGTCGTTCGCATTCGTCTCCTTTCAGAATGCTTCTTCCGGATAGCACCACTCTCATTCAACATCCTCAATTTTCGGTCGGTGTCGATCGTAAAGAAGAGACACCAAATATATGCTTCACGGACGATGTTCTCAGAGGCTTTATTGGACAACGAGACAGAATTAGAACGGTACACTGAAAACGTGTCAAGCTGACGCGACGATTAATTAGTAAATGGTGTGTATCGTGGAACCGCCTTGTTCCCCGTTCGTTTACTACGAGTGTAAGTAAACGAGGCGACAAACGTACGTGTGACGTCGATTGACGTAAGAGCAGCAGTCGGTCGAACGTGATCGAAATGTTTGCACTCTCGAACACGTCACAGGTGGCATCGATCGATGGAGAGTGCGACACCTTCTCCGAGGTGAAAATTCTCGGTCGAAAGTTTCGCGTGGAACGAGGCGAGATTCCATTATCTCCTCTTTCGTCTCCCTCTTCGATTCTGCACATTACGAAATCCAGGAAATTGCTGGCCATTTTGTCACTGGGAGAATGATCACCCAAAATTCGAAAGGAATCAATTATACACTGCAAGATTTTCATAGAAATTCTTCAGCATTCTATGTAATGATGACCGTTCAAGAGGAATCTGGACTCCCGCGAATCCAGATGTTTTCATGGAACTGTTTGGCTAGTTGAAAATGATCGTCTAATATTCAAAGGAATCAATTATACACTCTACAGATTCTGATGCTTCCCAGCAATTCTGTAAGAGTAAAAGATGTTAAACTCTATATATATATATATATTTATTAAACACAACTGAGAACAATATAAACGTAAACTCGTTAAATCGCGTAACTGTAATCGTATGAATTGTAAACGTATCGTATCGGAATCTCTTCTTGTGATTTTCGTAAAAACGTCGTAAAACCATGAATGCGTTTATCTGAATGAATTGACGTGAAGTTTTGTTTATGCATTTCGTTTGTCTACTTATTTACAACGTTAGTTACGTAGTCAATCTCTATCACATCGATTGACTCTCACACACACATAGATAACACACACATACTAATGTCATTACACACATACAAAATGTCTCAAATATCTCGCTCCTACAATTCTTCAGCATCCTATGGAATGATCTTTCAATGTTCAAGAAGAATCTAGACTCCCGCGAATCCAGATGTTTCCATGGAACTGTTTGGTCAGTTGCAAATGATCGTCTAATGTTCAAAGGAATTAATTATACGCTCTGCAAGATTCTGATGCTTCCCAGCAATTCTTGAGCATCCTATTGCCGATAGAATGATCGGCCAATATTCAGGAGAAATCAGTTGTATATTCTGCAAGATTTTGATGCGTCCCAGCAATTCTTCAGCCTCCTATAGAATGATCGGTTAATGTCCAAGTGGAATCTGGACTCCGGCGAATCCAGATGTTTCCTGGAACTGTTTGGGCATTTTATCGCCGGTAGAATGATCTCGCAACGTTCGAGAGGAATCGCGGAAGAGGATAGTGTTGTAGAAGGCTGACAGCGGAGGGAACAGGGGCAGTCATCTGTGTCACCATGCAAATCGAAGCCAGCAAAAGTCGACGACACCCAGATCCAGAGGATTCCATTGCAGTCGTAAACCCGTCTTCATCGGTGGCATAACAGGTTTCGGTGAAATTCGTACCAACACACCGACACGTCGATCGTCCGGCAACACACGCGCGCTCAACAGAGAGGAAATCCACCCGTGGACGACCTGGAAGCAAATTACGTCAGATCGACCTGGGGTCCAACGAACCCAGATCCTCGGCTTTTACTACTTTCCGTTCCGTTGAACGATGAAAAATAACGATCCACCGTCCGAAAATCCTTGCGCCCTTTGCTGGACATCCGAAGACGATCGCAGACATTCTTTAACGAAAGGAAAGTTTGCAGAAAATGGTCGAAGTATGTTACGTTGATCTAGATTCGTAGAAAATTGGTCGAAACAGTTGGAAGAATCAGAGAAGGATCGAGAACCGAATAAAATGAATTCCTGTCTTAGGTGCCGCTATCGGAGGATAAGATAAACGTTTCGCGTGTGTTTTCATCGCCTCGATTCGCGAATCAGAACAGCACACGCCGCGCCGGATTACCGTTTTATTCCGCGAAACGGTGGCGGCGACGCCGGTGCAATCGTTGATCTATCTGAAGTATGGTTTTCGAAAGTGTCCATTGATTCACCTCCCGTATCCACCGGCGCGCGGAGACCTAACCCAGTTCCTTTACCCTCGAAACGTGGCCTACGCTTAGCCGACAGGACTGTGTGGAAATCGGCTCCGTACCAGGCGTCCAGATCACTGATTTTTACGATATTTTAATCACGCGCTCGGCAGACCCTCCGATCGATTAGGTCACTGTGGATCGAATGGTCTAGCGGTGCAGATTTAGCAGACCGGTTGGCCTGAAAGCCGCAAACCTTGTCGCGACCATCCACCAAGAGAAGAAACGCCGCTACCAACATTGTACCGCTTCTATGCGTACCACAAACTAATAATAGTTCAGAGATACTAGCTGGACTATAATTCTCGATTAATTTTAGTTAGAAAAGAAATTATTTTATAATTAAATTTAATTAGAAAAAATTAATCAATACATAATTATATTGGTCTTCTAACTAAAATCATTACTCGAAGTATATTTCAACCAATGCTGAAAGTATTGTGAAGTCGTAAAGAGGGTAGTCTCACATTTCTCGATAGCGATCGGGTTTTTCAGTAGACGAAAGAAATTTAGCAATTTCCTAGTGGTCAGAAGAAATGTTTAGTTTTCGTGTTAAAATAGTGACGAGTGTAAAGGGTGAAAGAACATCGGAATTTTCAGCGACGTAAATAATTGGAAAAGAAGGGGTGCGAAGGGGGAGGAACGGTGCGAATAGAAAACGAAGAGGATCGTTATGCAAATGGCGGAGAGCAGGCTAAACAAAATGTAGCTCCGTCCGCGATCTCCTTGTAAAACTTGAGCAAGGAAGTTTCTGAAGTACTACCTGACCCAGACGATCGGGACTCGTTCATCCCTACCCTTCCTTCCTGGTCGGTCAAGGCCAACATCATCTCCCGCATCTCATTAGTTCTTTTTGCGCTCAGTTTCATTCACTTATCGCGCAAAAACATATGGGCGTGTACGTTCGCATTAAATGTACATACCACACCGGCACGTACACACGAACAGCGAAAGAGAGGGAGAAAGAGAGAGCGAGAGGAGGAGGAGAAGGAGAGAGTTACAGAGAAAAGAGGGAGAGAAGGAATGCGTTATGGTATCCAAGGACCATCCGCGGTGAACACCATGGTCCTGCGAGAAGGAAGAGAAAGGAAGAAACGAAAGTCGCGAGCAACTTTTATTCGAACGCGAATATCGTCGTTGCGTTTTCGACTTGATACCCGAGGACCGTGTGAAGGTTAATTATGATATATCCATGTCCCTTCTATTTTATAAACACGAAGATTTATGGCTTTATTGCGGGTTTCTGTGAGAATGGGAAAAATGAGAATTTTTTTCGAATTTCAGCGGAATGATTTAATGTTTACGTAGTTAATGGAGTCAATTGTGATAACGCGGGGCGAATTACTCCCGGCAAAACGTTGCCCTATAAATAATCCGGGACGTGGCAGTTCTGGGTAGTCGTTAATTTGTTTCCTCCGATGCTGGTGCAGGAGAGCCGGTGAATGTCAAGGCCAGCATCCTCGTTCCCATTGGCCGGCGGCCATTACCCCGGAAGCGCTCTCGTGGGTTCGGCTCCGATCGCACATCCGACGAAAAAGAAACACCCTGAGGACTCCGATAATCTCTGATAACGCCGGCACGTTTTCCTCGTCGAAACAACGTGGAAACTTTTGCTAGAAATTCATCAAATCGGTCAATCCTCACCTTCCAAAACAACCCATTCTCTTTCTATTGCTTCTATTCCACCTTTGACTCTTCTTTTTCAGTCTTCTCACATCGCCCTCAAAGTTAATGCAAATTTTTTTATTCTGCAACTACTGGTGGAGAAAAAACTCTCCTAAAATTATACATTAACCTTTGTCACTCGAGGCACCAGTAAACATTTATTAAATTATTTTATATCAAATCAATTACTAAACTTTTGAGTATTGCATCGATTTAACCTCCAGTCACTCGCACTTCGATTTATGCTGGGGTCTTGTAAAACTCCAATATAATAATGTTTATAATGTAATGAATTATTTATTTACATTGGTTAGGTCTCTGTTATAATTTTTTGACAGGAAGCTTGACAGGAATTCATGAAGACATCGAAATTACCACGACCCCATGCCAGTAGCTGAAGATTAATATACATAAAATGAAAAAAATCATGTAGAATAGAAGTATTTTTTAAGATGAGCACACATCAATGGAGATCAGGATCTCGGATCGGTGGCTACGGTAACATTGGCCAAAGATTGCAGGTGCGTTGGACTAGAAAGGGAACCCGGCAGTGAATCATCGCTGCTCCAGGTGAGATGACTGTTACATCACAGATCAGGTAATCATTTCAACATTGGGGCAACGGAGAATCAAAGACTCCACCCGCGCCCAGATAATCCAAAAATGGAACGACGTCTTTTCGGAGGTCAACTTTTTTCCAGGATACCAATTACGATGATACGAACTCGATACGAAGATTCTATGGCTGTTTCGAGGAAACTTTACCGGCTTCTTCGGAGTGAAGTTCACGTATACATCGGACGATACGATCGACGTTTCTCGAGACCAGGAAGTAGGGAACGCGTTGATTCGTGATCGTATTCCCGGATTCTCGGAAATCGTGTGACCGTTGGTATTCGAGAGAGAAAGAGAGAGAGAGAAAGAAAGAGAAGATTTCGGGGGAGTGGCGGGAGAAGCGGAGAAAAAAACAAACTTCATCTAGAGAGTCTTCTGGAATAATTTATGAAGCGGTTTCTACGACGTTGTTTGGCCGAATTCGCGCGATGCCGACAGTCGTTTACGTGCCGTTTCCATGGAACGAAAGGAATCCGAACATTTTCTTTCCGAACGAGATCGAATTCCTTTCCAGTCGACGCGACTGGTCCCATTCAGTTAAAAAATTTAACCAATTCTTGCGAACCTATACAGACATCGAAGAACCTGCAAATAGTTGAACTAAAAAATTCTAGCAAACAATTAACATCGTAATCGAATGGAACAGCAATTTTTAGTGGCACCTCAGAATCGCCACTCGAGTACTAAGGATTAACATCTTTATCCCCAAAAATATCGTAAAAGGGAAAAGAAAATTTATATTTTTTGTACGACTACATTTATTTGAAAGTTGTATTTCGTCTAGAAAGAAAGGCATAACATTCGTATTTGTTAAACTTTGTTAACACTTTACCTACCGGAAGCCGATTAATAGGACTTTTTTTACATTGCAATCTTAAATGAAACTATTAAATGGCGTTATTGAGGGTGACTGGTTAGTTAACAATGAAAAATGCTGTTGTTATTCAAGGTTCCATTAAGAAGTGTTTAGCCATGGACCATAGATTTTTTCAAAATTATGTAATAATCACCGGTCGGTAATGTGTTAACATCTTCACGACGAGTCCGTCTCGTTAAAATACGGCAAAGGGGTTAATAAAGACACGAAATTTTGTCGAATTCTGCGATTTCGGCTGGTCGTGGAACGTCGGGAGAGTCAGGTACGGCAAAGGTGAGATCATCGGTGATCACGTAGGCCAGGATTTGTTTTGATCGTTTGCTGAGGTGATTCGTAGTTGAAACACGAGTCAGGTCCGTTGAACCCCATAGATAGGTGCTTTCTTCTTGGATTCGGAACATCGTCGGAACATGGTCGGCTGACGGTAGCGTGTCGCGTCACGAAAATGTTAAAACGTGTCCCTGTAGAATGATTTGGTCAATGCATCATGTGCCCGGGCCACTGACGTCACAAGCATTTGGTCGTAGGCGAACCGAGCCAGTTGCAGTTCGTTGAACCTCGTTTTAGAGGATTCTCGGGCATCCACGTCAGCCAGGGTTGTTGCGTAAGAGTCTCTCGAATCGTCGGGGAATCAGAAAACCGCAGGTGCAATGGGACACGAGACGATTATGTAGATAAGCAGGCACTCGTGCATCGGAAAATTGTCTACAGTGTACAGAGATTGACGAGGACTCGAGTAGATCTAGGTATCGCAAATTTATTTAGACCTGACGCAGAGATAACCGAATGCTAAATGAGACGAAGCTTTGACCGGACTAAATACGTTACTATCGATCTAGATCGACTAACCTACAAGATAATATGATTAGCAAAAATTATTTAATGTAGATGTCAGTGATAGGAACCGAGTGGCTCAGATGTAATCTAGAACCAACCTGTGCAAATCGGCTCGAACAGAGTAATGCGGAGTAACTAAGTCAGACGTAACCAAGGTTGATTCATTCAAACATAACTTCATAGTTAAGCAAAGTAGACAGACTTAATTCAGAACTGATTGATACGGATCTGATAGCTGGTCCAGACCTTACCGATCTGAACTAATTGGTTCAGGCAGACTGATCATTAGAATATATTTGTATAACTGTCGTAAATTCAATTCTAAGAACCTTCGTCCAGCCCGCTCCAGAGGAAGCCTTGAAAATTTTCCTACACTCAAGGACCTGTATCTTCCAGCCCAACGCGAATCCCATCACCTTAAATATATCTACAATTAATTAATTTATGCAATCTCGAAAATTTTCAAGAATACTAAAACGTTAAATATGACAGAATTTAGTACGATTTTCATTGATCTCAGTTTTAAAGAAGGCTACTCTACGGAAAGGAAGATTTTATCGAGTTTCTTCAAAAACGTCTACAAAAATAAGCATCCGCAGTCTAGCGATGAGAATCGAAGTTTCTAAGCTTCGGAAAAGTAACAGCTCTAATCAGCTACCCATTCGCTCTCCTCTCGGCATCCAAGAAGTTCCACACGAATCCTTCGCGACCGGCAAAAAGTTCCGCAACGAAAAGCATGCATCGACAGGATGCAACTTGCGAAGAGTGCACGGAATTTTGCAGGGTACTGTCCCGAGCAGGATTCCATCATCCGCGTCGTAGAAACTAAGCTTGTCGATGATCGTTTGCTTAGGAATGGTCGGTGGTGTGTGCGTCCGTGGAAAAGGCCGATATACAGGGTGATTCAATGGGCAGTGGAGCCAACACGTAGTGCTGCCACCAAAACATCAAACCTTTTCTTTCGGCCACGCTTAAGTGTCGGCGAAGGGGCCCACTTATCTTTTACTTGAGAGGTTCGCGACGATCACTAGAGAGATGACTGTATGCGTGGATCAGTGAACAGGTTATCCTGATTAAACCATGTACGTATACACGCACATAGCTGTGTCCCTGTTTCTAGTACATAGTCAACGTCGTCGAGCTTCCGCTGACGGATGTCGGTCTCTTCGCCGACACTTGTTCGCTTCTTCTCTAGTTCGATGCAGAGTGGGTCGTGCAGCAACTTGCACGAATTTTATATTTCAGAAAATGATTTACCAATAATATATTTGAACCACTTTCTTGATTTTAAGGCTTGAATGTTTTTCTCCATGTTTGTCTTAAACGAATACAATCCACAATCTAAATTTAACCCTCAACTGCTGTACCACGCATTATCCAACGTATTTAAGTATTTAATCAACTACCAAGGATGACGTATCCATTTTAAAAAATGATAGAGAAAGGAAATATTGTAGGTCTGAAGTGGAAATGTTTAATAATGTGCACTTAAGAAAGACGCGAATTTTGTCGAGGTTTTCGCGTCCTAGAGTGGAATGTTTTGGTAGGTGGGTTTTGGGTCCACTATCCAGTGAATCACCCAGTATATCGTGTGTTCCTGCCGCGACGGGACACACGGGCTATCGTAGGGATTCTAGATGCCTAGTACCTGTGCTTACAGGTTTCAGTACGCCGTATCTAGGCACTAGCACTGTTGATTAGCGACCGGTTTCCTAGTCAGCCCGTTCAGCTAGCCTACAGCATAGATGCCTCGGCATCTAAGCGCGCCGCGCGGCTCTTCGTCAGGAATCCCTCGAGAACGGGAAAATAAAAGTAGCTCCTCCTTAAGGCGATCGACGCGTCCGTTCTATCCAGAGAGCAATTTCTGATCGGCGATTCCACCGCTCGACTAATCTCTCTCTTTTTCTCTCTCCTCAGCCTTAGAACGATCGTTCCTCGAGTCGCCACTTCTCGGAATCCACATTAGATTTTCCGGACGAAAAAAAGTCTTCTAACGCTCGATAGTCGCGACTGGTTCTATCGGTATCCCATAAAAATTAACACCGCCGTTTCCTTGAATTTATTTAACCATTTCCCACCACGATCAGCATGGCGTCCGCTGGATCGCAAGATTTATTCTTCAAGGTACTCTTCGCGAAAGTTAATTTTCGATATTATTACGTTCGAGGGAAAGTTCTCTGTGAATTCTGAATCGATTTATAAAAATTGTACGTTTAATATTATTCAATGATATGTATTGTCCAGATGAATCCCAAGCTGTTTCGGAATCGGCGAGTTCTCGGCAGAAAAGTAAGCCACAGGATCACCCAGTGGATTCGTCCGCACGAGTCTGATCTCTTTTTGAGTTAGCGGGTCGCGCGGCCAGGTCAGATCGACACGGTTAAAATTCGAGCGAGGTGTTCGCGCGTGTAAGAATCTGCGATATGCGATTTGATCCTGCGATTCGAGCACAACTGCCCGCGCAACAGGATCCCATGGATTTATGTGCATTTTGATGGGTGCGAGATCGCCTAGCGGTGGGCGTACGTGTACCGAAATCCTCCCGTACTTGCTCGATGCATATCGATTACTTCTATCGATCCGGGACGAAAGTGTCCTTCGATCTAGCACGCTATCCTAGGCGCTCGATCGCGTAGGATCGGATTTACCTGGCTTCTGTTATTCAGCGAATCCGTTCCACCGTGCTCGGAATAATTATAATAATTAAACAGAACATAGAAAATTGATTTCTTTTCAAGCACGACAGTTTTGCATTTGAGTTAACTATTTTGCAACTGAAAAAGAAATTCATTTATTAGGTTGGAAGGAAAATTTTGCTTGTAAAATTTTATCATACATATTATAAATTCATTCAAATGTTTTTCTGTAAGTACGATAAAACTTTCCTTCTAACCTAATAATATTTCCGAGTTGTTTCTTCGCGAAATGTTGGGCGAGTTAAGTATAAGGATTATTTAATTCATGGTTACCTGATGACCAACTGTTTCGACTCGTAGGATTTTCGCGCGGATCGGCTCGTGTATTTTTTGGGTGTGGTAATCGCGAGTAACGAAATCGCTTTCTTCGGAGGAAAAGTGACAGCGTATCGTAGCGGCGAACGCTTAATTGAGTTTTCTCCGGAGTAACACTTACCTAATGCATAATTTAATCGTCGGAGCCGTATAGTCGATGCCGTTCGACAAGCCCACGGTCCCGATTATAGCATAACTTAGGAACGGCGTCGTTAACTTGATCTCGAATAAGGCGTGGTATCTGGGTGCCTGGGTGGGTTTCTCGTTGGTTTTTCTTTGTTTGATTTCGCAGACCGCGTACGGGAGATGCGGTTCGAACTGCGAGAGAACGCGGCACGCTACTCCGCGTCGCCGGGGCTGATTACGCGTCAAGATGTAATTGGAATACGGGTTAAGCAGCGAAGGTTTAGATCTCTCAGCTCCACGGTGGAAACGAGTCCCGAGCCTCCTCGGTTTTTCACGAAAAAAAGAACACCGAACAACAGTTACCGGTGTGTTTAACGAGGTCGCTTTCTACCCTTTTGCATTTCTGTTTTTCGGCCGCGTTCTAATATTTTATATTGTAATGTTATAACATTCTACAGTGTTTCTGTAGCTATTCCGTGGCTTAGCTTTAACCTGTTAGTACATAGTCTGAGGACGACGAAGTCGACTCGTCATTCGTGTTCGCTGTCGCTTTTCAGTGGCTTTTCATTTTCTTCTTAATTCAACTAATAATTCTTGCACTTTTAATGAGCCGTATTATCGATGCTGGTACGGACTACATTTTTCACTTGAATTTATTCGTCCTCTATAAATATTCCTAGCTACAAATGTGAAAAAATCCCAGGGTTTAACAGCTTGATAAATTAATACGAATATTTCCAATCAGGATTGTCGACTGCCTAGTTCTAGAAGCTGCCTCTGAAGATCCTTTTTAGTAGAATTTTTGTCTAAAAACAAAGACATCGCAGGATTCGAGAAATATCGTCAGGAAGATTCTAGATTCGACCAGGTTTTGCAAGTTCGATGTATTCCAATGGAAATAAAGAACCGCGACACGTCCAGTCGAATATTTTTCGGATGCAGCGGGCCAGGTTGACGCGACGTCGCGATCATCGCGGCTAGACCGTGCCGAAAGTTAGGCAGATGCACCCGGTCGGCCGATTTGAAAGCCAAATTAGCGTCGCTGCATCGAAATCACCGGTTCCCGGCCGGCGAATAAATTTGCCTCGATCCCCCCTCTCCCTCTCTTTATTTTTCTGTCTCTGTGTCCCGATGGTTTTTGGATCCGTTCCTCCACATTACTCTCCCGATTACCCTAAACAGAAGCGAGAACGTTTGCTACCGGTGCCGGAAGTCGAGAATCGACACCTTCCACGCCCAGAGGGTCCTTCGAAAATCCTATAATCATCCAGCAGAAATTAACCATGCCGGTTCTAAAATCCTAGATCGCAGGTTCATAATCACAACGTACGATTTCATTGGACATCTTTGCTTGCCATAATCACATTGGTTTTTCGAAGAACCTAAAATTCCCAAGGAAGCAGCAGCTTCAGAGACATATTTCAAAGAATAAAAACTTCATTATGAAAAAGTGAAAACGACATATTAATTTTTTATAAACAAATTCTGGCGATGGTCCACGCCTCCGATGTTGGAAGTCGCTGCTTTGGAGGAGGTTCGGAGCATAAATGATAGATTTGAACGACGGTTGAAAATCCTGGTAGATCTTCCGAAATCTCTTTGGGAACGAAGCTTGCCGGGCCAACGAGATGCGAATATGACTTGTCGTAGGTCCCCTATGGATCCGCGAGCCACCTTGACTCGAAAGGACGGTGAAAACGAGGCGTATGTGTCTGTCTATAAGGCTGGTACGACTACGTTGCTGTATCCTCGGGCGTCGAAAAATCACGTCTTACGACACCAGTCGCCGATTTATCTTAACAGCGGAGCTAAGTGGTCGCGCGCTATTTTTGCCCGTCCTTGAGTCTACAAAAAGGGCCGGGATTACCTTGAAACGGGACCCACACGGCTATCCATCAAATGCTCATCGTGTGCTAGAGAGCAAACGAGGGACTCTCCCTCCGGGGTTCTGGTTTTGCTGCGACGCGACGAGTTTTCGACGCTTCTCGATACCATTCTGGTGGGGTGAGTAAAAGAAGAGACCTAACGGGGTGGTAGGGATTCGAGAGGGGTCTAGAAGGGGCACGGAGGGGGGGACTAGTTTAACCAGAACGCTCTCTAACGAATCCCCCTAGTCCCGCTGCCTTGCCCGCGGTCCACTGGATATCATCCAGTGGGATAGCTTAGGTCCCAACCGCCTTCTTGGTCGTGACCTCGGATTGGTCGATAGACGAGCCACCGGGTACTGATTTCTTGTCCTAGGTTCCGGAGGCAGACTTGACTACCTTGACGCAAATCCACGTGAACTTGCCCGGCGCCGATGAGCGACTCGCTTAGAAACCGAGTTGTTATGATAGGGCCTCGGACTCACCACTGATCCAGAAACTGGACGCTTCGAAGGGGCATTCTGGTTCTTTCATTTTTCCGAAATCGATTCTTTCTTTTTTCTGGAAATTTTCCTTCTCGGTACACGCGTTGTGGAATACGCATAAGACAGTCTGAAATATAATGAAAACCCAGAGAGACGGATATTATCGACTGGAAAATGTGTTCGAAACATTCTACATTATTGAAACGAAACAGTTCTGTGCAAAGCTCAAAGTCCAAGAATTGTTGCGATGAACTGGTTGACTTTCAACAAAACGTCAATATTGTTATTCGAAAAACCTCCCTCGTTAAGGATCCTCGAGCACCATCGAGAGACCACTTTTCCTCTCTATCGTCATGACCAAAAAATAAATGCTGCAAGCTGAAAGAACTCGTCAGCGAGTCAGTCTCTCGAAGAAAATTATGGCAGAAAGCTCATATAGCCAGGAAATAAATTTTGAAAGATTGTGACTGTCCGAAATATAGATCAACGATGCATTGTATCCGGTAGGGACGTAGATCGGGAGGGTTTGCGGGGTACTTTCGATTTTCGGGCGGAGGCACGATCGTTGCCAAAACTGACCCGAACTAATTTACCGTGTTATCAAGACGCGCGCGGCTGGTCGCGAAAGTTCGTCCCCGGGTGAAATTAAACGGCGCGACATTCAAATGAAAGAGGCCCCGAAAACCGGTTTCGCCGGCGCTCGTCGTCGCTGGCTCTGTCGCTCTTCTGGGTAGCCGGCCGGTCGGCTCCTCGAGATAAATCGACACGGAAGAGTGTCGTAATCGGGGCCGGGGTACCGTGGTACCCCACGTGGTGGGTGACGCAGGTGCACCACACACTGCCTATGCTCTCTTTCTTTTCTCTCCCCCTTTCTCTTTCTCTCCTTGCCTCCGTTTCTTCTTCTTCTTCTTTCCCCTCACTCTTGCCCACCAAACTGCGCGCCTCGAGATCGCGAATTCTAGCTCGGGTGTCCGGCTCCTGTGAACCGATTCATTTCGGACAAGTGTGCACCGTGACAAATGATCCACGGACGATCCACGCGGTACATCATGCATCACTAGACCGCGGATGTTCGTGCAAAATAAAATGGACAGGTGAATCGTGCAAAACTTCTATAAAAAAAACTTCATAGTTTTATATTTCATTTGTTCATGTTTGCTGTAAATTGCATAAAATCGAAAGAAGAAATTAATTATAATGGGTTACTGCTCATTCGAGATTTTCATCGAAGTCTCGGATATTCTGTTCGAAACAGCATTTAACGAATTAGTAATCACCGCTCGTTCCACTTCGATTCTCTGGTGTTGAAAAAGAATCGGGTACTCGCGATTTATTATCGAGTCCCAGGAGGCCAGGATCTCGTTTGAAGAGTCGCTAACGAAGCGGGGAAGATGATGCAGGCTCGTTAGGGCCCGCAGGATGCGAGCAAAGATGCGTGGACTACTTTTTACCGTTGTCGCTTTTTCTTGCTCCCAATTTTGCCGATTCCTCGACTGGCCAACCTGCCCGAGTCCCCGTTACCGACGATCTTCGATCTAGAACCTGATATATCCTTGCATCCGTCTATTTCACGGAGTTTTGCTCGAACGATCTTGATACTCCGGCGAATCGATAATTAGATCACAAGTGGTTCGAGTAATCCGTGCCTTCAACGCGGCTGAATTCAAGTTTCTCGAGCAAATATTTATTTTGAATTAAAGCAGCTATTTTATTGAATAAGAATTTATTTATTTATTTCCGTGCAACCAATTATACAGAAAGTGGTGTGCGAGTTAATTATCTTATTAAGCTGAAATTAATATATTTATATCCTTAAATAATTTTAACATGTCCACTGCTGTAAATAGAGCGTGCCCATTTTGTTCGTTTATTTATAATATTCATTTTGGTGCACAATACGACCTGTAAAATTACCAGAATAATCAGCATTTTAATAATTTCGTATTGTTCGATAAAAGTTTGGAGGCGAGGATTTCAAGGGAGCGGAGATTACGGGCCAGGCAACCTCGATAGATCCTAATGATCGATTTACCGGTGCAAACGCGAATCGCGGTGCAGCACGACGCGGCGCCGTGTTGCGCAACGTCCCAATTCCACACACCGTGAAACGTGGAAGACTTCCTGTATCCCGGTCGCGAGACAGAAAAAACTTTTACCTTCGATCGGCATTAGCATCGGTCCCCGTACCCGTAACGATCCATCGATCCGTCGTCGCTCGCGTAAGACGACGCATACACACCGTGCGTATGGAATCGACCATCGGGTTTCGCGTCCATAAATGTATCCGTCGCGAATTTTGCAAGCGTGCATTTCCACCGTCGAATAATCTGCTCCCGCTTCGCCTTGTCGGCGTCCTATGACGTCAGAAGTCTGCAACGATCGCCAAAAATCCCGCAGAAACTCGATACCTCTTTAAAATGCACGGAAAAATGTACGGACAACGCGAATGTGCACGTAACGATCCGAAAAAAATTCAACCGAAATCGTTCGGACATTCTTTCATGAAAGCATCGATTTCCAAAAGAAATAGAATTTAAATTTCTCCTAGATATCGATTAAAAATCAAATCAAAGTATCAACTTTAAATTATTACGGTTCATTGCTTGAAGAAAAATATTGGGTTTTATTTCACCTTAAAAAACGAAATAATTGGACTGCAGATTTAGTGCATTCGTGATATGCAAAAATAAAAAGAAGCAATGGAAATGGTTTAGAGATACCGTGGCAATATTTCCAATGGATTTCGAGGATTTGCGAGTCTTTCGGTTTAGTATGGTGGCCCCGAGGGACCGGTTAATGAGATGACGTGAGACACTGATGTGCTGGCGATAATGTGAGCGGGTTGGCGAAATAGGCGGACCGTTTGCGAGCGTATGCGGTCATGTATGAGCCGTCTCTGACCGTTAGAGCGTAATGCACGACCGCTACATGCAGATCAACGTCACCGGGACACGCGGTGTTTCCCGATGCAGTAGAGGAGGGATAAATAGCGAGACAGAAGGGGGCAAGCCGTTACATTTTCAATAATTTCTTACATAACTCGTAATCCTACAGCCGGAACCAAGATCTCGCGATTCTGGGACAGTGGAATATTCCCGTGGAGCTTTTCGGCCGATCTTTCCACACGCTTCGAACGCTTATACCGTTCAATTTAAACAGTTTACACCAATTGATCGGTTGAGGGGCTTCGGTGTTTGAGACACTGCCAATTACAATATTTCTAGTTGGAAGCCTTGGAACCGGGGACCAAGCAGAACCAGAAGAGCCTGTCGATTTTATTCGTCGCTAATCCGGGCAACCTTGATTTTCGGCAACGGTCGCCTTCGGGAGCTATACGAATACCAAACGTGTTCCACGCCATCTTTATCGGGCCGATCTATCTGCTGGACCATCACTCGAACTTGCCGAAAATAAACGCGTGTACTTCCTCTAGCCTTCACGGTTCCCTCGGTAAGTCTTTTCGAGTTGAAATTCATTCTAACTGATTCGGTAATTATTGCAGAATTTTACTAAATCTATAATTCTGCGAATTCCGTCGACGACGATCGAAGCACGACCGATTCCCGACGCCGTGGTCGCGACATCCTCGTGTCTCCACTCGAGTTTGTCCTCGTGGATCCTGTGACGAAGGCCGAACTTACAGGGAATGTTTAAAAGTCTGCGTTTTTTCATTTTACACGAGCATTCCTTCTTTCTGTCTGTTCAGCAAGAGGGTTGCTGTCGAGCGCGCGCGAAAAAAAGCCGTTGGAATCGGGTTTTTTCGCTGAGGAGGATCCACACGTGTGGATCTAGGTAGAGCATGGCGGAAGCGAATTGTCGCAAAATCGGTGCCGATTGTTCCAGTAACTTGACCGTTCACGAAGAAAGTGAGATAACCGACGCGACGCGGCTCGGTGACACACTTTCCGGCCGCTGCTCAATCACTGCTGCAATTAAACCTCTTTCTGTTTCGTTTACCAATCGAAATGAACTTCGACAATTGCATAACTGTTCCTTCTAGAATCATTTTCTTGCGCGGTGGTTCGGGACTTAGCAAAAAGCTAAGCTATTTTTGCATCGATACAATTTAGTTATAATTAATTCACCGTGTGTGCGTCAGGTATTATTTTATCCATCGAATAAAATTATAATACAACGATAAATGTTTCTGGAATACGCGAATGAAGACTCCTGTTCGGATCTGGTCTGGAAAGGCGGCGATCGTAAAAGGCGACGACTGAAAGGACTCGGTTATAAATCGGCGCGAAAACCCTTAAAAATGAAACCGAACCAGTCGCTGTATAAATCGTCGTCGGGAAGAACGAAGCCGCTGCATCCGGTATCTCGTCGCATTGTTAAGAACTCGCGGAGAGCCTTGATTTTGGCCGGGACCTTCGTCAAGTCTGGCCGGTTTCGCGATATCTGTTGAGAATGGATCGGATCGAATCGGATCGATTCGTCTCGCCGAGGCTCCGCTTTTCGCGGACGCGCCACGATCTTGAAATTCCGTGGCTCCAAGGCTCGCTCCGCTCTGCGTGGGATCAAGATCGAGCCGCGATCCAGAGAAAACACGGTCGGATTCGCCGAACACCGCAGCCGATTCCGCTTAATCCTCGACTGGCTTCCAGAAACCCATTCTCCTTCTTGCTTGTTGCTTCTTCCTTTTTCCTTCTCTTTCTTTCGAAGGATCTCCCTACCTGCTCGCTGCATCTTCTTCTTCAGCTTCCTTCATCTCTTTCTTGAGATTCGAACAGGAAATTGAATTCCGTCGAAGGATTCGATGCTTGATTATGCGGGAAATTGATATTTGCGAAAGGGTTTCTCGTCGAGATGGGATTTTTGGCAGAGATTCGCAAGGATCCTCGAGCGGTGCCACGAATCGTTCGCACGAAATCGACGACGGACTCGGTCCTCGCGTGACTCGAGATATTTTAATAGATAATAGCTGGCAAGCAATTTTATTTCGCGTGCAGCTGACGAGCCGCCATCGTTCCAGTCACCTTCATTTCTTTTCACCGTGGATCACTTTTTGGGGATCGTTAGATCTCCTCGGGAGACCCGTTCCCCACGATAACTGGGCTACGGTTGTTTTCGAGATACCTCAGGTGTTTGCCTGGTATTTGAGAATTTCTGGGACACGTTCGTGATAACAAAGATGCAGGACGTTCGTCTGTTTTATTTTCCCCAAGTTTTCTATAGATGCAGCCAAACCACTAATCAAACCGGGGGAAACAAGAAATGTGCAACCTGGAGCAAGATGTAGTTCAGCTAAAAATAGAACGAAAGTCAAGAATAACAAAATTGCGTTCGAGGCTGTATTTCCGAGAAAAGTGGATTTGGAGATTCATGGAATACGAGCGCTGTTGGATAGGAGGTCTGTCGAGGCGTCTGATCACGAACTGTCGATTCTACTTCCTGTCGATACCAATGCCTGAGACACTGATGAATTTTCCTCCAATACGATCTTGTTATTCTTTGTTATTGTAAAAGAATTTGAGTAGAATTTTTCTTCGACACAGTCCGCAGAACTGAAAATCCGAAATGCAGTAAAATTATGATCTTCCAGCGGCGTTCGGTCGCGTCGGATCGTCGGGAGGATCGATTTCAACGGTATCGAAAGCGAAATGAAAAATCCCAGGGGAGAAAGGAGGGGAGGGGCCGTGTAAAAAGGAGCTTCGATTCCTCGGGAGAGAGCAGGAGAGCCTCCAAGAGAGTGAGAGAGCTTTCCCGTTATGCGCCTCCTCTCTAAGCTGAATTCGAGCTGCCGGCCAGAGGCCGGTACCGCTAGCTTCCCAGAAATCGACGCTCGATAATGCCTCTCGATACGGATGAAGCAATCTCCTACTGTCGCGCACCGCCGCGAGAGGGGAAAAAGGGCACAGAGGGTGGGGAATACCGACGGGACCAGGTGGGGAGAAGTCGCGCATATAACCAACACCACTAGCGCTCATGTTTTATTCATCGATTTAAACGAATTCGAGGTGTACACCGAGGCAGAGCGCTTCCTCATTGTCACGAACGATAACACATCAGCCCTTGTCCCACAACTTCTTGCAATCGTCAGCTCTTGTCTCGGAGCTTTTTTCCTGAAAGCTTCTTCGGGAGAGCCTTTCTCCGTCCCTTCCCCCAGACCTTCGACTCGGCCGCCATTTTGGTTCCGGAACCCTCGTTGAAACATAATTTCGCTTGCACACGAATCTAGAGAAATTCTTCTTTTCGTATGGTTAACCTTTGATAATTAAAATTAAAAATCTGACGCCGTCCATCTTGGCCGATTCGACTCGGCCGCCATTTTGGTTCCGAAACCCTGGAGACCCTCGCTGAAATTTTCTTAATTCTTCTCTTCGACGTTTTTGATACTTACAATTAATTAATGATGATCTAATCCACGTGGACAGATAATTTATGTCGGAAGGATCGAGCCTTCCGGAACGATGTTTACAGAGTTCGCACAGATTCCCAGAAGGCGATGTATTATAATAGGATCGTAGTTTTCGTGGAACGTACGGTATCGGCTGCGAAAAAGAGCGGGATTCGTCTTGCGAATCTGTGTGCGGTATATTCGAGGAACGTTCTCGATCGGTAGAAGTGGATCAGGTGGATTCAGCATCGGAAATAATTACGTCTGACTTAAATTCGATTCTACTGCGTGACCTACTATGACCACATTGCGCTCAATGTTGACGCACGACCCGTTGTTTTTACGCTTGAACCAGCTAGAAACATCAAAGTACGTGCACGAGGTTTCGAATCACCTCTTTGCAACCTAATTTTCCACGTCACCGGCAACTACGTCTCGACGATTCTCGATGGATTCGGGATGCGCGTAGTTTTTCAAGTTTAATCACCCCATCTCGAGTCGCAGTTGTTTCAAAATAAACGCGGTATAAGCTGACGGGTTCGTTGCTATCTTTATCAGAAATTTCAGCGTTCGTGTTACAGAGTTGTCGCAACGGATTCGGAGATATTGTACCAGCGTCTGTTATAATTAGCAGCGTTCAGCTGACCGGAGATCGAATTCGATAGCCACCGTCATTGGAAATCGGAAAACGTTTGGGAATCTCCGTCGTGACATTTCTGCGTCTGATGCGAATGTTTTGATGCGTTGATCCTTCCTTTCATCACTGCGATCTACACGATGACCGTAGATTGACAATGAACTGTTTCGAAATTCTTCTTTCCACTCGTTCTGTCACAGGCACACAAAATCGAACTTCAGATAATTGTTGAACCTGGAAAATATTAGCAAAAGTGTGCACTGCCTTTCTGATTTTCATTATTTCTTTTCTTACACTACTGCGATCTATATGATCAATAATAGAATGTTTGGAAATTCTTCTTTCCACTCGTTTTTGCAACAGCCACGCAAAATCCCAAAATCCAGTCGCGTCATAAACTTTTTTCGCAGTTTCGACCTCAATTTTCCAGGTGAACGTTGAACCTGGAAAATGTCAACGAAGGTGTGCTCATCATTTCCGATCTTCATTATGGTGCAGTACCACGAATCACCCATTCAACATCCTAACCAAGGAAGTGCAGCGACGATCGATCGATCCCGCGACCGTGGCCAGCATTAACGTCACGTTCATGACACTCAGAAAAGTTGCGGACGCGCATGCAGTGTCCGGTTCGCGACTCGCGTTACGAGAAATAGAGCCAAAACTTTCGACATAAGTGTTTGTCGGTGGCCGAGCTACATTTTCGAATCTCTCAAGGCCAGGGACGAGCACGAATCCTCGAAGAATATAGACTGTTATATTTATATCATACTGAGTGAGGTAAGTAAAAAAATTAGAACGACACGAGAAATGTAAGATGTGTTTATTAGCTCATCTGAACTTGAACTGACTAACAAGACGGAGAATCCGTGGCCAGACGGGCCAGGTACTCTGTACATAAACATTCAGACTGGTGTGCTACACCATACAGATATCCTCTGTGTGCACACATGCTTGAGGCACGTGTCACACTCCTGTACATTCTAGAACATAGACTACTCGTAGTCATGAACGCTAAAAATCACCTGGAAATTACCTCTGAAAAAAAATAATCATCCTAAAAACAGTAGAAGATCTACAGCTGAGCTTTCAGAATCCAACGAAATTCGATCTTGCCAGTGGACAACTAACCTTTCGCAAAAATAACGATCGATGCTTCCAGTCATCAAATGTTTCAGTGCTAAAATTCAATACCGAACACAAGGTCGTTTAACAAATCGTTTCTATGACAGTTTACTGAAAACAAAAAAAGAATAGAGGTAGAGTTAAAACGCCCTGGTCACAATCTTGTCTTGCAGCTTTTAATTGATCGTTATCGAACGTTGTTGTCAACTGGTTTGTCGAGGAGGAGGAAAACTCAATTTCTAAACTTGGAGAACCACTTTTGATACTTTCCTGCACTTCAAACACGTTCTCCATAGGCGTCAGGAATATTTTCAACGGTCTCCAACAGTATCAGACCTTCTTCAATGATAGACATCGAATGCACAAGGAGTGCATCTAAATAGAGGGAAATTTCTGTAAAAAATGTATGCTACCAGAGAAAGTATTACACGAAAATCGTTCGATTACAACCTCCCTTTTAATCACGATCGCGATTCCCACGCACGATACGACAGTCCCCTAGGTCCCAGTCCCTCCAGAGTCCCTCGAAGCCAATTGCCAGCAGTTTTTCCCCACCCAACGTCACCGCTACCATCGCCGACCCTAAATGGCCCATCAGAGAGCTGGAGCAGCTCGAAGGGCTGGTCTCGCGGGAAAAACGTCTGGTTTTCTCAGGCGTGCCGCAGCTGTGGCTGGAAGGGCGATTTATTGGTGGCGGGCAGAGGGGATCATCGCGCAAATCGAACCGGAATAAATCGTTTCGAAATCGGCAGGATCGAATCGGTTCGTGTCCCGAAGCATGCGTTTCAGAAGAGCAGCCGGTCTTCGTTTGTGCTCGCTGCCGGACTCTGTAAGAGGCACACACCACCGTGGTCGCTGCCAGAAAACCCGATGGCACCTTAAGGAGAGAAGTCAAGGGCAAGAAGCGTCCCTTCGTTACCCAGTCTGGCCCAGCTTGGGCCCTACTTGGACCCCACTCCTTGCGCCCCGGTCTCGTCTCCACCCCCTCCCCGTGTCGGTCGGCACACACCTCTTCGTCGACGTGGTGTGTGGTGTGTATATCTCTCTTGGTAGAGAATCCCTTGCTCCTCCAGCCCCCTTCACCTTTCTGGATCTCCCCCTCCGTTTCCCCTTGCGCGCACCTTCTATCGCCACCTCCCCCTTCTGCCCTCGTCTCTCAACACGAATCCATATGTATGGGGTTGTGGCGCACAGGCGACGCAAATGTGCTGACTACATTACGCTGCTATATAAGATAGCCGGGCAACCATCCTATCCCCACAGACCGAGCCAGATCGGCAGACCGTTCACAGACGGGGACCAACCGACACCGATATATTATCCACCGACACGACACGACACACCACGACACATCGCACCGCACCGTGCACAACACTGTCTGACAACCAATTTTTTTCGCTACTGACACAGAGAGAGAGAGAAAGAGAGAGAGAGAGAGAACGAGCCCTCTCAGAGACTCTGTCATCCAAACACTGAACCAGTAGCAAACCTCTACTGATCGCGATAATCGCGTTGCTCCGTACACACGCACGTACAGAGATCCACGAGATCCTCTCCTCGAGAGAAACTGAGAGAGAAAGAGTGACAGAGAGTAACAGAGTCTCTCTCGACCGGGAGAAAGTGGGATTTTCGGTTTCGACGAGGCCGTCATCGGTGTCCCACCGCCCGCTGTCCACTGCCACCGGACGCCGCTGATCGCTGTCGATACGCACTGTCAACAAGCGCCGCTCGCTTGTGCATACCCTAGCTCGTGACAGAGAGAACACCGTGCAAGAGAAACCAACCGCAGACCAACACCGGCTAAGATGATCCCTCTAACAGCCACCACGTGTTTCCTGATCGCGATCACGTTCGTGGCGCTCGTTGTGATCCTCCTGGATCACCTGCGATCCAAGAAACCGTCCAAAGAGGACATCCTCGGAGGATGGAACGACACCATGCCGGAACCACCTGGACCGAAACCATGGCCGATCTTAGGCTCTCTACACATCCTCGGGAGGTACGACGTACCCTACAAAGCATTCGGCGACCTTGTCAGGGACTACGACTGTCAGGTGATCAAGCTTCGAATGGGATCCATGCCGTGCGTGGTCGTCAACGGGCTGGAGAACATCCGGGAAGTGCTGACCATCAAGGGACATCATTTCGACTCCAGACCCAACTTCGCCAGATATCATCTACTCTTCGGCGGGAATAAGGAGAATTGTAAGAATACCATTCTTTTCTTTTTTGGTCTTTTCTCGAGTTCTTCTATCACACACGCGAGCGACTCCTTCTTCTTCTACTTCTTCCTTCCGCGTAGCCTTGACGGCCGATTAACGATCACCGTAAGCCGCGATTTTACGAGCGGAATTCATTAGACGACCCACCGCGACGTGACAGCCGAGACGAGCCATAAACTACCGCCGGATTCCGATTATTCGAATAGTCCTGCCGGTTGCGTAACCACTCGCTGAACGAATTCCTGGCGAATCGGAGACGATCTTCTCTGAGATTAGCGTGCTTCGCTCCGGAACAGGTGGTTTCTTCAAGTTCGTTTCACCCGCTGATTCTATTTAAAGATCGGACCTTTCTGTAATTGTTACATTGTCGTGTTCGGAACAGCTGATTTCTTGTCCATAAAATTTGTTGAATAACATTGTCGATTAAAAATTTTCGAACGCGAAACTAGTGTTAAAATTATTAGAGGAATGAATAGACTCAACGTTCTGTTTCTCCTTAATGGGTTTGATAAATTGATTGCTCGTTCCTCGATCGACGGATCGGGGCATAGGGTTTCGAAGGCGTAGCGAAAAATTGAAATTGGTGGACAGACTGGTGAAAACTCGTTCCCCATGCTAACGACCTTGCTATCGTGTGCGACACGTGAGCGGCCCGGCCCCGTTTATTTTTCGCGCGGCTCGTGCTTTCGTTTGAGTTCGGTCAGCCAACATCAGCCGAAACCCGTGCTAAGGTCAACAGAGCGAAGCGGTACCAAGTGCAGCCCCGGCAAAGGTCACGGTACCACTTTCACGCGTTCCTGGCTCACCTGGCCAGCCGGCAAACAGGATCAAGGCTGATCCACTGGAGGCGATTCCGACACTCGAGACCCGCGCCACCGTTTTCCGTTCTCTCTTTCTACACACCCACGATTAGACCGTGTCGCGATCACTTTCCAAACGTCTCATCGTCCAATCCGCTAATTATTCAATGCATTTTCGAACGTCCAATATTTTGCTGAATACAGTCCTCTGTAAATCACTACGAGCACTTTCGTAGCGCCTCGTCATCGAATTTCGAAACTATTCGTTCTAGTTTTCCGTTATCAAATTTTTTCATCAATCGAGACTATACCCACTGGAAGGCCGGTGTCAATATTCACGACCACTTTCCGATGATTATGCACAAATAATTATTTAATTCCTCACTGTTTCGATCCGTAAATATCGATTCAGAGCCTCGAAGAACGCGCGCAGATTCGGGAATCGTGTGTAAATTTGAGAATCGTGGATCTCCCCAGAACAGGGAGCTAGCAATGGTATCCTACACGAGAAACCAGGTCACTTCCTGTTCTGCTCGCGGCCGCTTCGATTTCGAATCGAGCCGGCTCGCGCGCCGATGAATCGATTTTCTGCGGAGTGCGCTCGATCGGCATCCGCCGGCTTGCATTTCCGCGTGTCGCTTGTTCCCCAAGAAAGAGACAAGAGAGAGAGAAAGAGGAAGAGAGGACTACCGGTCTAAGGAAAGGGAGAGGAGAGGAGAGCGAAGCGAGCGAGTCGACGAATTTTTCCTTTTTCGCCTGACAACCGAGTTATTTTGAAATGCGTTCGATACGCGTTGCCGCGTTATTCGCGTGCTCGAAGGTCAAGTTTAACGCGCCGGTGGGATCATCGTCGCTCGATCAGGATCAATGAGAATCTCCGTTACGCCTAGTGATAACTGTTCCGAAAGGCTCTAGATGGAAATTCATTGAAAGTTCTGATTCCACAATTATAAATAGATCCATCCAAACCTAAAGCCACCAGTTCTCAATGAAGTACTCGTTTAATAATAATTTGATTACTTTCGAAAGGCTCTCGATGGAAATTCATTAAAAATTCTGATTCCACAATTTTCAATAGATCTATTCAGACTTAAAGCTACTAATTCTCAATGAAGTACTCTTCCAATAACTATTTGAATACTTCCCACGGTGGATTCGAACCATTCTCAAATGTTACACAAAAATAGCATAGAACAAGCTAAAAGTCTTGACACCAGTCTAACGCATAGCTCTTCGGAATGTTCCAGCTCTCGCTTTCTGCAACTGGTCCGAGGTGCAGAAGGCCCGCAGAGAGATGCTCCGCGCGCACACGTTTCCCCGCGCGTTTTCCGCGCGCTACAACGACCTAAACGGCATCATCGGTGGCGAGATGGAAGCTCTAAGCACTCACCTGGACTCCCTAGCAAACTGCAAGGTCCACGCGAAGCCGTTGATCCTCCACACCTGCGCCAACATCTTCATGACCTACCTCTGCTCGAAAAGCTTCCCCCTGGATCACGAAGGATTCCGCAACATGGTCGAGAACTTCGACAAGGTGTTCTTCGAGGTGAACCAAGGCTACGCTGCGGACTTCCTGCCGTTCCTTATGCCACTTCATCACCGAAACATGGCTAGAATGGCGCACTGGAGTCACGCGATCCGCGACTTTGTCGTCACGAATGTTGTCAACGAGAGAATGGACAGTTGGACCGGATTGGTAGAGCCTGAAAGAGATTATCTCGATTGTCTGGTGAATCATATGAAGACGGACGCCGAACCGAGGATGTCCTGGAACGCTACGTTGTTCGTGATGGAGGATATCCTTGGAGGACACTCTGCAATTGGCAATCTGTTGGTGAAGGTCCTTGGATTCCTAGCTACCAGGCCGGATGTCCAAATGAGAGCTCAGGAGGAAATCGATGCGCTCGGAATCGATGGTCAATATGTTGGGCTGGAGAACAGAGGATCGTTGCCTTACGTCGAAGCTATCATTTTGGAGACTATCAGGATAATCGCTAGCCCCATTGTGCCGCACGTTGCCAATCAGGACAGCAGTATCGCCGGTGAGCATCCTCATCTTCTTATTCGACGATCTTAGTACTTCGAGAACAATTCGATCCAGTCGATCTAGGTCACTTTAATAACCAGACTCGTCTACCCCCTTTCCAGGTTACAGGATCAAGAAGGACACCTTCATCTTCCTCAACAACTACGAGCTAAACATGTCCAAAGAGCTCTGGACCTCTCCGGAGGAATTCATTCCGGACAGGTTCGTGCAGCACGGTCACCTCCTGAAACCCGAACACTTCCTGCCGTTCGGCGGAGGCAGAAGGTCCTGCATGGGCTACAAACTGGTTCAATATTTGAGCTTCGCAATCCTGGCAACGTTGCTGAAGAACTACATGATCACACCGTTGTCGAAAGAGAACTACACGATACCAATCGGCAATCTAGCTTTGCCGGAGATGACGTTCAACGTCCGGTTCGACAGACGGTAGGGTCTGGAAGAGATTGAAGAACGTTGGCCAATAGTATAAGGGCCGACTCCTCGTGCCCGACTGCTCAGGCTTCAAGGGCGAACTTCGATTTCGGAGGAGCTTCCGGGAGCTGAGAGCAGCGAAGGATGAGCTGAAGAGAGGCTTGTCGTTATTAATTTCTCTTCCTTTAAATCAGGCATGGATAACGAACGCTGTACAGTCTTTGAAGACAATCCTCAGAGTCTAATTGACATTGAGGAAACGAGAGAGTTCTGTTTATTTCGCTGTGGGGCGAGAACCACAGCAACGACTCTGGAGATAATCGCGTGCCCGTGCCTGGTTTAGATGAAGCTTTAGAGAAGGTCGAGTGCCACGGGCCGCGTACACACGATGAGGATTCGATCTTCATCGGCAACGAAAGCTTTACTGACATTACTAGGTGTTTAAGCTAGCTAATTGTTGATCGTCCCTCGACGCGTGAACTTCCTCTCCGAAACGAGCGAATCGAAGACGATCAGCCAACGATTTATATATCAGGAGAGAAGACTTGGACTGATAAAGAAGAGGACTGACCCTGCGGCAGCCGTGTTCTAGCGAGCGCTTTAGGTAAAACCGGGGGCCCCATAGCCGATCGCTAATCTCTCTCTTCGCCCTCTTTCCCGCGGAAGATCGAGTTGCCGCAAGTTTTTTCTGAGAAAACTCGACGCGACTCGTCTCGTCGGATCCTGTCTCGTCTCGTCTTGTCTCGTCTCTTCTTGTTTCGACTCGACTCGCAGGCCAGTCGGATGCGCGTGTCCGTTTGCTCCTCTTCGAGGAACGGATCAAATCCCACGACGGAAGCAGACGGACGTTGGGCATGCCGTGGAAAACGGTTTGAACGATCCCGAACCCCCCGGACTATCGTTACCTTTGCATCTGGTACGATTAGAATTTTTTTATTGTTCTTCGTTGCAGTCCTATTATTATTATTGAGTGGTCTCTTAAGTAGACTGCAGAATTTTATGAAAATTATTAATTCTTTTAATCGATTGTTAGGAACACGAGTTGAATTGTATCGCTCCATCTGGAGGGTTCAGTAAATTTTATTTGTCTGACTCGTTATTCGATCATTTTTTAAGATTTTGCTCCTGCGAGATCAATGGATTCTTCTCTTGTTATAATGGTTTGAAAAGGGCACAATGAATAGACCGATGATTCACGGTTTCTATCGGGATCTAGAGATCGCTGAGACCGAAGAATCTCCTGTTGACGACCAGATCACGTACCGACTGGCTTCGACGACGATTCGAAAGGTGAGAACTAGAGAGACGAGGCAAAGAACAAGGCTAATCGCGATTTTAAGCGCGTTCGTTCATCGATCGCGATAATTACTGGTGGTCGAATTGTTTGAATCATTTGCGGTATATTCTGAATACTCGAGCAGCCGCCCCCGTTCGATCCAGCATCGATCCTCCGCGATCTCTCTATTGCTATTTTGTTATCGAATCGCGATGATCTATGTGGGAACCGTGGCCAGTTCAATTTCATTCTATTTTCTATTAATTATTTGCACTTGACGATGAATCATTGCTGGACTGCAAGTCTTTATGCAAAATGAAAATGTTCTACGAACGAAATATGTATTCAGCTCTTCCGTTGATAATTTTAAAATTTTACATTCGTAAGACATTTTAACAGCATAAAATCCCCAATTCTCTTTATCTAGTTTTCTTAAAAGGGACATTTGGGTTGCCAATTTGATTTACAATATCTTTGAACCCTTAGCACTCGAGCGGTGACTCTGAAGCGTCACTAAAAATTGCTTTATCATTATTTAAAGTGTTGTTTACATAACTACATCGGTATCTAGTCAATTACGAAACATTTAGGTATTGTACGAGTAAAATTTCAAAAAAAAATAGGGAATGGAAATGTTCTAGCCAGGAAGAAATGTTTAATTTTCGAGTTAAAGTAGCTCCGAGTGCAAAGGGTTAAGATAGTCAAGTGCAAAGGGTTAAAGAAACGCGAACGAAGACCAAAGTGTTGAGCGAATTTGTTAAGGATTTAAGTGTCTATCGAAAGTGAACTGTCGACGGTTCCCGTGCGGTAACCAGACCACGAGATTATGGGAATTGCTGGGTGAACGGTCGACCGTCGGTCCATCGTATCGCTGGAAACAGTTTAAAACGGGAACGCACCGAAGCGTACAACGTAATAATTTTTGTTAATCTCGTTTCTCGACGCCACCCTCGACACCGTTCCCTTCTTCTTTCTCTCTTTCTTTCCCTTCGTTAACCTTTTCTCCTTTTTATTGTTTTCTTCGAGTTTCCCTTTGCTCCTTCACCTCCTTTTCTTTCGCTCTCCTTCTGTATCGTTATGCGCGATGATCGTTTGATAAATGATCGCGACAACGATCGCAGAAAATTGCAGAGAACGAACGAGTTCGTGTGAAACGAGAAATGGATTTTATATATATATAAATATTATATATATTTTTTATATATATATTATATTATATATATATTATATGTATACTGTAATAATCGATTATTACACGACTGAACGATCTTTCTCAAAGAGAAACGTCGTCTGTTCGCGGGCCACGCTCGCGGATTATAATTTATTTCTGCTATTGAGCAACGGTTCTTATTTTTATGTTATTATTATATTATATTATATTATTATTATTATTAATATTATTATTATTGTCATTATTATCGCTTACTACTATTATCATCACTATTATCAGTAGTTAGATGTATCATCACGTTCTCCATCCCCCATCTTTTTATTTTCACGCTTTCATGTCCATGTACGTTATTTTATGTTTGTTATTTAATTATCGTGATTGTTACGACATTTGTTAATTTATTATTTAAGATTTTAATAATAAAAGTGAACACTGAACACTCATCGTTTTTACGCTTGAGAATTTAATCCTTCTTCCTGTCTCTCTGTGTCGATCGTGTTTCCGATCGATGACACGACGAGTGTCTTTGCCTTTATTGTCGAAAGATATTGTAGTGAATAATTCTATAACGAATTTGTATTATTTTTTTAGATGGATGAATTTTAAAAAGAAATTGTACGTAGACATTTGTGTCAGTGTTCCCGCAGAAGTCAATGGACAAGCATATACGTTAAAACCTCTTATCGTACACTCGCCTTCTTATCAAATACCTTGACGTCTGCCATTCAGACTGTACACATATACATACTCGATAACTGTACGATAACTACGGTAACTGTACTGCGATTTTAACACATTGAAAAATGAGTAAGTGAAATGTGAAAAAGCGAAACCACCGATTTATTATTATCATAAAAAGGAGCTTGGGATTTTTAATTGGCGAAAGATGAGTACAAAAATTGTCCCGATTACTTCAGAATCGCAATCGGACAGCAGATTGAAGAAGGAACGTTTGTGTCATGAACAAAATGAGACAATGTTACGTTAATAATTAACGAGCCCATTCTGACAGTCGAGAAAATAAATCTCAATAATTTATTTACAAACAAAAATATATTACAAAACGCTGGGCGTCGCGTTTCGTCGTCGGTATAAAAATCCTAATCGATAACCTCTAGTAAAATAATATATGAACACAAGCGTTAGCACAATCGTGAACAAAAGCGTGAGCACAGTTGTTGAATTACAGACTTTTCGATTGTACAGCTACGTAAATGAACAGATTAATCGCAAAACAGTAAAAACATTCACAGAATCGTTACTGCCCTGACGCTTTTGTTCGCAACTCTTTGTACACAAGAAAATAATCGATCGCTCGATGAATCCCGGACTAGATCGAACACCAGCAATAATGATAAAAATCCATCGCTCGTTTTCCAGATGGCCGTCCAGAAAGGTCAACGAGGAGAGTCAAGAAAAATCAGTCACTCAACGTCTGGCCTCTCCGAACAGTCTTCAAAATTCGGTACTCCTAAATCCATAGATCCTCAACTCTGAACACTTCGGAATAGTATTTACAGCATCTGAATTTTCTCTTCCAGGTGAGCCGTGCATAAAGTTGAGCTAAACTCCTGAAGAAACATCTTTGAGGTCCACCATCGGCTTCTCTTCAGCAGTCGGAGGGTCCTTCTTCCTCCTGTACATCTCCTCGATCTCTGCCAAGGTCTTCCCCTTGGTTTCCGGCAGGAAGAATTGTACGAACAGTGTCCCACCAAGGGACATCACGGTAAAGAACACAAAGACTCCATGTTTACCCATGTAGGCTACCATATCGAGGTAAGTCTTGACGGTTATAGAGCTGAAGATGTATCCGATGCAAGACGTGAGTCCTGTGAGTACTTCTTTGACCTCGGCAGGGTAAATCTCGCCTAGCATGGCGAAGGGGACAACCAAGAAGCCTAGAGTGCTGGCAAAAATGTATCCCAATACGCAGACGACAGGGATCATGCCTCTATCATTGATCTCGTAACCTCTGTCTTCAAGTATCAAGTAGATCGAGAGAATTGCCATGAAGAGCGTCATCGCGGAACCGGAAACGATCGAAGGAATTCTTCGTCCGAATCTTCCAGATACTCCAGCGACCAGTACAGTGCCTACCAATCTGGTGAGTCCTATCAGAACTGCGCCCAAGTATGGATCTATCGTGATCCCAGCGCTCTTTATGATGTCCACCGCGTAGTATACCACGACGAAGATCCCGGAGAACTGCTGGAAGAAGAAGTAGGCGAGCATGATCGCGAACGGCACCACCGCGTTCCTTTTCAACAGGTGCTTCATCAGGTTCTGCTTCTTGTTCTGGGAACGTTGGCGCAGCTCCTGCTGCTGGTCCGACGTGGGAGACGCGTTTTTTGGAATGCCGCGGAATCTCTTCAGGGTCTCGAGCGCCTCGTCTAGACGACCTCGGTCCCGCAACCAGATCGGGGTTTCTGGGACGACGGCCAAGGTCACCGCCGCCGAGACCAAAGGAAACAGGGCGCACATCAGAGCCACCAGTCGCCAGTTGTCCTTTGCCACAGAAAAAGTATCGTCAATCGTGATATTTCGACTCGCAGATCGTTCGACCGCGTCGATTTTACTCGTTTCACGAGCCGAAACTGTCCCTCGGTGTCAAATTGACACAGTGACACAAAATAAAAAAAAATTTTTTGTTTTTTTTTTAGTCAAATTGATGAGTTAACATTTACATCTTAGGTTTCTCGGTTGTGTTCCGCATTAATAAAGCTAAGTGTCACACAAAGTTTCAGGAGAATTTACCGACAAATAATAGAACCATGTAACTTATTTCGAGGACAACTGTGTCAAATTGATACGAGGGACGGATGAGGGTTAAACCCAACGAGTACAGATTTTCGAGTCTACCCTCTTAACCCTTTGCACTCGAAGATACTTCAACGTGAAAATTAAACATATCTTCCGACTAGACTGTGAATTTTCATGCGTTTATCGAAGAAATAGCTGGACGAAATATAAAACAGTAAGAGATTACGATATCTACAATCTTTGCAGACCATTTTTATTTTATACTAGCTTACCTGACAGACTGTAAAAATTTCTATAAATTCAGACCTATTGAAATATTGATTAAAAGCACTTTTAATTTTTCCGTTTTTCCGGGCAACTTTTCCAAATTCTCTTCCCTTATTCGGACTATTACGAACCTTTAAAGAAAAAAATTATCCAAATCGGTCTAAC
This sequence comes from Lasioglossum vierecki, assembly GCA_028455595.1. Lineage (NCBI taxonomy): Eukaryota > Metazoa > Arthropoda > Insecta > Hymenoptera > Halictidae > Lasioglossum > Lasioglossum vierecki. The sequence goes on from CM052337.1 coordinate 10,581,883, forward strand.
CGTTCTCAAGTGATACTCTTAGCAACGAATAGCATTTTATTTTTATTTATATAGATAAAGATCCGCAGTCTAGTTCCGACCTAACATATTTCCACTCCCCATAATTTTTGAAATTGTATAGATATGAAATTGGTACACACACCTCGCACAATATCTAAATGTTTAGTAATTGATTGAATATTGTAAAGAACGGTACAACAATTTTCTGAGTAGCGCCTTAGAATAACCATTCGAGTGCAAAGGGTTAAAGTTGAGTGTCCGAAGCGTTCCGAGCTTGTTCTCTTTACCTTAAAGATGTAGCCGAAGACATAGACAATGAGTACCCCGACAGCGATGGATATGCTGGTCCAGGTGACCATGGTGGATCTCCAAGCCGGCGAGGCGACTTCCGCGCAGTAGACAGTGGCCGGTACCGAAGCGGAACCGGTCGCGATACCGGAAATTATTCTGCCAACAAGGATCTGCTCGTACGTTCCGGCAAAGTATATGACGAGCCAACCGACAAGTGAGAGAACGGACGTTATCAGCAGGCTCAGTTTCCTTCCGCGTCTCATCGTGTAACTCGAGAGAATGCAGCCCAGAGGAATTCCCAGCGCTGTCACCGTCGCTGCGAACGAATAATTGCACTGTCAGTTGCACAGTAAATGTGCATGAGTTCGTCATCTCCCGCGTCAATAGACTTTTATCATTTTTATCATTATCCACGATCATTTCATAATTTTCGACAATCCACAACTCTTCGAGTCCCATGGGAATCATCGACACAAATTTACCCGATACGGTTTTCACCGACATTAACTTTGTCCGACAACGCCTTTAACCGAAAACGCCTTTGACCGACAACGAATCTACAATACTTGCCGAACAAATTCGTTGTCGGTCGAAATCGTCGTCGATCAAATTCGTTGTAGGTCAAAATAGTTGTCGGTCGAAATCGTCGTCGATCAAATTCGTTGTAGGTCAAAATAGTTGTCGGTCAAAGTCGTTGTCGATCAAATTCGTCGTCGATCAAATTCGTTGTCTGTCAAAATCGTTGTCGATGAAAGTCGGTTGAAGGCGTTGTCGGTCAAAGTTATTGACGGTCAAATTTGGAATCGGTGAAAATCGTGCCGGGAAAATTTGTATCGGTGATTTCCACGGGACCGGCTTCTCAATAGATTCTCCAACAGCAACAGAAGGGTGAAATCAAGAATTCTGAAACTCTCGGTGAGAATGCAGTGGAATTCCCACTTTCATGAATGAATTCTAGATATAAAATAATAAATTGCACTGACCTATCCAATTAGCTTGAACACTATTCACTTTCACATCGCTCGTGGATGCTTGGAGTGGTCCGAGTGCCACAGCACTGTAACCGAACGCCATCGACGGTCCAAGCGCGGAGGAATTTGCGCAAATTGCCATGAGTATCTGTAAGAAAGCAAGTATTAATTTTTTCGAATGTCTTGTTCATCGTCTTGAATCACTTCATAACAAGAATCTTCCTCGCAAAAACGTGATAATTGCCCTAATCTCAGTATATAAATGCAGATTCACTGTAGTTACTTATATCAATGAACGATCTAAATCTTAATTGCCTGCTTGAACGCTGTGCGATCAACGCGAAAATGATTCAATCCATTTCCCACAGGAAACGTTACTTAAGATGATCAGATCTTGTCGCGTGAGTCACTTAACGCGATAAAATCAGTGGTTGTTCCTCGATTGTGGTGATAACCAGGCGAAGGTCCAGTCAACAATGCGTTAGCATAAATCATCGGAGCACGATCACTTGGTACGACGATTTTTACGATGATCGGGAGAGGAGCTTGAATTCAGAAACGGACTTCTATAGTAATTTATTCCTATCGGGAACCTTGAGGTTACGTTGTCGTAAGCTCTTGAGGTACTCGCGCAACGCGTTGACATTTCCATGTTACATAAAGCTCCTCGGTCTCGTAACCCTCGAGAATCCGCCTCCGAACCAGTAATTATCATCATTATAATTGTTAATTAGCGATCGAACGTTGAGAAATCAACGGAGACGCGTTCGCGAGACGATTACGAACAAAGGGGCTCACTTAACTTCGATGAGTCGTCTTTTGTGTCAGAAAAATTGAGAAAATCCTGCATCGAAGCTCGAGTCTGCTCGTAATCGCTCGTAGATCCGATAAAGTACGAGCGGAATTTTTTTTAAACACCTTTCGATCCACTCTGCGATTCGTATCTGTAGTTCGAACACTCCTGATAAATTTCTCTCGAAGTTGAACCACTAGAGCTATCTCCCTTTTAAACAATGTTTCTGATTGCGGTGATCGAGCGTTTACGGATCAGATAATATCATTTAAATGATCATAGGAGTTTGCGTTTTTTTTTAAGCAGACAATTGAATCACAAACGAGTTTATCAGTCGTTTCACATTATTATAAACTAAATGAATTCCTTTTCCTTGAAATATCTCGAAAGAAAAAATATGTATATGCTTGAACCATTTTTATAATTATGTGCACAATTGTCCTTCGAGTTACGACAGTTGGATAATCGATCACACGAGAGAAGAAGGTACAAGGAACGTGAAAGAATCACAGGATTCTTTAATGATACTTGAGTAGAGAAAAAAAAATGAACAAATAGAAAGGAGCGTTCAATCAATCCGAGAGACTTCTTCCCCCAAACAACCCTCTCTACCTATCGTTAGGCCTCCTCTTCTTTGACCAATATCGAAACCGGTTTTAGAGGATCGATCCTCGGCCCGAGAAGACGAGCAACACGCTCGAGGAATAATTAAATTAAGCCTTGAAGTGTCACCGAGCAGTTTACGTAAAGCTGCGTTAAGCGTTCGATAATATCACACGGTGTGTTTCGAGTTACGCAAATCTTTCTAATAAGACCGTGAACCGTCCTCTATCTCTTGCAATTCACCGCATTTCTCTCGTTATCTTCCACTAATACCTTTTTATCGCTACTCGAGAATCCGTATTAATCCCTGGAGACAAGAAACTGAATTCCTTCCACTAACATCGTATCGAAAGTCAGCCTTGAATAATTTATCTGTACAACAGTTTCCGTCGCTTTTGTTCGAAACTCGCAACACCTGATACATTATTTCATTTAACCCTTAACCGCTGGGTGATTTTTTTCATTGGGGTGAAAAAATTGAAAGAAGGTCAGTTACTGTGTTTTATTTAAGGGAAACATATTGAAAAAAAGTAGAACAACATTTTCAGAAAAATAAACATTTAACTCTTCAAACAATTTAACCCTTCATTGTATTATTTTTCTTTTTAATTGGAATGAAAAAACTTAAAAAAAGATCAGTTACTGTGTTCTATTTAAGGAAAACATATTGAAAAAAATTAGAACAACGTTTTCAGAAAAATAAACATTTAACTCTTCAAACAATTTAACCCTTCATTGCATTATTTTTTTTTTAATTGGAATGAGAAAATTTAATATTTAAAAAAATAAAAGCATCATTTTCATAAACATAAATAAACATAGTAAGAAAACACATTCTTAGTTTACTATTTACCAGATTTGCGAACTGATATGATATACTATGCAGCTAAGGGTTAATTAATTAATCTCCCCCTTCTAGTTCTCGATTCATCACGATTTTCGAGAAACAAAGACTGCGATCAAAGGCCGTCATTTATGGAAATGACACTAGGAGGGAACAAGCATTACGCGTGATTAGTGGCAGGAATTAAGCGTCTCGTGCGTGTAATTTATTACCCACATAACCGACGATTAGATTCTTTCTTCTGGTTTTTTTACGTAAGAGACAACTCGATCCTCGTTCCCAATCGTCGACAATACCTCGATCGTGACGCTATCTTAAGTATGGTCTGAAACAACTCGCCCTCGCCACTCGAACAATCTGTGATCATGCGATTAGAATACTTGGGGTTCTTCGTCGGCTTCCAGAGAATCCTTTGAACAATATTTATGTTTCTCCAGTGGCCGATTACCGCGTGATTCAGTATTACCTTGCCGCTAGGAAATCGTTCCGCGGATTTCTCATTGCAACTGGGGCAGCGTGTGCGGAATTTATGCACCTGCAACCTGAATCATTTCTGCGAGCTTCGGATTTTTGCCTCTTTACATTCGTTATTCCTTCGAGAGAAATTGGAAACTAGAACATTTGCACAAGCGTCGAATTGTGAAACAGTCAAAGTTCACATCTATTTACAGTAACAATATCGCGAGCAGATATTAATTCAATCGCTTCGACGACAGCGAAATCGTTATTTATGGTTTTCCATTAGCAAAAAGGAATGTTTGAACCACGAGTTTTGTGCTCTAAGTTAAAGATAACCAATTGTCACTTAATAATATCTAACAGCTGTTAACGTTTACCAGCTAACGACGAACGAAAATACAGTGCAGCGTTTGAACAAGTGTCGAACCACATTGTAGGGAGTTTGAAGTTACGTGGGATCTCGTTTTGATCATTGTGTCCATAATTATGAATGCAGTCTAAGTGATATATCTCTTGTTCGTTGATAAAACCATTTTTTTTTTAATTTTCACTGAGACCACTTTCATAATTAAGGGCACAATTGTTCTTTCGTTTTACCTGATAGGTGACTCCTTTCTTCTCGCATCGCTTTCGCTCCTCGGCATCGAGCTCCATCTGTGAATTAACATTTGAAAAACTCAATTAAAATTAATTAACAATACTGTGTATCGTTGGGAGTTCGTTCTCATTTCCGCGATGATAAGTTCTTGCGAAAGAGCGATGCTTTTTTAGCGTTCGGAATTAAAAACCGCGATAACGATCCACGAGATTTCCTAACAGCTGGACCACGTGCTCTCGGATATCCATGAAAACAATTGCACAGCTTTCCTCGTCGAAAAATTGAAATAACAAGTCATTTCTTATTTCAATATGCAAATAAAAAGCGAAAATAATTATTTATTATTCGAGCAAGTCCGAATGAATTCTTTAAAATGATAAAGTTAACTGTTATTTACAAATGCAGAAGCAATAATTTATCTGTCATTTCAAGTCGACTATCATTAACACTTTCACAACCGCTGACACCAATGTGGTGTCATGAGCAGGCCAGGCGTTGTATTTTGTTTTATATTTTTACGTTTCAATAATTATCATACAAAGGGAAAATATTGTTGTATAATAATGTTGATTATTGATTTATAATAATAATGTTGTGAAAGTGTTAATATGGTGGATCATTTTCGCAGATCAGTGGTCGATCACCGCTGCGTACGAATAGATAAAAGACCATAATAAACAGATTAGAGGGGGTACAATGATAAAACCACGTGTTTTTCGGCAGGTGGGAGTATTTGATAACGACGTACCTTCGTGTCGGGATGGTTATCCGCGTGCCCGTTCGCCTTGTTCATTCCCTGTACGATACTCATCTTGAATCCTCGATGGAATTTTCTGAGTACGCGTCAGAGTATTCGGACAATTGGTGATCGAGTTATCGGCTTTTATCTCCGTCTCTTTTTTATTCCGAACACCAGTTTCGATCGAGTACTCGACGGCGTGCGTGTCTCGCCCTTTCTTCGAATTTTTTCTGCGCCGCGATAAGGACTAATCCAACTTAGAGATACACTAAATCACTAGCGAGTTTCTTTTCCCTTCTGTTTCCTGTCACCGGCGTTAATACCACTCGCTTGATAAATGTTTCTTTCACTTTTCAGAATGCATCGAGCTCCTCCCACTGCAGTATCTCCCACAAGCCGAACAAGAACACGGTCAGCATGTACTCGCCGAAGTGACCGAACAAAATCTTCTTCCAGATCGGCCAGTGGACACTTACGCAGTCCAGGCTGCTCTCAAATTGATCCGAAGACTCCTGCACCACTGTCTCCCAGGAATCTGCGGAAAGAATGCGTTAGAATCCTCTACAATCTATCATGTGCATCCTCCAAGTCCTGCTTCAATCTCCTAACTCGATGAAGTCATTGAAAGTCATTATTAAACAGCGGATCTTTATACGTTTACTGGAAAATTTAGTAGATGAATGATTAATATATCACATGTCACGTGCTCCTCAAAAGTAACTGCATAAAAGAGACTAGGATAACAATTCATCTATTTTTATTTTACGCGTTTAATCAACACATCACGTTTCATTTGTAGTGTCGCATTTTAGAGAAATAGAGAAGTGTAAAGTTATTATTACACATATGAAAAATAACATTCAATCTAGTTTCTACTTTTCGCAATCGATGCAGACAATTTTTATTTTCCATAAAGATCCACAGTCTGGTCATTATACCTCACTGAAATTCAAGAAACTGATTCGTATCATTTCTGATCTATCATATAATTCTTTCGTTCTACAGTTCAATTATAGTAATCTTCGATTCAGTTGCGAAACTTTCACAATGTATTATACAATTTTTCTAAACAAAATAGAATATTATCTTCCTTGGTAATAGCCTTTCAAAAGAAATTAATTTCAAAGAATTTTCTTTAAATTTGAAATTTAATTAATTTATTTTATTATTTTAATTAATTTTAATTTGAAAAATTTTCAAAGACTATAATTCCATACTGATCCGCAGTCTAATAATCACTTTACATAACTTCCAACAATTGTTTTTCCACTTCACATTCTTACAATAATTACAAAACGAGTCACTCACGGTCCATATACTCTTTCCGAATGGAACTCGTCGGAGCTCAACGATCTCTCTATCGATCTCCGTGGATCATGACGTCTCCGATTTCGCAAGTGAAAACCACTGGCGGAGTCGTTGACCGAAAAATTCACGCGACAATTTCGTTCCCGAAAATTGTCTGTCGGTTTCCAAACAACGAGAACAATATGGTCCAGCAAGGATTCGTTTTTCTAAGGTGCACCGTCGACGAACGATCTCCCGGTTGGTCCAGTTTCGACGGTAAAAGGCGCAATCGGTGCGCTGTGTAGCCGGCAGAACTGCCACTCGGAGACTCGTTACTCACTGAATGCAAGTCCGGTTTTATCTACCACGGCCGGCGCTTGTTGCTGATTGTATCGGGGACCATTCGCATCCGATATTCCGCGGACGAACGCGGCAGATCCACGGGAAACGCGAATCGATCGTGGATCGAGACCAATCGCGAGGTTTCGCCCAATTGTGTCGTCCCACAACGCGCCGGTGACGTTCTCGGGACTAATCTCGCGATTACGCGAGAGATGATAAAGCTTTCGGATTGCTCTGATCGTTTCGCTCTGGGAACCTCGCAAACGTGGATCGTTCACTGGTGCGTACAAGCGACTAAGCTTGTCTTCGAGTCGCTGGTCAGAAATGTAGAGAGACTTTTATAGGACATTTCTGTACATAAAGGTCCCTTTCAATATGGCTGCCACAATTGGGAACACCTGCAGGATCAGAGCTCGCACCGCACCTTGGGGAAAACCCAGGCAATTATGATTGTTAAAGCCAAGAATAGGTGTGGTCAAGAGACGAAGAAATTGTCCTCGTAGAATGCGAAAAGCGGGTCAAAGGACAATATCTCCGATTAGAAGAAAAAGAGTACAGGGTCTTTTTAGGTCCTGGACAGCGGGGTTTTAATAGGTATGTCCTATCCTTAGTTTTATTTCGGATGGATAAAACTTGTACAACGAGGAAAGGCTCAAATTAATGAATAAACGCAGCAAAATAAATTTCCAGCTTTCAATGGATGTCTCAATATTAATAGCTAAACCAAACATCAAAGCTTGTCACTAAATGTTGTCATTTTTTAAGAGCTGTGATCTTAAAGTATAAGTTTTGTCTATACTGTTCCAACTAATCATATGTCTGTATTAAAATATCTTTGTATCTCTAATATACCACATTATATTTTGTAATTATTATATTCTGTTTTGTATGTGGCATATTTCGTTTTTCTTTTTTTTGTAATTATGTTGAAATAAATCTCATATGAGATTTTCTAATAAAAAAAAAGCCCCACACTACCCCCTTGATCATCATCGGTGACTGGGGTGGTTGTACAATGCATTTCCCCGCTGTCCTAAACCCTAATACGTTCCTCAGGGTGAAAAATCACCCATTCAATATTTTCACATACTGTAAAATTATTCACCCTTTTACGTCTATGTCGCAAGATGTATTTCTTTAAAATGTGACACTGTAAATAAAACATAATATGTTTATAAATAAATTGTTATCCTTAGTCTCTTTTATGCAGCTATTTTTGAGGAGCGTATAAGGATTAAAGAAAAAAAAGGCAATTAGGAACTGATTTTTGTAAGAGGCTTCGGTGGAAGGAATACTAGATATTTTCATTGTCGATGTTACTGTATAAATTCTGTAATTTATTTTGTAAGAATTTATGTTTCGCGAACATCGCGAGACGTTCGTTGTCAGACATTTTCATTGTTTTAGCAATTTTCCAGAGTTCTTTGTTCCTGCTAGACGTCCAAGTCACGTTTCGAGGGACAGTTGTCTGGCGTCCACTCTGACTCGTCGCTACCGGAAGCAAACGTTGCATCAGTGAGGATTATCGTATTTATGCGAAGAAACCTTGAGTGATATGTCATAGGACAGTTTGGTCGGTGTCTTTCGGGGATCAGTGGCACGTATATGTGTGTTGAATCGTGCTGGATTAAAATGACGAGGATGTACATTAATCATCTCTCGAATCACATCTTTTCTTAGCTGTGACGGGCTGTTTTAGTTATTTTAAGTTCGTTTTTGATTTGAAATAAACTACGCAGCCTCGAAAATAATTAATACATATTGGGCTTTGACTTTTTGTAGATAACCCATTTTCTAGTTAGTAAACCCGGTGTACACCTAACGTTTGTACCCCGACACACACTATCTTTATTGTTTCTAAAGATACGTAAAATATGGTGAGGACAAAGTTGAATGGTACAATGGGGTGTGACACGATGCCAAAAAACAAATTTCGTTGTTATATCGTTTTTTTAGAGATATCAAGCTCACCTTGACTTTTTTTAAATAGATCCACCCTTTTTTAAACACCTACAACGATAGTCCCTTTCATTATTTATTCAGTGACTATAATTATTCCAAGGTCTTTCAAGGTCACAGACAATTTTTCTCGTACTCTAGCGAGGTACTTCTTACTTGATGAAACTGTTTGGTCGTCGATTATCGTTCCGTTCCATTCGCAATTTGATTTCAACTCCGTGACCATGTCCAAGACAAATGGAACAATATGGTTTAATTAACTAAAACGAGAGCCACGCTCCGGTCCAATTGAATAATTGCCCGGTGACAGTCAGCCGGCTCGCATAAATCAGTTTGTTTCTTAATCAGCCTGCGATCTTGAGTTATTTATTTATTTTCAACTTGTTTCAGTGGTCGAATTCGCAACGAGATCATTGGCGACTGGTTTGCACTAGGTTATAATATGATTGATTTGTAATCTGATCGATAGATTTAACCCCTTGTCCTACGATTTATTTGATCTTTTCAATGATTAGAACTTTATTTGTAGTTCGTAATTTCCTAAAAAAGGAGAAAATTTATATGTATTGTATTGTATGTTTATATCAATAACTATACATTAACGAAACCAAAATAGAATTTCATCTCGGTTTAAAGGAAATTAATAACATACATATTTATTAGACTGTGTTCAGAATCTTCATCACGAGTCTGACACAGAGTTGTGCAGAATTACAATTGAATTACTCCAGAATTATAATTACAAAGTAATTGAATTAAATTGTAATTCAATTATGTTGTAATTTATAATTCAGATCGTCAGTCAATTAAATTACAATGTAATTTGTCATTACAATGGAGCACAATTATAAAATACATTGTAATTGAATTAAATTGTAATTCAATTATGTTGTTATTTATAATTCAGATCTTTAGTCAATTAAATTACAATGTAACTCGTAATTGCAATGAAGTATAATTATAAAATACATTTTAATTGAATTAAATTGTAATTCAATTATATTGTAATTTATAATTCAGATCTTTAGTCAATTAAATTACAATGTAATTCGTAATTGCAATGGAGTACAATTATAAAATACATTGTTTTCATGTATTGTATTGTATTTCAAGTATATTATATTTCAATTATACTGTAATTCAATTACAAATTGCATTTCAATTATATTGTATTTCAATTATATTGTATTTAAATTACATTGTGTTTCAATTATATTGTATTTCAATTACAAATCTGATTGAAATACTTAGTAATTGACTTACAATGTAATTGAATTAGCACAACTCTGGTCTGACACGATATTGTAGGGCAAGGGGTTGAAGGAGAGGAGGATGATTTCTGATAGGGAAAGAAAATAAATAGTTAGATGGTGGTCAATATGAAGGAGAATGCGCACTTGTCGAGTATATGTATAATTGTGGTAGATGGCGAAGTTTTGTTGTTGGGGGGCGGGGGGTATTGAAGGTGATTGAATGGGACTCCACGATGGTCGGATTTCAATTCTGTGGTGGCTGTCATTAGGGTATCAGTGCGGGCAACGCGAAGGAAGATCGACAGCGCCGAACACTGACCTCCCTCTACTACTCGGGTGTGTCCTTGGCCTTGAAACGAGAACGTGTTTCGGGAGATGAAATCCAACCGCCCAGGTGGAACGATAATTGCTGGCTGGCCGTCATAGAGAGAACGCGCGAGAGAGCCCACGGCTTTACTTTCGCTCCGTTACGGAATCGCGGAGAAAGGTGTGAAGGTAAGCGAAAGCATTTCTCTTGGGGTACGGTTATAGTGGAGCAGCGAGCGTAGCGTTGAAGAGAGGGGTGCGGCGATTCTTATTTGTGTGTGCACCCTTATTCTCGCGTCGCCGCTACACTATAAACAGTCGCGTTCGAGGGGGTAGATTCGTTTACAGGAATGCAAGGGTACGGGATAGGTTTTTCAAGAATTAAAAAATCCTCAAATCCTACTTTTACATTTACGAGATGTTATTTCCATTATTCGACAGCATGTACCTGTCGCAGTTTTAGAGGCCCCAAGCTGCGAAAATTTTGCGGCCCTCACAACTCAAGTTAGAAATTCATTATTATTATTAAATTTATTAATCATTATTATAGAATTTACATATATATATAGAAATTATTATTATTCACAATTATTTATTATAGACGGACTGAAGCCTTCTCAACTTGTAGAAATAGAAGTTGCAAAAAAACTCTCTTAAACTTATTAACAAAAAAGGAAAGTAATGACAAAATTTTATACCGTCACACGTTAAATAAATTTTTTTTTAAATTCGGACCCTATGTATTTTGAATACTGAAAAACACTGTCTTTATACTATCCGAATAATGCAAATTACAAATTACTGTCTAGATAGATCTTTTATCTAGCGCTTTTGACTTCTGAAAACCCCATCTTCGATGGGAGGAACGAGACTACACCCTTGATTGGTTTGATTTTGACGCGACGTTCACCTAATCGCTATTCTCGATCTTCAATACAGCTGAACCCTTACATCTGCTCGCCACACAGGGTTTCCTGGATCTGCAGGATCCAGGGGAACACCTGGAAGACAGAAACGATTCCTCCAAAAGTGTAAGAGAATCAAATAACACGTGATTCTGTCAGACTAAATGATCGTTGCAATGAATGATTGAAAACTGTAATCTTCTATTTTCTATATAATTAAAAATTAAATGCTTTTCGTTGGTAAGCGCATCACTTGAGAACGGCTGGACCGATTTGGCTAATTTTTTTTTAGTGTTCATAATACTTCAAATAAAGTTTTTAGAGAAAGAAAAATGGAAAATTCGGGAAGTAATGAAAGTGCTTTTTTCTATAGGATTTTTGTATGACTCAAGACCATAACTTACGACTCGAACGATAATGTGTGTAATTCTTTTTTTGTTACCTTCATTATGGTCCTGGAAATCTTTCAAAAAAAAAGATTCGAGACAATTACGAAGGAAAGTCGGAAAATTCGGACAAACTGTAGAAATCATTTCCAATTTTGGAAACGGTACAAATAGTAGGTCGAAATTTTTAACAGCGTAGAATTTTTGATCATGAACTTTATTGATATTGGGACAGGACAACGTCTGTCGGGTCAGCTCGTTAATTATAAAACAAAGCGGAACGGTAAGAGTACACCTGTGCCCTTGTCATCTTGCACGCAGGTTGTTCCATCGACTTGATCGTAAGTGTTCACGATCATATCCTGTTTTGAAACGTCAAGTGCAGATGCGACCATTATTAACTTCCTACTTCGTAAGTATTCTATTTTTAACTTCCCGATTCTATAGGGAAGTTATTGTAATTACCCCGAAAATAAAAAATCGAGTTTTTTGCAGATGTCCACGATTCATGGTCATTGTAGTCATTTTAGACTATTTTTATCAAAATGTCTGTTTTGTGTGTGTGTGTGTGTATTAAAATTTTTATATAAAATTAGTATAAATTGAAATTTTAATAGACTGAAATTTTAATAGAAAATTTACACACACACACACACACGCACGCACGCACGCACGCACGCACGCACGCACACACACACACACACACACACACAGAAGACGTACTCGCTGGAAAGTATCCTTTTCCAACATGATTACAAATTATATTAAAATTTCATTTTATTTATTTATTTTTATCTTATTTTATTTATTTATTTTATCTTATTTTATTTATTTATTTTTATCTTATTTTATTTTATTGTATTTTATTGTATTTTATTTTATTTTATTTTATTTTATTTTACTTTATTTTACTTTATTTTACTTTATTTTACTTTATTTTACTTTATTTTACTTTATTTTACTTTATTTTACTTTATTTTACTTTATTTTACTTTATTTTACTTTATTTTACTTTATTTTACTTTATTTTACTTTATTTTACTTTATTTTACTTTATTTTA